>CM021103.1:538046609-538506923 GCA_007115665.2 Sequoiadendron giganteum | reverse complement strand
CAAGACTTGTGTGCAATTACTCAAGCTATCCAACGAGTCTAGCCGACAGCCTCCGGGATTTGGCGAATGCTCGTACGTGCGAGGTCAAGATGATAATGCTATGAAGAAGAGCTGATTGAAGGCAGTTCAAAGAACGACTAAGTGTAAGAATGTTATTTTCTTTGAAAAAGGCGATTTTCTTTTAGAGGCCTTAAAAGCAATTTTCCGGCTTCGTCGTCTCCAAGAACATCTCTTGCAAGTTGACCAAACTATACAGCAAGACAGACGGCACGCGTATCGGAACATTCCAGTTCCCGGTATCAAGGGTCAAAGTATGGTGTTCAGTTGAAAATCACACTTTTGTCAAAATGGTGTTTGGGCTATCACAGAATAGGGGCGCTCATGCTTTTGGGGTTCTTAATACAATTTTCAGATCCTTCACATACAGTCATTGGATGCAGGATACTTCTAGTCATGCAATGAATCCATTATTCAGTCAGTGGAGTTCATTATTCATTGTCAGCGGCAGTTTGAAACATCAGAAGGCAAAACCAAGAAATGGCTAAGTCTGGAGTCAAAACATCAATTTAATCAGAGGCGCCTTATTTTCTAAGGTATCAGATGAGCTCCATAGCAGTTGTTGCTCCCAGCAGACATTTCATCCTTGTCATACAAGCTTCGCAGTGGATATCTCAGCACAGTCGCAGGATCATTCAATCATCCGGAAATCAGAGTTGAACAGGGTCAGTTGTAACTTTGCAGTCAGCTACAAAATAGGAGATTCTCAAAAATCTCATAACTCTTGCAAATGGAAGCCTAAAAGATCAAAATTTGACTTTTTAGAATCAGGGAAGTGTGTTGAGCACAGCAAGATGCTATTTTTGGCAAAATGAAAAAAAAAATATTTTGCATGCAGAGCATTGAAAAGTGACAAATTTCTTCAAAGATAGATATTGGCGCCATTTTTAGTTTTTTGCATGTTTTAAAATTAAGATATTATTTTTAGTCTAAAGACTCAGAGACAGTGGCAGTTCAACTAGAGAGAAGCCAATCAAATTCTTTTTTCTAAATTAGGGTTGCATTATGCATGCATGATGGTACAAATTGTTTATTTAAACAAGCATGGCACCTTTCATCATTCACACAGCTTTGAAAGTTCGAATTTCTTCAAAGAGATTGGCGAATTTTCATCAAAGGATCAAGTTCGAAGGTGATAAAATATTCTTTTGCAGGTACAAGTTCAGATTCAGCATCAAATTCAAGGCAGAGTGGCGATTTTGACAAAAGAAGATAATAAATAAATAAAAATTAAAAAAAACATCTTTCTTCTTCTCTATATTTCTTCCATCTTCTCGTCTTAAATTCTCTTGCATGTTCGAAGTGTTGGCAGATTTTGGCAAAACAAAATATCTGGGTTGATTCAGAAGAGCTTTCTCAGCAAAACCCATGTGCGAGAATTTTTCAGGAAAATTTGTTCCAGAACATCTGTTCTTGAAGCTTTAATTTTCTCAACCGAAATTCTTTTGCATGGCTGAGTAAAGGGTAATTTTTTGCATTTCTGACGTTCTGGGTTGTCTTAGAATCATTTTCTGGACAAAACCCATATCTCAGATTTTTTCGTAAAAAATTCTCATCCGACAAGCTATTTTTAGCCTCAGCAGGCTATTTTTGGCTTTCCAGAAAAGTTGTCAAAATATAGCCGTGTGCACAGTCAACAGGCAAGTTTTTCAGAATGCAGTTCACTCAGCTTGAATTCAAGACCAAATCGGTCTTAACCCATGACTTCATCGGAACGGTTGATACAGATCTAGACAAGGTGTTGCCGGAGGTAGTTTTGGATCCACTCAAAATCAGGGATTCAGTTATCAAGAATATTCAGCAATCAGGGTTACTTGAGGCCGCTTCCATACCTATTTCGGTGCATTGCATGGAGTTTGTAATATCTTGCATCAAGCATTACAATTCCGCTACACGAGAGATACGGTCAATAGATGGACGTGTTATATGCAGTCTCAAACCTCTTGATATCGAGCGAAGTCTGGATATTCCTCAACATTCGAATGGGATGGTTATTTCCATGAGTCAGAGCGAACAGGCATTCAATGCTAGACTGGATAAGTGTCAAAACAAGATGATAGAGAGATGGCTGAAACAAAAGAAGAGCAAGTTGCCAAACAACTTGGGTCGTGGCGAGTGTAAGGATGAATACAATATTTTGATTACACTGCTTAATCGTGTCTCAGGTCATGTAGATGCGAACAAATTTCACCCGTGGATGTATTATATCATTGGTAGAATCATCTCGGGGCAAGAGCATTATGGGCATCCTTCATCAGCGATGTTATTCACGAGCAAATCACCGGTTTCCTAGCTGCGCATCAATTTCATATGTGTTCTTACCTGGTGTACTTGATTGCTTATCAGAATCAGTTTAATGGTTTGAATACGGTGGGCATACTCAGTGTACAGAAAGTCTATCGTTACTATGACCAGCTTGAGTTCACAAAGGCTGAAAGTCATTTTAAACGTGTACAAGAGGGTTTCTTGACTTATACAGTGAGAAACTTGGACCGGGAGTTGCATATTCACATCTCGACAGTTGCCAGAGCAGCAATGAAGAATTGGGCAGATTGGTACATTCAGTTCCCTACATACACCCATATCCGTGTCTATGGATACACAGGAAAACCAGCTATGTTACCACGTTATCCTTCAGATAAAACAATATTCATGGAGTTCCCGAGGCAGCTATATGAAGTTCGCAAACGTTTGCGCATCAAGCGTAAACCAGCTGCCGAGTTTCCTTTGCAATTCGGGATGTATTGGTGTAGGACGGCAGTTGATGCTAAGACCGTAGGTCAAGAGTTAGAAAATTGCAAACTCAAGTACCCGGTGGATACACGCACATATGATCCTTGGGGTCATTACGCAGCTCGCCTGGGTAATCTCTCTTATCACAAACCTACGATGGAAGATTATTGGGTGAATTGTGAGGATGATTTCGAAGTTCGCAGACGTAGCTATAGCAGGTTCTCTCTTCCACAAGTTTTTGTTTTCTTGGCAGAAGATGTGGAAGGATTGACAGAGGGTGAGGGAGATACACTTCCTCAATTTTACAGAGAGCAAGTTGATGGACAACCACTGCCGTTAGTAAACTAGTATGCCAAAGAGTTCGCATCAGTAAAAGAGAGATCGAGCAGGGTCATCCAAAATAGTATGCTTTATTTAGAAAGCAGAAGGTTGAGAAAGGCATCCATGCCTAGAGCAGAGCCGCCAACAGAAGGACTTGTATTGCCTTCTTCTTCAAAACCTAAGCAGAAGAAGAGGAGCAATCCTCCTAAAAAGAATCCAGCGCCTAGTAATTCAAAGGGAAAAGCATCTGTTGCGATTCCACATGTAGAGCCAGTCAGAGAAGTTATTCAGACTTCTCCGCAGCTTGAGGTTCAGCCCCGTATGCCGTCACCGACACCATTAGAGCAGCCTCCCATTCCAATTCACATTGATTTGGACGTAGATTCACCTCCTCGCAGCGATTCTTTTACACATTCACATTCATCAGATCCTCCTACGACTAGTACAGGTCTTTCCAGTGGGATTAGTCGGGATTCATCTTGGCTTGAGAGTCAGCTGGGAAGAAAAAGGAGGCAACCATCTTACATACTTGATCATTCAGATTTCGATCATGACCATCAAGATGTGCCTGAAAAGAGGATCAAGAAGCAGATACATATTGGGAGAAGTGCAGATAAGGAATTCATTGTTGAGACTGCTGCACCTCCAGAAGATAAGAGTCTAGACGAGATGGAAGCTCAAGACTTCGAAGTTATCACAGTTCATTTCGGTAAGAGTACTCGTCAGACAGATATTGATCTCCTACAGGTTGCTACAGATAGCGTCAAGGATAGGATGGTGAAAGATGGTGAAGATAAATCAGCTCTCAAGGCTGAAATACAGCAGCTTCGCCAGTACATTTCTAGCCTTGTACACAGGACAGGGGATGTTGTCACCGCGCTTCCACATATGTTAGAACCACCAGCAGAGCAGGGTCAGATTGATCTCTTGGTTGCATATGGTAAGCGATTGGAGGAATGGAAGAGGAGTTTGTTGCTAGAGGTCGCCTTATACTTACAGAATTGTATCAATTGCGGTATAATGCACGTGAGCTTCGTTTACGACTTCAAGATGAGGAACGTGATTTGGCTATTAGTAAACCCAGGGATGAGATTCTGATTGCCAACTTGGGAATGTCATTTGATTCAGTCACAGAGGCAGAGGATAAAGAAGAGGTCTACATTTGGAGAACACAGTTGATCTTCAAGGCAGAGATAGAAGGAAAGATCGTATCTGAGGTGGCTGAGAGCAGAGAGCATGTTACTAGTGCACTCCGCTATATAAGAGACTTTGTGTCTCAATTACCATGTGTATATCAGCGTGTGGGTGGTGACTATGTTGAGCTTGCTAACATCCAGTTAGAGCTCCAAGCACTTATTCACGGTATTTTCAGTGGTGAGACCATTGGCTGTAAGATGAATCAGCTTACAGCCATGTCAACATTGTTTGATGAGGCAATCAGGAGAAAGGGTGAGTTCCAGTGTCAGATGACTAATGGAGAAGACATGCTGCACAGACATAGGATTCTTCGCCAAAGCTTCAGTTCCCCAGATGGAGATGCAGTCAACGACCTCGTAGATGGGTTAATTTCTCAAGATCAGGGTCAGTAGACTTCAGTTAAAGGCGTCCCACCTTTTTCCAAGATAGACATTAGACACAGGAGTTAAACTCGAGGCTTCTTTCCGAGTTAACTGGTTGTTACACATTGCATGCCTTGTCTGTCTTGGAAATATCTACAAACACTTGGAGTTTAGATTAGATCTTTCAGTCAACTGATGATAGCATTCCAGTTGACTTGCTTTCAATAAGGACGTGCATGTTGCACCTTGTCCATTTAGATTAGATGTTTCAGTTAACTGATGATAGTTTCCCAGTTAACTGTATAGTTTCATTCAATTAGGGTTTAGGAATAAGATCTTGCATGCATTGCAAGACTTTAGTTGACTCAAGGTGATTTTAGGGTTGCCTACACCTTGAAGTCTATAAATAAGAGCTTTAAGCTCATTTGTAATTTAACTTTTGCTTGATAGCTTACATGTTGCGCCTACCTTGCCTGTAGTATTGCTATTATTGTATCTGTTCAAAGAGTAATTGCTGTTATAATAAATTGCTGCGCCTACTTTGCCTTCATGTTATTGTTATGGTGTTTATTCGATCTTAGTTAAATGGGGTTGCTGGTTTGATCGTTATTGCATGCGTGTTGCGTCTATACAATCTACTGTCCCAATTGCTTACCTTTTGTTTTGTTTATCATAAGCCTATTCAGAAGAGCAAATAGTTGCGCCCGCCTTGCCTTCATGTTGCGAAACTGTACTTAAAGCTTATCGTTTGATGTGTGTGATAGAAGACTCATTCAGCCAAGCAAATAGTTGCGCCTACCTTGCCTTCATGTTGTGAAGCTGTACCAGGTTTACCGTTCATTTGTTTGTTTTAATAAACTTCTTCCCGGATTAGCAAATAGTTGCGCCTACCTTGCCTTCATGTTGTGAGCCCGCACCTGGAGTTTATCGTACAATACATTCCTGCTCCATTTCCTCATGCTCTGTTTCTTGAGGAAATTGGATAGATATTAAAGAAGTTAGCTTAGTTGTAGTTACATGATCTGCGAAACCAGAAAATACTTAGCTGCAACGTTCTAGGTTTTCTTAACCTTGTGCCTCTACCAGCTGAGAACAAAAAGATAGGATATTAGTTTAGTTTTCTATTTCATGCATTCCAGCACAACGAGGGAGCTTCCCCTCCTAATTTGAAGAGCACTCATTACGTAGTGTGCATAGCTGTCCGTACAAACTCACACTTCAGAGGTGTTAGTTCTTACGCCAACACACCCAAAATGAGAATTTCCAGGAAGGAATGATTTCAGCTCTTAGGGGAATTCTGGACGTTCCTGACACGGAAGATAGGCCGGAAGATGAAGGCATGGAGCAGCCGACGATCCCGGATTGGCTAAGGGAGAGGCTGAAAGTACAGGCGCCAGTGGAAGAGCCAAAAGAGGACGACACTGCGGACTTCTTGGCCAGACTTACGCAAGCTGCAGTCAAGAAGCCAGCAAAGAAATTCTTGAGCATACAGAGAGATGAAGCCGGTAACAAAACAGTGCAGATTGCAGTGCCTACTGTGGACAGGCCACAGGAGGACATGGCTCCACAAGATTATGCCGTCACAACCATTCACTTGGGTCCAACCACGAAGGGCCAAGAAATTGAAGACTTGGACAATTCTGTGTCCACTATCAAGTCGAGGTTGGAAAAAGAGGTAGCCAAGAGGAAAGAGTGCCAGTTAGAAATTGAGCACTTAAAAGAATATATCCAGCATTTGGTCAAGCCACTTGATCAAGATAACACGGCAGCTCCTCTTCTCCAAAACTCTTCGCAGGAGGCAGCCAAGGAGATGGAAGAAAATAGGGTTACAGTTCGAGAGGCCAGGGAATGGATAGCAGCCAAAGGTACTGAAGCTGAGGCATTCGTGGAGAGGTTGACTTTGGTTTACGGTCAGGCCACTTCACTGCTTTCTAGACTAGCCGCTTTGGCGGAAGTATGGGAGAGCCTTCCAGATGTGTAGGATAGGATAATTCCCTGCCTTAGGATTATGAAAGGGATTCCTAAGCAAGAATTGATAGACGGAGATATCATTGCAGCTGGTGCGGCTTATGACTTCCATACTTGGTATTGGGCACTAACGGCACGAGGTGAAGTCTTAGACAGAGTAAGGGTCGACAATCTCAAGCTGGAGGAGCAAGTCAAAGAAGTTCAGGCCAAAATTCTCAACATGATTGCCGATATCCTGGATAAGGAGGCTCTACGAGAGAATGACTTACAGTTAGAAGTTTTGAAAGGGAAGGTCCAAGAAGGTATCTTTGCCATCACAAGACCCATTTTGAAGAAGGACTGGGCCAAATTGGCGAACTTCTTAAGCATCCAAGAGTCTTTTGAGAAGACCAAGCCAGAGTGGGAGGATACCTTTGCCAGATGCGCCGAGAGTGTGGACGGACTGGAATTCAGGATCGAAATGCTTCCTCGAGTCACCATGGATGAAGTTGCCTTGATCGTGTCCAGATTCATCGAACACACAGCGACGCAGGAGGATCAGGATGTAATTCCTTGAAAATAGCTCCAAGCGCCACATCACCCTGTCAACTCTCTGTTTACTGAAGTCATTTTGGGAAACCCTAATTAGGGTTTATTTGTTTTGATCTTGGCCATTGACTCATTTTTAATCTAAGTCGTTTATTCAATTTTGTAAACTCTATAAACTTGTTTACTCTGATTTACAATTTGTGAAGTGAGTTGTATAAGATTGTTGCGACAAAACTATTTCCGTTTATAAAAGCTCTTGTGCATGATTTGCTAAGAACCACTTTTATTTTCAAGTAGTGTGCAAGGTTTTAATATTTCTCCTTCAACACTTAGAGTAGAATTAGATCAGTATTTAATTCATATGTTTGTTAAGTGGATGATAGATTTGATAGCAGTGGTAGATAAAATTTAGCTCATACTTTTGTCAAATGGATGATTTGCATTTGATGTGTAAAGTTAGCCTGAGCCAGTAAATTGTGGATGCTTAACTTCTGTTTGTTTTGGTCAATTCAAACATGAAAATTATTATCACTTCCGTTGAAGATTGCACCCGCTTTGCGTAGTTGTCTGAAGGAGGCGAAACAAAGTGTGGTTACCCTATTTTATCTAGTTGCTATCGTCTCTTGAGTTCTTAGGCGTAGTTTAGATTTCTAAACCCTTATCCTCAATCTGCAAACAAATTCACGTAAGTCCCCTTGTGATTACCAGCAATCACAACGCCCACTGGCCTTATCCACACGTCATGACCTGACAAAAGAAACATTGGAGTTATTGTATTACCTTCTAGGTATTTGCAATCAGTTTTCAAGAGAGGATAGGAGTGTCCCTTGGGCATTTTTATTCTGTGTTCGGTGGCGTACTCAAAACACACACCAACACAACACTGCAACCCACTTAGCTGACACCTTCACTTCTTCTCAATGAGTCACAGAACTCCCTCTTGATCCCTACCTCAACACAGAGATTACAAAAAATCCTCTAGAATTGAACTCCTCTCCATTGATGGATCTCAAAACCTTAGTCCTCTTCCCGGAAATGTCATTGTTTTACCCAACTCACAAAGAACTGAAAACTATTTTGCTTTCATAACTCTCAATCCAATAGCCATTAGCATGTCTTCTCCTATGATCTTGATAGGAACCTCACTGTTTCCCACAATTCTTTCTAGGGCTGCCAATAGTTGCCCAAGCAAGAACCATAGACTGCTATTCCAAATCAAGAGGACGGGATTTGTCGTACCATTGTTTAGTGTCTTCATCCTTCTCAATCTTCTTTGTTGATACAAACTCTCCATCCAAGGCTGACCCAACCTTGTGCCCTCAAGAGATGTCTCCAGTGAAGAATCATGAGAGTTATGTGCCACCAACTCAGTAATAAATCGATTTCTTGTGATGCCAAGATGACTGGAATAATCTTCAACAAAGTAATCAGAATATCTTCCCTCATTTTTTATTTTATTTTTTTAGAACTCTCTTGCTTAGACAAATCTGATCAGATTTCTTGAAGCCGCTCTGATACCATGTTAGTTTTAGGATCAGAAATGTAAGCAAGCGGAAAATGCAACACAAACACAATATTTTACCCTGGGAAAACCCTCCTACTCAAGGGAGAAAAACCCAGCAACAATATTCTCTTTCTATATCAGAATAATAAGTACAGAAAAACTGCATACAAATCAGGCCCTACACAAGGCCGAATCTAATACAACGAAAGGAGACACTTCTCCTTGAAGCGAAATACAAAAGATGACACTTCTTAGAATCAAATCTGCTGCTCAGAGGCGAACTGCTGCTGCTACTGAAGATGTGAATTGTGTTAGTGTTTCTTAGATCAGATTAGATAATCAATTGTACAAAAGAAATGCAACACATAAGACAATGAACACAACAAGATACCCTGGGAAAACCCTCCTCTTGAGGGAGAAAAACCCAGCAAATGCTTCTCTTATATATAAGAATATAGTGACAGAAATCTGCTTACAACACAGCCCAACAATGGCTGATGATTTCGCACTTTCCTTAATGCTTAGATACAAATAGATCTGCTCTTCCTTGAACTCAGTCTGCTGCTACAGGAATGATGATCTGCTGCTCAAGTATGAACTTCTTCTAGGAATGCGATTTATGATAATTGAACTTGATTTCTGTTCTTCCTTGTATATGCGAATTTCTGCTCTTGATCATAATAGCGAACTTTCTCTTGCTTCGAATTGTCTTCAATAACCAAATGACCTTGTATATATATGTCACATAGGCGCCTCTTCATTTGGGTCGGCCTTTACAATAATAATAATAAACAATTAAATATTATTTAGGTCGGCCATTCAATAATTCATTTGTATGAAACACTATAGGGTCGGCCCTTTGCTTTGGTTGATATTTAATTTATTTCTTTCTTGGGAAGTGCAGACCGACGCTGTAATAACATCAACACTCCCTCTCAACTAGGGATGAACTTCCATCTGCACAAGACACACCATATTAGAATGAAAACAAAATAGAATATCACCTCGACGTGATATTAACCATTATGGCTACTCCCATAAATGGTATAAACTCATCACGGATTCCCTCATGTGATGTTGTCATGGAGTCACACACATGACATCCACCATAGCTTCTCCCAGAGGGTGGAAACAAGGGCTTTCACCTCAACTCTCTCTCATCAGAGAATTGCATTATCAAGGGCTTTCACCTCAACTCTCTCTCAGCAAAGAGTTGCATTCTCAACAAGGATCACTGATTACTGAGACTCTTTCTCAGTCACGGCTGCATTCTCCACCATACCAAGTTTCTCTCGGAAGTATACAAACTTAATCCTGGCGAGAGGCTTGGTGAGAATGTCTGCCGTTTGCTCTTCAGTGCTGATATACCTCAACTGTATAGCCTTCCTTTGCACCATATCTCTAATATAGTGGTAATTGATCTCAACATGTTTTGTTCTGTCATGAAACACAGGATTGACAGAAAGCTTCACACAACTTTGATTATCACAGTGTATGATAGTAGGCTCCATAATAGTAGGCTCCATTGATTGTCCAAACAGTCCTGTAAGGAGCTTACGAAGCCACACTGCCTCACGAGCTAACACACAAGCTGCAATATAGTCTGCTTCAGTTGTACTCAAGGCCAGTGAAGACTGTTTGCTGCTACACCAGGAGATCATTGCAGTCCCCAAATTGAAGCAACAACCAGAAGTACTCTTCCGATCTGAGACACATCCTGCCCAATCAGAATCAGTAAAACCATGTAGCTCCAAATCCACGTTTGAAGAATATCTCAACCCATATCCAATTGTGCCACATAAATATCTCAGGATATGTTTAGCTGCTACAAGATGTATTTTCTTTGGTTCACACATAAACTGGCTAAGTGCACTCATTGCATAGCAAATATTAGGTCTAGTGTTAACTAGATACATCAATGAGCCAATCAACTATCTATACATCATAGAATCCACTGGTTCTGAACTAGCTGCAGCTTCTTTCAACTTATCTAAATTAGTCTCCATGGGTGTAGACATAGGTTTGTAGTCAATCATACCAAACCTTTTGAGAATGTCAATAGTGTACTTCCCTTGACTTAGAATCATCTCATCTGGCTTTTGCCAAACTTCTAAGCCAAGAAAGTAATGAATAAGACCTAGATTCTTCATCTCAAACTCTGAAGCTAATTCCTTCTTGCATTTTAGAATTAGATGTTCTTCACCAGTAATGATCAAGTCATCAACATATAAAACCAAAATTAATTCTTCACCATTTACTACTTTGAAGTAGAGGTTAGAATCTGCATCATTCTTTGAGAAACCCAGACTTGAAAGATACTAATCAATTCTTTCATACCAAGCACGAGGAGCTTGTTTAAGACCATACAAGGCCTTCTTCAGCTTGCAGACATGAGACTCTTTCCCATGCACCTCAAATCCTTCTGGTTGCTCAATGTAAACCTCTTCTTCTATTATGCCATTCAGAAAATTTGTCTTTACATCCATTTGGTGAATCTTCCATCCTCTAGATGCAGCAATAGCAATGATGGTTCTAACAGACGTGTAACGAGCCACAGGAGCAAAGATTTCTTCATAGTCAACTCCCTCTTTTTGTGAGAACCCTCTAGCCACAAATCTAGCCTTGTGTTTCTCAATGCTCCCATCAGCTGCATGCTTGATCTTGAAGAGCCACTTAGAAGACACCACAGATTTGTCTTTGGGTCTAGGGACTATATCCCAAACATCGTTCTTAAGTATAGACTGATACTCCTCAATCATGGCATCTTTCCATATTTGTTGACTAGAAGCTTCTTCAACATTTGAAGGCTCTGACTCAATAATCTGACTCATCAAGGCAACATAGCTAGAGAACTTGTGAGGTCTCTTGCTTTCTCTGAAGGCTCCTCTTGGAGCTACAAACCTTTCTGCTTCCTGCATTGTCCTGCGAGCCCAAAGAGATCTTTTCTTTCCAATCACAATGTCTAGAGGCCCATCAGTAGGATCCAAAGGCTCAGCTGGATCAATATCTTCTTTAGGTTCTGTATCCTCCTTCAGATTCTCTAGAATATGGTCAACTTCCATATCTTGAGGAGGTTCTTCTTCATCAATCTCCATAGGAGTGCCTTTGGACCTTCTATAAGCAACATCTTCCTCAAATGTGACGTCTCTACTAATCTCAATAGACTTCTGTCCTGGAATGTAATCCTGTAAGCTTTTGATGTCTCACTGTAGCCTACAAGAATTCCTTTCTTCCCAGAAGGTTCTAGCTTTGTTCTCTTTTCCTTTGGAATATGAACATAGACTGGACAGCCAAAGATCCTCAAATGACTAACTTCAGGCTTCACGCCTGAGAATGCTTCTTCAGGAGTTTTATTCTCTAAGATCCTGTGGGGACTCCTGTTTTGAACATAGACGGCTGTTCTTGATGCTTCAGCCCAAAAGAGATTTGTAAGTCTTGATCATGGATCATAGCTTTCACTGCTTCCACAATAGACCTATTCTTCCTTTCAGCAATACCATTTTGTTGTGGATTATAGGGAACACTGAACTCCCTCTTAATCCCTGCTTCAATACAAAAGTCTCGAAATGTGCCAGAAGTGTATTCTCCACCATTATCAGATCTCAATACTTTGATCCTCTTCCCAGACAGATTTTCAATCTGTGCTTTGAATTCTCTGAATCTTTCTAATACTTCTTCTGATTCTTTAGATCTCAAGAAATAGATCCAAGTCTTTCTAGAGTAATCATCAATGAAAATAATATAATACAAGAAACCACTAGATGATGCAATAGACATTGGACCACACAAATCAGAATGAATGAGATCAAGAATACATTTAGATCTACTTTCACTGGAATGAAACGTACCTTTTGTGTTCTTGCCTAGGGCACATCCCTTGCATGTACCTTCATGTTCTTGATTGAATTTCGGAAGACCGGTGACCATCTTTTCCATGATAGGTAGAGCACGAAAGTGAATGTGAGCCAATCTTCGATGCCAAAGATCACACATGCTAGTACTTTTATGCACAAGTGCTTGAAGAGGACGAGTGCACAGCGTGTAGAGACATTCATGTCTAACTCCAATCACTTGTGCAGTTTTGAAGCTGGAGTTCTTTGCCCATATAAGAACTTTCCCTTTAGAGAAGGCAACTTGATAACCCTTGTCTTCTAATGCTGAAATTGAAACAAGGTTCCTCTTTATCCCTGGTACGAACAGTACATCATTCAACTCCAAAGAAATTCCAGAATCCAAGTGAAGAGTGGAATTTCCAATCCCTTTTACAGAATATCTAGCATCATCTCCAATAACAACTTGATCACTAGAGTTGCTTTCCATTAAGTTTGAAAGGTGACTAAAATAGAAACATTGCTAGACAAGGCTGAATAAAATAGATAATCACTGGAGTCCTTTTGTGGAGTGACTTCTTCAACATCTGCAGTGGCAACTTGAAGCTTAGGTCGTTGAGGGCACACCCTCGCAAAGTGACCATACTTATCACAACGAAAACATTGAATCTTGGACATGTCTCGTTTTCTTTTGTAGGTAGGAGCATCATCATTTCCATCTTCTCGATTCCTTTTGAAGAATCCTTTCTTAAAGCCTTTTCCTTTGTTTGATGAATGAGAGGCAAGAACTTGTAATTCTTCATTCTTTGAGCTTTGACCAATTCCTCTTGCTGTTAGTCTTGACTCCTCTTGAATGCAGTCAATCCTTAATCGATCAAACTTGGGAAGTTCAGATCTTGCACTGATTCCTTGAATGAATGCCTCCCATGAAAGCGGAAGACCATTGAGAGCAAGCATAGTCAGTTCTTTATCATCAATCATGTGACCAATAGTGGAGAGCTGATCTTTTATCTCTGAGATCCTCATGAAGTATGTAATAACAGATTCTCCTTTCGCCATTTTCACATGATGAAGTTGTTGCTTCAGTGCAAGGGCTCGACTGGTGTTGTTGATTTCGTACATCTCTTCCAAGGTTGTAAACATCTCTCTTGCTGTATCCAACTTGAAGACAATTGGTACAATATGATCCTTGACGGAATCAACCAATACTTTCTTTGCCCTAGTGTCTTTCTTTCTCCATTGCAGCTTCTCTTCTTCCCCCTCAGGTTCGGGAACTTTTGTTTTCACAAACTCAGCCAAATCATTCTCTTCCAAAGTTAGCATGAACCTGAACCTCCATGATGTGTAGTTCGAGATCCCTTCGAGTCTATCCTCGATTTTCAGACCGTTCACCATCTTGAGAAATTTAGAAGATAGACTGAAAAGGAATAAAGTGAGTGTTGCAAACTAAATCTGATCACGATCTTTTTCACACCCGCTCTAATACCATGTTAGTGTTTCTTAGATCAGATTAGATAATCAATTGTACAAAAGAAATGCAACACATAAGACAATGAACACAACAAGATACCCTGGGAAAACCCTCCTCTTGAGGGAGAAAAACCCAGCAAATGCTTCTCTTATATATAAGAATATAGTGACAGAAATCTGCTTACAACACAGCCCAACAATGGCTGATGATTTCGCACTTTCCTTAATGCTTAGATACAAATAGATCTGCTCTTCCTTGAACTCAGTCTGCTGCTACAGGAATGATGATCTGCTGCTCAAGTATGAACTTCTTCTAGGAATGCGATTTATGATAATTGAACTTGATTTATGTTCTTCCTTGTATATGCGAATTTCTGCTCTTGATCATAATAGCGAACTTTCTCTTGCTTCGAATTGTCTTCAATAACCAAATGACCTTGTATATATATGTCACATAGGTGCCTCTTCATTTGGGTCGGCCTTTACAATAATAATAATAAACAATTAAATATTATTTAGGTCGGCCATTCAATAATTCATTTGTATGAAACACTATAGGGTCGGCCCTTTGCTTTGGTTGATATTTAATTTATTTCTTTCTTGGGAAGTGCAGACTGACGCTATAATAACATCAACAAATTGGAGAGTGAAATGAAAATTGATTAAAATGAGAGGACTCCATCCTCTATAAATACCAAACTAGGTGGCCTTCTCTCTAGGGCCGATCTAGAGAAAAATATATTTTATTTATAAAAGATGAAGGCTGACCTGCCTTGAGCAAGATATAATTAAGGAAAAATATCTTTTACTTTTTCAAATTAACAACCACAATAACTTTAAATACATAACATCAATAAATAAGAACACAAGATTTACGTGGAAACCCTTTTGGGAGAAAACTATGGCAAAATATTGCTTATATAAAAATCTCTTACAAATTTTGTAGGCACCAACCTACTGGGGACACCAATCCCTAACACTTGAGCACCAACTCAATATGAGACACCAATCTCTTTTAATATGAGGCACCAACCTCTCTAATATGAGGCACTGACCTCTTGTAGACAAACCATTTTTCTTCTTGATAATCCTCCTTCAAAAATCTGCCTTTGAATGATCTTCAATTCTATTCTGTTTTCACAAATCTGCTGGTGTATATATCATTTATCAAATTATCTTCCACACACTATTCTCCTCAATACACAAACTCTATTTATATTTCACCAAAAGAGGTGACCTCATGAAGGAATACATCGCTTGACAAAGGGGTCAACTATTCATTATTTTATACCTTTTCCATGCACCCTTTCATAGCAAACTTGGGCACTCCATAAGAGCCCGGCCCCTATAAATAATATAATATTTTAAATTTAATTTTAAAAAAAATGGGCACCACTATGAGGGGGGTTGGCCCAATTTAAAAATAATTTAATTTAAAATTGTTTTAACTCATGAGGAGGGCGTTAAACATGAAGGAGGTCGGCCAGCATAAGGATGAATTTAATTTTTATTTTATTGCTGCCTTGTGAGGATAAAAACTGCCCCTGGAATGATGCAATTTAGTGGCCTTTGGCCATTGCAATTTCTTCTACTGGATCAACGAATTTCATCGTGATATTTCTTGAGATCAATTATAATGAACGTACCATCGATCTCGCATACACCTTTGACATCAATGACAATAATTCTAACAATAATATATGTACTGTGTACATACTAAAGGGATTGCAACTATAACAGTAATGTAAATGTTGAATTGCCAACATAAAAGCAAAGCAATGCAAGAATCCCATGTCACAAGAATGTTAAAATCAAAAGGGATAAAAGAACACTTGCCTCACAAATATGCGATAAAGCTTGGAGATATATGTCAGTGACACCATGTGAAAAACTGCAATTAACAGCATTTTCAGCTATATTACAAGATTATTAAGTGGCTCCATTTTCAGGAATGTGTGATGCCCACAACAATGCATAAGAATTTGCAATGCCCATGCTTATCGATGGCATGCCAAGGTACCAAACTCGTTTCCTTGTCAAGCATGCAAACTTAACATCAGTGAACTTTTCTGCTCTTTTGAACAATAACTATGTCATATAGTGTTAGTGTAGGTTTTTTTGTGTTTTATTTAGTGTGGGGGCGGGGGGTCATAAAAGCAGAAAAAATTGTAGTCATAATCTCAAAAAAATTGATATCAGCCCAATCCCTGGTCTGGACTGGGACTAGGGGCAATGGCTAAAATCTGTGAGAATGACCATTTACTTTTCACATTAACAGCATCAAAAGACTGAAAATAAAAATCAAAACCCAAATAAGGCTATATGTCCTGTAGACAGGACTGTATGATACATAGAAATATAAAACTGTCTCTAGGAACCTTTTTTGGCTCATTCTGTAGTGAACTGCCATTCAATAGCTTCATTCCTTTGAAACTGCCTCAAGTTATGGCTTTTATAGAGGAAGCACTCTATCCAATTTTGCAGACACTGCAGAGCCTTCATGCAGTCTTTCTGCTGCTATGTGCAATTCACAATTAGAGAAATGCATTTCTCATGAAAAGTAATGTCCACCCCCCTTTTCATCACTTTTTTCCAACATTCTGGATGCTTACAATGAGGATGCTGAGGAGTCCAATCGGGGGAAAGTCTTATTTACCCTCTTCAAAAGCCCTTTAGGGTCAGAGAGTACCTCAGGCTAGTTGAGAGGAAGCCAACTAGGATGTTGAGAGAGCTCAAAGGAAATGGTATTCCAGGAATTTGGGATAAGGCGTGAAGAAGGTTGGAATCTTCCAAGGAAATTATTACTTTGAAATCCAGCATTACTCATGGGGATGTGCATCTGAAGAAAGTGAGAAAGGACATTTAGTTGAAAGTGCCATGTTTGGGCCATCTCATATATCTTATAAAGTAGTAAAAGGTGTGCTGTGGGAGTCTTGGAACCAAGGTGGGGTGACATGACCATTGTTGATGTTAATGGCAGCGTCGGTCATATTCTTCCAGCGATCTCCCTTGCTTCATGATGATAAATTAAATCATAGCCTAAGGCTATTTAATTTATTGAGACATCGATTTATGAAAAGGCACCATTCATTAAAGAAATAAAATAAATATTAAATAGTGTTAATATTTATGAAAATCGCTTTTGTGGAAAATCGCGATTTCTTATTGAGGCCGACTTCTTATTATGAAAAAACACCTCTCTTATGCTGGGCCGACCTCCTTCATGAAGAGTCATGATCCTTCCCTCCCTTGTGTATAAATACAAGGTGATTATCATTCATTTGATCATCAAGTTCATTTTCTCATATTCGCACTTGGAGAAGAAATTCAGATGTGAACAGCAAGCCTTCATCTTGTAGTAGCAAGTGGACATCAAGGAAGTTCGCATTCTATAGAGAAGTGCGAGTTTGTCATCAAGTGCAGATCGATATCAAGTGCAAATTGATATCTTGTAGAAGGCTAAGTTCAGGTCTGAGCAGCATACCATTCTCCTGTAGCAGCAAATCATCTTTTGTAGCAGTAGATTGATTACAAGGAGAAACATATTCATTTGTATATTACAAATAAGAGAGGTGCTCTTATTCATTGTATCAAATTCGGCCTTGTGTTAGGTCTGACTTGTAAGCAGATTTTTGTTCTTATTCCTAAAAATATAAGAGATATATTGGTTGGGTTTTTCTCCCTCAGATTGGAGGGTTTTCCCAGGGTATCTTCTTGTGCTAATTGTCTTATGTGTTGCATTTTCTAAGTGTTTTTTGTGTTCTAATCTGATCATGAAAAACTAACATGGTATCAGAGCGGGTTTGAAGAAGATCTTGATCAGATTTCTTATCACAGCGATACTCCTTGTTCTCTTCTCTTTGTTGATTTCCTCTACCTCTTCGTCAAGATGGTGAACGGTCTTAAGATTGAAGATAGGCTTGAGGGAGCATCAAATTTCACTTCATGGAGATTCAGAATTATGCTCACCTTGGAGGAAAGTGAGTTGGCAGAGTCTGTGGAGAGCACAACTCTCGAGCCTACGGAAGAGGAAGAAAAGATTCAATGGAAGAAGAAAGATATTAAGGCGAAGAAGATGTTAGTTGATTCTGTGAAAGACCATATTGTTCCAATCATCTCTAAGTTAAAGACAGCAAGAGAGATGCTTAAAACCTTGGTGGAGATGTATGAGATCAACAACACAAGTCGTGCTCTAGCCTTGAAGCAACAACTTCATCATGTTAAGATGGCAGAAGGAGAATTTGTCATCACCTACTTCATGAAGATTTCCGAATTGACAGATCAGCTCTCTACCATTGGTCATATTGTTGATGACAAGGATTTGACCATGTTGGCTCTTAATGGTGCAAAATCAAAACTCCCTAAGTTTGATCGTTTGAGGGCAGACTGTATTCAAGAGGAGTCGAGGTTGGCTGCGAGAGGTATTGGTTGAAGCCCTACAAATGAAGACGTTCATGTACTTTCCGCTCATTGCTCGAAGAAGAAAGGGAAAGAAGGAAAGAAAGGATATTTCAAGCGGAATAGGGATAAAGGTTCTAATGGTGCTCCCGCATTCAAGAAGAAGAGGGACCTCTCTTGTGTTCAATGTTTTAGATGTGACAAGTTTGGTCACTATGCTAAGGATTGCCCAATCAGGCCTAATCAACATGCTTCATTTGCGGATGTGGATAAGATCTCTCCTCAAAATGATTATAGGGAATTTCTATTCTAAGTCATGGGCCTGTGTTCAAGTCGTGAAGGTTGTGTATTGATCTGAGCGCAAAAGCAGCATAGCGTACTGTATCCACCCATCAAAATATTTAAGAGATAAGTATTCTTTGTTTTGATTGTAATTACCCTTCTAGGCTAAAATTTAGTTTGTTGAGTTGTGCAAATCTGACATTATTTGCTTGGATTACGTGTGACCAGTAAATAGTGATCACTGGGATAAGATTCTTTACAATTAAGAATTATTCATTGCAAGTTGTTTCATGCTAATTTTTGAGTGTGACTCTAAAATAAAAGGAGAACTAAAATTACGATTATGATTGATTTTCTATATGCATGATCTATGATTTTGTGTAGATTGTCTTTTGTTATGCTGAGATTAACTCTTCCGAGAAAATGGAAGAAAGACATGTCAAAATCAACAAAGATGAATGATAAATTAATTATCTGGGATTATTCAGGAGATCCTAATTTCAATGAGATAAGTTTTGCATGGTTGAATAATGTTCATGAATTGTTATGTAGTTATTAATTCATGCTATAACATTGAGATAGTCAATCATGTATACTTCTAGCAATGGTACTTTTGTTCGAGATAGTTGAGTTCCATGAACTATTAGTAATCCCTTATTGATGCTTTCAGGACGGATCAAGAAGTGTAAGAGATTGCTTTCAAGAAGAGCTTGATGCATGTTGTAGGTTGAAGAATGGAGACGCTGCTTGCAGCCATGAGTCTGAGTGAATGACTGAAGACATCTCTTCGAAGAGGAAGAATTAATCTTCAGAGGGAGTTCTATGACTCGCTAAGAATAAGGGTTGCAATGTTGCAAGGCCAGATGCTAAATCCTTGAAGCACCTCTTCAGCAGTTGAGATAAGAATTTCTCAAGTCAATCAACCTGTATTTAACATTGGTAGCCCCGCAAACCTATTCAGAATAGAGTGATCTGGGATGATGTCAAAGAGGACAGCCCTGAATCTCTACAGAGGTGTGCGCTGGAAACCATTTCTCTAAGGCAAGCGTTGCAGGCAATCTTGGACGATGAGGTCAAGAGGTTGATGCAAGTGCTTGAAGATTTAGAGGGAGCCTACTGAACCTAAAGAAGATGGTTGTGTTGTTGATTAGAAGAGCACCTCTGGATGTTGTTTCAGTTGAATTTTGCGATGATATCTTGGTGTAGCAGGAACCAGTCTTTTGTGGCACTGAGTACAGCAAAGGCCGAGTACATTACAGCTTGTGTGGCAGCTCAAGAAGCAGTGTGGCTTCAGAAACTCCTTGTAGGATTGTTTGAATAATCATTGGAGTCGACTATCATCCATTGTGATAATCAAAGCTTTGAGAAGCTTTCTGTCATTCCACTATTTCATGACAGAACTAAACATACCACTATATTAGAGATATGGTATTGAGAAAAGCAATTCAGTTGAGCTATTTCAACACTGATGAGCAGACGGCAAACGTTCTCACCAAGCCTCTCTCCAGGATAAATTTTGTGTACTTTCAAGATAAGCTTGGTATGGTGGAGAATCAAGCCCTAGCTGAGAAGGAGTCTTAGTATCAGTTATCCTCCTCTAATGCATTTCTCTATTGAGAGAGATTTGAGGTGCAAGCCCTTGATAATGCATTTCTCTTTGAGATTTGAGGTGAAAGCTCTTGTTTCCACCCTCTGGGAGAGCCATGGTGGATGTCATGTGTGTGACTCCATGACAACATCACGTGAGAGAGTCTGTGATGATTTTTGTGTACTTGTGTTTTCACCCTCTGGGAGAGCCATGGTGAAACGTCATGATAAGGTGACAACATCACATTGAGTGATGAGCACTTGTACATACCATCCATGGGTGTAGCCATGATGGTTGATATCACGATGAGGTGATATCTTTCTTTTCCATCCATGGGTGTAGCCATGATGGTTGATATCATGATGAGGTGATATGCTTTCACGATGAGGTGATAAGCTCTTTCTCACATGGGTGTAGCCATGTTGATCGACATCACAATGAGGTGATATGTCTTGTACAACTGGAAGTATTCTCCCTAGCTGAGAGGGAATGTTGATGTTAATGGCAGCGTTGGTCATATTCTTCCAACAATCTCCCTTGCTTCATGATGATAAATTAAATCATAGCCTAAGGCTATTTAATTTATTGAGACATCGATTTATGAAAAGGCACCATTCATTAAAGAAATAAAATAAATACATAATAGTGTTAATATTTATTTAAATCGCTTTTGTGGAAAATCGCAATTTCTTATTGAGGCCGACTTCTTGTTATGAAAAAACACTTCTCTTATGCTGGGCCGACCTCCTTCATGAAGAGTCATGATCCTTCCCTCCCTTGTGTATAAATACGAGGTGATTATCATTCATTTGATCACCAAGTTCATTTTCTCATATTCGCACTTCGAGAAGAAATTCAGATGTGAGCAGCAGGCCTTCAAACTGTAGCAGCAAGTCGACATCAAGGAAGTTTGCATTCTATAGAGAAGTGCGAGTTTGTCATCAAGTGCAGATCGATATCAAGTGCAGATTGATATCTTGTGGAAGGCTAAGTTCAGGTCTGAGCAGCAGACCATTCTCCTATAGCAGGAGATCATCTTCTGTAGCAGTAGATCAATTACAAGGAGAAACATATTCATTTGTATATTACAAATAAGAGAGGTGCTCTTATTCATTGTATCAAATTTGGCCTTGTGTTAGGTCTGAGTTGTAAGCAGATTTCTGCTCTTATTCCTAAATATATAAGAGATATATTTGCTGGGTTTTTCTCCCTCAGGTTGAAGGGTTTTCCCAGGGTATCTTGCTGTGTTAATTGTCTTATGTTTTGCATTTTCTAAGTGTTTTCTTTGTTCTAATCTGATCATGAAAAACTAACAACCAACGACCATCTCATATATCTCATCATATATTCTGATATAGTTGAGCATATGGAAAGTCTTTTGCTTTCTGAAAATGCTAATATAAGGATGGCTGGGATGCTTCAGGAGCAGGCACAACTTGCACCATATTCTAAAAGGCATACCACTCAAGCTGAAAGCTCAACAGCTGCAATGGCAAGGGCCTGCGTATGGTATGTTGATGTTCCATTCTACAAACTTAAGCACCCCTGCCAATCCAAATCGGCAAGCCAGGATAAACATCTAGGGTAACTCTGTCCATCCTTCTCATGGAACTCCACATACATCTGGTTGATAATATTCAGCTCTTTGACATAATTTTTCTGTCACTCTGTTCACAATAAAACTAAACAGATATTATAATGCAAGGGATTTTAAATCAGATATTATAACAGTACATTTGAAATTTGATTTTTAAGGTTTATGACCATATTCTGCTCAAAATAGTTAGTAGGTTAGTCCATGTTTTAAATAATCTTAGTGGCAATGGCACCATCTTTTGTCAGTGGGACTGCATCACAAAGCTATATATTCAAGTCCTCTTATCACTATGTAGCAATTATATATATGTTAATAATTGTAGACACCCTGAATTTTGTCTTTTTGAACATTTGATATGCATAACTCTTTCTAGATTGAAAGTGGAACAGCTGAGCATGCTGAGTACATGGTGTAGAATTTAACTGATTTATTTACTGCATTTGGTACCTAGTTATATGCCAGAACTTACTTTATCATACCCTGCCTCTGAAATCTCTCGTTTATTTCCATTCTGAAAGACAGACGATTTTTTTAAGCCAACAATTCCAGACCCTTTGCCATAGAAAATCATCTCTGGTTCCTTGGGTTCTAAGCTTCCTTTTAGACCATTCAATTGTGGTTCTCTTCTTGAATTGTGTCTTTCTTTCCATGTTCTTTTGGATGTCCATTCTCCATATGTATCATTTGATTTGTCTTGAGGTAAGCCGGATTTACCTATCCATTTAACAAGGAACCAATGCATTCAGGTGGAAAGCACCAAAAGACATAATTGCAAAAGAAACAATAACAGAACAGCAAAACACTGAAATTGTTAAATGTCAGTATACACTTCCCAATGAGAGATCCAAAAAGGGTGCTGATTGTGATCAGAAATCAGTTGCTTCAACTAATTGAAGACATTTACCATTTATTTCATGATCATTGTCACATTCTAGCTCAGCAGGCTTTCTTATGGGTAACAAATTAAATGAAGTCCCATCAGCAACGAAAAGCCGACAATGGTCCCCCAATTCATATTTCTGTAGCATGGTGCGACATGCTGCTAAACGATGTTTAGCAATATCGACACCAGTCAATGTACCAGACGTCCTCAAGAGATCAGCAAGCATACAGAGTTTGGCTCCTGAAGACAAAGTCAAAATGGAGTTAAAGAAGGTTCGAAGGATCCCACAGTGAAGTCTCATGGCAAAACAAAACAGAGAAGTATCTTAATGGCAAATTAAAAAATCAAAGCATATCATAAAATGTTCAAGTGACCAACCAAACATGAGAAACAAAATTCATTCAAAGCTATATAATTCCCATGCTAACCAATATGAAGATGGAATAAAAAGATTCCCCTCAAAAAGTTGTGCGATTTCAAAAAAAGAGGCCAGCTTCTTTAGAACCATATGCAAAAGTTGTGGCTTCCAAAAGAACTAGTTCAGAAAGGACTACTGAAGTGGCGAATCCTCAAGTGAAGTGGCGAACCCATCCTAATAATGGAAAACTCATCATTCACCCCAATGAATTCATCATAAAGCAGCAAACGTTTTCATTGGAAAAGCAGCAAACTCACCTTTGTGTAGGCAATAAGTCGGAATTTTGAATGTTTGGCCTTCATATTCAATATGGATGTTTCATATTTAACTTCTCATGTTCAAGAGGTAGGGAGTCCATATCTTGCTTGGCCATGTTTGGCGAGGGTCAGCTCTCATTGTATAATGGTGTTCTAGTCCATTTTTTTTACAATTGTAAGCTTGTTTTAGCAATTCAGTCACTGTGGAAGTGAGTTGCAGGTGTGTAGAAGGTTCCAGGATTCATTTGAAAGCATGTTGTAGTCATGAAAGCACTCTAATACATCTTTAGTTAACTTTTACATGGTGGACAGGGAGTTGTTGCTCTATATGCTGGAGAATTTTACTCAAAAGTGAGTTTCCTCCAAGTCAAAATCTGAATGTGTTCACTTTGTGTATGGGTATGGTGTTTATTTCTGCATTTATAGTTGTTTAGAACTCTATTCACATGATTTGCAGATGTCAGATCAACAGACCCGAGTGATATTGCATGCACCCAGTTTAGCCAAACCAACAAAGGATCTAGTCTTTGCCATAACATAGGCTAGATAAGGAATTGCACGAAATTTCCTAGTTTGCTTGAACTCACACAACTACCTTTGAATGCACTCACTAATCAAAATGGCCCAATCTAGGTAGATTTACCTTCACATATAGAATTCATGCTATAGAGCATATAAGGCCTGGATTTTCTTGCTTCTTCTTGTCCTGTCACTCAGTTTAGCAAAATGATCATCATAGGGAGTTGTTTCTTGAATTCATTTCTCCTCATAACTTTTGGCAAATGATTGAGCCTCTTTATCTCTTTTAAGTTTTCACCAATGTTTACCTACTTGTCTTTAGCATTCAAGTAGGTTTTTGTTCCATGCATCCTCAACTTCATTCATATCTATTTATTGAGTCTCCTCATATGACAATAAACTGAAAACTCCTATGAAATCGACATCAAATTTTCCAATGATATCATTGATTACCATGCAGATATCCCTCTTCATTGAGTCATAGGGTTTGGTTCAAACAATGACAAATTCTTGACTTTGTGCTGAAATAAGAAAGGTTGTGGCTTCAATGAGCCCACTCCTATCTCTGAGTCTAATTGCAATTTTGTTTCCCCTCTTGCTCCTTTCCCCTAAATCCACCTCTTGTGCATCGTGTGCACTAGTTCTATTTCCTTGACCTTCAATCAATCATGTTAGAGTTTCAATTTGTCTCTTTGAAGACAACACAAAATGGAATAGCACACGAGGATAAACCCTTCTTCAAATTCATTGAGGAAGCTCCCTGAAAACTAAACCCCATCCTAAACCCTAAGCTATAGACAAGATTTACAATTATGTACACTTCGCAATATTCTCAAGAGGGGTTGCATAAATAAAATAAGTGAAATAAAGTCTGCCCTATCCTTTTAGTTCTCAGAGGATGAGCAAATGACCTAAAAGTTTCTTCTCTCATAAACGAGGTTTTTGTGATTAAGGCTTGCAACTGAAACAAAGTAAAATAGATCATTGAAAGCTTCCTAAATAGCCAAAAACCAAGACAAATAGATCCACATACACTAGAAAGGATTAACAAAACTACTAACACAAAACCACAATGCAAGATTTTAGGAAAATGAACACTTAGAAGCACACAAAGTTACTAGCTAGCATGGCATTGATGCAAAGCTCAACACTATTCTTCACTTTAATTCACTTCATAATACCACACACAAACACACATGCAACTCAAATCAATACTTGAATGATAATTTATGTAGCATAAGCTTCACTTCAACTACTATTAAGAATATCTTGTGCCCAAGGCACTTATTTACAGGTTACAACAAATAAGGTTTCAAGGATTTGAAAATAATAATTAATTATCCCCAAAAATCAAAGTTTTAATGCAACCCCTAAAAATGAAAAAGATGCTTTAAAGATCTAATCCTAAACAAATAATAAAATAACTAATCAAAGTAGCCTAAAAATAGGCCCTCATCCACTATCCAAAAATAGAACTACTAGAAATAGACACTATTAAAAATAGCAAAGTAATGCATGAAAACCCTATTTGATTCTAAAGTAGCATTTTGCTCTAAAACCTAAAGAAGCAATTGTCCCTGAAATGGCAACTTTCTAGAAATAGTGGGTGCTAAAAAAATGTTGGATCTTTGAACCCCTCTTTGTGATTCACTAGAAAAGAAAACCTACTAAAAATAGAAGTTTTTGTTTTGAAACTTGGCAAATATTCTACTAAACATTGAAACCCCAGCATGGAATCCTATTGTAGCAAGTTTGAAACACTAAGATCCACAAGAAATGGGAAAAAAGAAACACTAAGATATTGATGACACCCTTTTGATTTGCATCTGCCAGTCAAACATTATGAAAACCCCCGTGAGAATACTCTAGATGACTTTTCACCACTTAGTCTAGTTAATGGATGCTAGGTGTACAATTCCAATGGCCAGGCCATGTTTTAGTGAGAGGATTTTCTTTATATTGGCAAAGCTAGACCTTGCACACACCATTAGGGTAATTGCCATGGAAAATATGACAATAGCACATGCCATAGGTGTTATTTCCATCTTTTTCACTTGAGGCAAAAATTTAATCACTTACTGCCACTTTTTAGACTTGACAAGGAACTTTCATTACTTACTATCACTTTTTGACTTGAGGAGGGACTTTGTAAAGATTTAACCATGTTTATGATGCAAGGTGGAACTTTATGACAACCTATCCAAGCAGCAACCCTAGCATTATTGCCACTTTTTAAGACTTGTACATAAACTTATAGTGTTTTCACTAGTAAACATCACTTGGGCACACATTTTCCATATCTTAGCCATGCTTCAAGATGCAAGGCAAAACTCTATGATGGTTTTGCCATGCCAAGCACACACCATAAGAGTTAATAAGTTACAAACTCACCCTTTAGAACTTAGTCAATTTTCCACTTCTTGTTCACTAATGTCATTGATGATCTTCAAGCCTAGCCATTGTCCATGCCAAACAGCTGTAACCTCTATCATCCTAGAAAAAGATGTCAATTGAAGTGCAAAGACCATGACACAAATAATCTTGCAAGTTGATTTAGAAGACCATGATTTAATTTTGTTTTGAACACAATGACAATGTCCTTGACGACAAATGGGAAAAATTAAGTATGAACAGTGAATTTTGTAAGGGTGTAAGAAATTACAAGCCAAAGTGGAAGGGGACTCCATGATTTGGAAGTGTATGCCACCAATGAAACCTTAGTGAGCAAGCTTCACACAATCTTGGTGACTTGAATTTTACAAAACCCTGCCTTGTGATGAAAATGAAGCTCAAACCATCGCTGCATTAAAAAATTCAAAATCTGCAATTTTGGCATTATAGAAAACCCCACAGCTGGCAAAAGTCAAACCCTAGGCACTTGTTGAAGAAAGCTGAAAACCACTATTTTCTCTCACGGCATCCCTTTGAATGCTTGGAAAGCTGCTGAAAAACCCGGAATGGTGATCGAACAACGATATGCTGCTGCTAAAACTGCTGAAGGCTCCTCAAAACCTTGCAATGTCACTTCAATGAGGGGTAAACTGCTGCAATCATGCTTCAACTCTTACACCTGGAAAGAATAGAATGAAGAAAAACAAGGGGCAAACAATATAAAGACCAAGTCTGCCCTTATGATACAAACCCTTCCTATTTTTGTTTTGAACAAAAATGTGACAGCCCATGACAAATCACATGCTTTAGGCATTCTAAGCTTTCTTTCATCTTTTTATCTATGTTAAAATCCTTGACAAATTATATCTAGGCACATGCTTAAGGGAGAAATGCCACCTTTTGGTGTTTTGATCAAACTTAGGCATACTTTATTGGGCACACGTTTTTGGTGCTTTAGACATTTGTTGTTCATTTTCGTTAAACTTGGGGAAGTGAGTTTGAGATACACACTTGAGCATTCTTTGCCACTTTAACTTGAAACAATTTTTGACATGATATGATTCAAGCACACTCTTTTAGCTTGATTGCCACGTTTTGTGTTTTTTTTAACTTTCCGGGCCATTTGTATACAAGCACATGCTTGAGATGCTTTTTTTTAAAATTGGCAACTAGTACAATGGTGCATATCCGGACTGCTTCTAACACTTTTCACATTTTTTATTTTTTTGCAAATTGTACAAGGGCACACACTTTAATCATGGAGCACCATTTGTCATGCCTTAGACAATTGTCATATCCCCGATCCTTAAGAGGGTCCCGAATTAAGTTTGGCAATAGAACTGTTTCTTAAGACTAAAGAGAAGTTTGAAAATTTAAATAATATTAATATTAATAAATAATATAAATTTAAATTATTATTAATAACAATAAATTTCTTGACTATGGAAAAATCATACCAACTATTAAATTTTTGGTTTTGGCCGACTTGTTTGGAAGGCACTCTTGATTTCATATTTATACTGGAGCCTTTCAGCATTTTTATCATCACGATATTGGATCATAACTTCACTTGATCGATAGAGACGTTCCTCTCTGCCTGATCATCCTCCAAGTAGGACGAAAACCTTACCTAGGAGTTGTGATTCGATTCCACTTTCGTTGTTTCCGGACTCCATACTTTCCATCGCAGGTGTGCATGCAAGGTCCAAACTACAGCAGAGATCTCTGATTTTCCCGTCTGAGTATTGAGATCACGATTTGGTTGGAGAGAGGTAGCAAAGTGGCAAGTGGTGGACGAGCCTCAAGCTCTGTCCACTCCATCCAATATCTATTGTTATCATCGCGTGTGCGCTATGGGATACATCAGTTCGCAAAGGAAACCTGAGTTCATCGTCATTCCCACAAAAGGCATCAACAGGCCTGCTAAGACCCGAACCATAACATCAGAGGCATTCATCATGATTGTCAAGACAAAGCAATGGTTTCAGATACATTTAAGGCGCTTAATCTACACGCGGTCTAAGGGAGGGCGCCACTTTCGGGCGCCATTCTCTTCAATCGTTGTCCCCTCAATCAATGCAGGAGGTCATCTAGGCAAGCAGATTCAACATCATCATTTTCTGTGAGCAGCAGCATGCTACCCACGATGGATCCATCCTAGCCTAGGCGATACTCCCAAGAGTTACTTGTGCGCACCTTGCAAGAAGGGTGTTCAGTACTATAAGCATTATTTAATACGCAACTTGAGATTGCTCAGCTTGAGCATAGAATAGCCTTGTATTGCTAGATTCATGTATGATCTGATATACTTTGCCATCATTTCAGACAACTATCGTATATGAATCTCTATTGCAGAATTATCTAAGTGTTAGTCACAAGTCAATTGTGTTTTCTAAAGAAGTGTATTTTTTGTTCTTCAAATTGGGTTTAGTATTATCGTTTATTTTTTTAGTGTAAGAAGACATAGTTCTATGTTCTGACATTGACTAGGCATCTTTTAGAATTTTTGTTTATCATTGGCTTGGCATCTTACAGTGGTATCAGAGCCACAATCCTGCCAGCCTACGCGTTTGATTTTTGTTGTACCCAAATTAAAAAATCGGCATTCTGCTTAAATTGAGCTAAATCACGTGAAAATATCGTCAAAAGTCTGTTTTAGATCAAACCAAACATAAGGTCTTTGTGGGTTTCTATCAAGGAACATATGTGTAAAATTCTGAAAATTTGAAAATTAGGGTTTTGTGCCCCTATTTTTAAGGAAACCCCTGAAAATAGGACCTTCTCGGAAATGATTGAAAATGATTTTGATAGGATGAATTGACTTCACGATCACACTGGTCAAGTCAAAATCACCAAAAAGTTAGTTTTACTCTGGTGGGTCTGTTTTCATTTTTCAGGAATAAAGTTAGGAGCTTCGCAACCATTAAAGGCAGATTGGCCAATACCAGGTGCTGAAAGTTAAGCTTCAAAAGCTTCAACAAGAAATCCTTGGCGAAAATGCTCGAAAAGATGCTTTGCGATGAAGGGGATTTTCAAAAGTGAAAAATCCTGAAAAATTGGCTAAGTCTGGAAAATGAACGCCTTGCTACCAAGGAGGCTGTGTAGTTGAATGCCTTAGTCATTTTTTCAACGCCCGTACACGTAGCATGATGAAGGTGATTGCAAGGATGCACGCATCTACATCGTCAACAACAATGCTCAAGACAGTCATGATGCACAGCGAACGCGAAACATGAAGAGATGAAGTTTTTCAATGCAAATGAAGTTACATTCAAAAGAGCCCCTGCTGACCAGGGGCGCCCCTGAGTTCAAGAGGTCAAAGGAAATCATCAAGTCTTACCAAGACAGTTATCTCTTTCGTAATTTTGTTGACTTTCCAATGCATCATCGAGCTAAGTCATTTGATTCATCGATCATCGACAACGGAGGCGAAGACAAAAGACGTTGAAGGCAAGTAGCATCAGAAATAGCAGTCAAAACATAAAAAGAACCCCTGCTAACCAAGGGCGCCCTTCAATTAGATGCTCAAAATCTCAATTTTTGAACAAGCCTATCTTCAGGTAATCTTTCCAGCATCAGCTCAGTTCCACAGTGAATCTGTTTGTCAGCCTGTGAGACGTATCAAACGATAGCAACTGATGATCGTTAGAGCATGCCAAATGAAGGCTAAATTAAAGCACATCAAAGCAAAAGCGCCCCTATAGGCCAAGGGCGCCCTTCATTTTGGGACACCTAATGAGGTTTTCAATAGCTACTTTCTACAAGGCATCTGTTCAACTACCTATCAGCTTCATGATCAATCTAGCTACGCATCCACAGGACATGTCAAACAATTAGATGCTGAGATCAAACAAAAAACGCCAAAGGTGAAGACTGAAATAACATGCCAAGAAATTGGCTAAGTACAGGTCAAAAGAGCCCCTCTTGAAGAAAGGCGCCCAGTCTGTAAAGCATACAGTGATTGCTTGGTGACCTCCAAGATGATCTCCCCCGCTTTGACCGATCCCAACAAGGAAACTATCAGCGAGAGCATCTGACAAATTAGTCATCTGATGGCAGAGGTCAAAGCAGGCAGTTTACAACATGGACACAATCAGTCGAAAGGTCAGAGGCGCCCATGTTGGCCAAGGGCGCCCTTGGATTTGAAGGACATAAACTCACCTCTGGATGCTGAGAAATCAATCGTCCTTTCCAAGATTGAGTCGGTTACCCAACGCACAATCAAGCAAAGTCATCTGACTCATCAATCAACGGCCACGTCAGATCAAAGCACAAAGGGTAAAAAATGATGAAATTAAAGAACATTCAAAAAATTGACTAAGTGTTGGTCAAAAGAGCCCCTGCTGAAGAAAGGCGCCCCTAATTTGAAGGCATCAAATTCAGTCATTGAGCTTTGCAGCTCCCAGGCACACTTGATCAAGTTTGTCCTATCTCAGCAGTGAATCAATCAGCATCAACTCAAGATCAATTGAACGACCAAGAACAAGGATCAAACGGAGGCACTTCACCATGAAAAATAATGAAAAAAGTGTTCAAACTCAAAAAGGACGCCTAAAAAGTCAAAATTGATTTGTTGACTTGAGTTAAGAGATTTTGGAGGCAAAAGAGGCCAAACGTCCCACAATCAATGGAAATCAGCTTTTAGAACTCCAGATCAGGCATATTAACTCCCCAATCAGGTTTTGGATGCCCAATTGATGCTTGCAACTCCAAATTGACATATCAAAGCATCTTGGTATCCATTCTTCATTATTTCTTTGCAGGTTGAGGAGCTCAAGAACAGATATTTTTCTTCTCCAACATTTTTGAAGATCTAACAAAGGGGTTTTCACCGTTCTTCATATTTTTGAAGATGTGTTGCACAGAGGGACTATTTATCAGAGGTTGCATCAAAGGGCATTATTCTTCCAGATTAACAGCTAATAACTTCCAATCTTCTTGTCTTTTTCCTCTTTTCTTGTCTTAGGTCTTCTTGCATGTCCGAGAAAACAACAAATAATCATAGATCTAACCAACTGGGTATGATCAGCACAGCTTTTTCAACAAAACCCACATGTTGGATTTTTCCAAAAAAAAAGTAGCTCTGCTTTCCCTATGTTTTAGGGTTTCCAGAAAAAGTCATAATTTTGAAAAACAGACAAACTGGGTTTGTTCAGCTCTAAAGCATGAACAAAACCCATGTGTTGGCTTTTCCCGAGAAAAAACATTTTCTGGTGCCTCGCTGCCTCTACCACCGAAGGGCTCTTGCATGTCATAGAAAGATTCATTTCGAATTTCTAACAATCTGGGTTTGTTTAGAAAATCATTCTCAACTAAACCCACATCTCAGAATTTTTCGTAAAAAGTTGCTCCGGCAGGGCTATTTTTAGCAGTTCCAAAAAAAAGTTGTCCGAATAGCATCGTGTGCACAATCAATCTTCAAGGTTTTCAGAATGCAATTCTCCCAAGACAAATACAAAGCCAAAATGGTCTTACTCCATGATTTTCTGAAAACGATTGACACCGACCCGCGTCGAGCACACCCAGAGGTCAATTTGGATAGTTTGGCAAGCATAGACACAAGTCCACAGGTTCCATAATGATTTCACCTCGTATATCTGATAGCCTTCCTAGGCCAGCTTAGAGGATTGTAACCATTGAAATTTTGTGTATGCAGCGAATTCATGTGCATTTCTCACGGTTGGAGTGTTGGCAATCAAACTTCGCGGTTTCATCATCAAACTTCGTGGTTTCATCATACAATACTCTTTCGTCAAGAAAGGTCAAGGAAAACGTCAAAAAGACATAAAGCTGCCAAAGAACGCGGAAGGTAGTCATTCCCAACACAAAGCCGCCATCGATTAATACTGCACTACCTTCCACGTCAAAATGGAAACAAAGACAGAATGACAAGGAGTAACCCTCCTAAAGAAAATAGAATGAAGGAGATAGATACATCAAGTTACTGACAAGCGGAAAGTTGATGATTGACAAGCATGTATCAATCTCCGTATAAAGAAGTCAATGACTGGTTGGGAGAATTGTTGACTAGAGGTGATGAGGTGTCAAGCACCCAAGAAGGATGTCCTACCCTCCAGAAAGACAATAACTATGACTGAAGTCAACTTGATGCCCCTTTCTAAGTTGACTCCAGATCTCCACAGATCATGCATGTCAGATCCCACTAATCAAGGATGTCTAATTGACTCCCACGATTTGTGGATCTCAGATCTCCTTTAAAGGTGGATGTTTATTTTGGAGACACATTTGTAATTTAAGTTCACTTTTAGTTAGGTGTCAGTCAACTGAGGTAGACTTCCAGTTTGACTTTTGTTTAGTTTCAGTTAACTGAAGTAGATTTCCAGTTAACTGCTTGCTCACCTACTTTTAGACATAGGAGTAAATCTTGCTAATTGGCAAGAACTGATTGTTAACTCAAGGAGATTTTAGGGTTGCCTACTCCTTTGAGTTTCTATAAATAAGAGCCTTGGGCTCATTATTTGTTTAACCTTTATTTACTAGGCAAAATTGCTGCGCCATTGTTGCCAGAGTTAGCTTGTTTATATCTATTCACTCTTGGATGAGAGTTTGTCGGTTGATCGTAATTGTGCATGATTATGTGTCATTGCTGTCCCAACCTTTGTAATTTTTTGAAGAAGCTTGAAGAAGAAAATCAGATGGCGCATGCTTGCTTGATCTAAATATTTGAGTTGTTTCAAAGTCTTGATCTCAATAGTTTATTGTTTCAATCTCCTCCTCAGACAGGGGTTCCTCCTCCTTGGATATTTTGTTATCAGTTGCTATCGTTTGATGTCGTTTAATGAGTTGTCTTTCAGCCTTCACTTTGGACAGGTGTCGTCACCTCCTCGGGAATCCTATTAGTAGAATCATCATACCTTGTTGTTTCCAATAAGTTGTTTCCAAGCCTATACCTCGAACAGGGGTTCCTCCTCCTTGGCAAGTCTCAAATCCAGTCTACCGTAAAGAGTGTTTACTTGCATAAAACCTTATCTTGGCATATATCCAAGAGTTCAGAGCCTTGGCCATATTCTACAGAGACGGTGGATTCAAGTAATCCAACCCATCCATTTCGCTCCTACGCCCTCATGCTCTGTTTATCTTGAGGAGGTAGGATAGTTTAGAAGTCAGTTTAGTCGTAGTTGAGATCTGCGGAAACCAGAGAAAAAGCTTAGCTACGGCACATTGTGTTTATGCACCCTTGTGTCCTACTGCTGAGTAAAAAAGATAGGAACCTTAGTACACCTTTTTTACATCGAATAATTAGCAAAGAGAGATCTTCCTCTCTATAATCTGAAGAGCAGTACTAACACACTTGCAATAGCTGTCCATTTCCAATAAGCACTCCAGAGGTGCTAATTGAAATGCCAACAATTTTGAGAATGCAGATCTACGACAAAAACATGAGTGAGGAGGAAGAAGACGATGAAATTGTGGTCTCCAAAATTGCTCGATGGTATGGAAGGTACCAAAAGTATAAAGATCTTATGTCATACCAAGAATATGTAAGAATGGCAAGAATGGCTATACCCACAAGTGAGTATGTCATGTCCCCAAATTGGAGGTGTTATTAAATTAATTATTTATTAAGTTATTCCAATGAAGTATTATATCAAAAGGGATGACTTGGTATTTAATTAATTTAATAATAAAGTGACTTAAAATAAAATAATATTATAAAAGTCATTTGAGAAATAAAATAATAATATATTTCTAGAAGTTTCATGGAGGTCATCGGGAAATCTATTTAAGAAGCTCATGGCTAAGCATTTCAACACACTTGATTTGGATTACTTTTCTCTTTACCTGCGAAGTAAGCAGCTGAAGCTAAATGCTTGGCATTCGCTCGAGGGTTTGAAGACTCTAGAGTGCCAGTTTCAGTTGTGAAAGATCAACCCTAGCTGGAGTTGTGAAATCCATCCAGGGTTTCTACTTGTGCGTCATTGAGGAGAATTTGTAGGTGCAGTAGCTGTTGTATTACTGCCATCATCATTCCATTGCAGTAGCTGGTGTATTACTGCATTCATTGCTGAGATTCGATTGTTTACAAATTTAATGGCCTTTGGCCAAATTTGTGGAGATTGATAGTTTTGGAGAAATACAGTTTGGGAAATGTATTCTTAGTCATTTGGGCATTACGAATTTATTATTACAATTTCTGGATGTTGTTCTTATTCATATTATTGTTGGAGATTTCTAGGTTTGCAAACAAATATCAAAATAGTCGGTCTGGCTGGAGTCGAAATTATTGGAAGGAATAATCAAAGGACAAAATCTTCAAATGCTGGAATAAGACAAATCGCAAGAATTAGATATTGGAAAATATGACAAAAAGGCATCAGACCTTTATAAAGATCTGAATTCGGTGGGGAAAATCGTGGCATACAGAAAGCCATCCTATTCTGCCGCTGAAAGACAAGGTTGAGAAAGCTCTGGATACATTGCTGGAGGTAGTGCCTTATTCGATAAAGACAAAATTAACACAAGATGAGGCAAAGTCGAATAAGGTTCTGATTAAATAATATTTTATTGGCATATTGATTTTAATTGAGGAAATCGCTTTATGTTGGAATTGCCAGCCACCAGATCATTCAAAGACAATCTGAAGGAGACAAAATCCAGTCCAATCAGGAGCTGCTTGTATAAAAGACAAAGTCAAATTATATCTGATTTTCAAAGACGCCGATATTCCAAGCTCACATGACAACAGAGGAGTAGCGCAAGACCAGAATAAGACAAAGCAGCACAATAATATTTATGAAGCCGGATATTCATATTCAAAGTTGCCGCCATCCTAGATCGATGGAACTGTAAGGTGGATCTTCGATTAAATTTGAATGGTCAAAGACCATATTCGAATTTATCTCCAGGAGACGGGCATGTTTAGAGAGAGTCGCTGCCTTCTCATCACTAGTTGACATTTGGATATTCAAGTTGTTACTCGATCATCTGTAGCCGATTTGTCAAGCCCAAGGCGTGGATACCAAGCTCGGGTAGTTTCCCAGACAAAACGTCATATGCTGGAAGATTCATCCATGTGCTAAGCACTGTCCAGGTTCTTTTGCATTTGAATAAATATTGTATCGTCACTGTCTTGTAATCAGCAGCAGTGATAATGTACATTTGATAGATGGATTGTTTTGATAAGTCCAGTAGTTTGCTGATTAGAGCTGCCTTTGGTAATTGTCATCTCTTTGAAAATTAAGGGAACCACTGTCATTAGAACCTGTAGTTGTATGTGTACATGATCAATATTTTGAGATTGGCATTTGAATCAATTTGAGTTGGTATTCTGTTGTTGATGCTATTAGCAAACTATTGTAATCAGTCTGGGACCATTGCAAGGAGTTTAGAGTTTAACTGCAAGGTGTTTGACAAAATGCTCAATTGTTGTAACTGAATAATTATATGCATTTCCAGTCGTTATTTCATTTGGGAAATCAGAAAGAGGTGCTTTTGCATACCTCCTTTCAACTGCAAGTTGTTTTTGAGTCTTTACTGCATTGCATCATCATTCAAAAGAGAAAACACAGTAAGAGAACAACGTACAGCAGTCACGGGACAAGTGTTTGACGAAATGTCCGAGAGCAGAAATTATAAATTTACATCAAATTTTGCTAGGGACATTACAGAGGAGATTATCAGCATCTTTGATGATTACTTAGGTGATCTTGGGGATATCAAGGACACAGAACCCTTTGATAGGTACTGCATGAGGAAAAGAAAGGAAGAGATCAACGAACACAACCCAAAGAACTCGATTTTGTTGGAAGAAACAAAGTCTAAATCAGAACCAGAATCACCAGAAATTACCATTGAAGAAAGGATTAAAAAGAAAGAGGAATCGATTGCTTGTGATTTGCAGCCTATGAGTGGTCAGGGGAATGACAAATAGCAGTCAACATATTTAGAAGTTTGGACTCCTAGCCATACATGTGGAAGCCTGAAAGAGGATGGAGCCATGTTCACAAGTTCACTTCAGCCGCATGAGGATATGGACAAGCAAGAATCATCTTTTGCTCCTACTAGTGGAAAACACACAAGTCTTCATGGTGACCACAAGGTTGAAGGAAATGCCAAACCAGCATTGATTGATCAGCTATGTGGAGGTGTGGATTCGACCAATGTTCCATTGCATGAGCATAATACTGCTTCACCAACTCTACATCTTATCGCAACTAAAGAGAACCATGAATCTACTTGTGTTTTGACACCCTATTCTTATGATGATGATTCCTCTATTGTGCATGATGATGATGTTGCCCTATGGGAAGAAGATAATTCTACTCACTACTATGATGATGATGCCTTGATTGAATTTGATGTTGACCTAGCCTCAAAACATGAGTTGTGTGAAAAAGATGTCACAGATGTAGCTGATTTTGGGAAGCATGGTTGTGAATATAAATCAGAAATGACTGATCAGATTTATGATGGTGATGTTGGAGACAAATCAGAGATGCTGCATGGAGCTTTCAGGTCCCATTAGTCACACACCTTGGGAAGGCAATTGAGGATAAATGACAGTCAAATTATGGCAGCCCTAACTCACTTTGATGACATTCATAAGATGATGGCAGACATAGACATATGTTGTAAGGCCCTAATTGGACATGAAGGGCTTAACGGAGGCATATCTCTTGATGATTTGCACAAACTCCAAGAGATTTTGATACTAGGGAAATCAAACTTCCTACACTTGCAGATAGGGATCATCTCCTCGCACGTGATGGGATTTATGTTGGTGCCTTGAGAAGGAAGAAAGATGAAGTGGATAAGCTCACCCTTGAGCTCAAGGCCAACAAGAGGAGGGCAAAGAGTGCAGACATGAAGGAAGCTCTTGAAGGACTCTATGATGGAGACATTGTTTGCAGCAAGAGGTACAAACATGTCTCAGAATTGTTACTTCTGATGTCATTGCAGAATTTTTGTCACCATGGGAAACATGCAAAAGAGGGCAACATAGTAGGAGATACAACTGGTAGTATAGGGCATGAGGACTCTTTGATTCAAGTTCACGATTACTTTTGCATATGGGATCAATATTATTTTCTGATGGTCAAAGGCATTTTGAGTGAAAGGAAGCTTATGAGGGAACGTATAGGGTCGATTGTGCGTCCTAACGACATTATGAAGAATCCAGATTTTCAGTTCACAGATCACACTTGGGATCTCTATATCTCAGATTTTGCAGGGATCAGCAAAACAAGGAGCTTGCAGCGAGAGCACTTAATGGGAGAGCTCACTATAGAGCTGGACTCTACACGAAGCATTGTGGAAGGAGTTACCATGGTTCTATCGAAAAAAGATTATTTGATGACAATCATAACTTTCTCCAAAGTGTGTACGATTTCAGAACTTGAGGATGGCAAAGAATGTGTGATAATGGGAACTCTGTACAAACAAATGCAACACAAGCCCTCAATTTTGGCTGAGTATTCAAAGGAAAAGATTATCTCATAATTTTGTGCACTCAAATGATTATCGCATTCTTGAAGACGACTGTGGAAGAGTTAAATTGATAGGAAAGACTCTCTCCCCTTCTATGTTTGCCACAGGTGCTGAATTAGCCCTTCACAGTAAAGAAAGCACAGTTTTTTCATGATTAGGGTTTACTGTTTGTGTCAACATAAATTTCTGAGTACTATTTGAATCAGCAGTCTGACGTTGATTAAGGTAGTCAAAACCCTAGGGTTATTACATTGCCTAACATATTAAAGATCTTATTCAATGGTGCTTTCTCCATATTGAACTAATAGTGTTCTTTTTTCTTTCCTTTTTAATGAAATAATTCTTAAACAATGACAAATGTAAGAAGGTAAAATACCAACCTGGTGCAGCACATAGATCTAGAACATGTTCTCCGGGATTGACATTCAAAGCTAGAACAGCAGCTCCAGATGCTGCATCCATTCCATAAATCTGAGAAACAATCGGTCCAAAGGAAAATTACTTCCATTATTTTTTAAATTTTAAGGAAACAACGTACAATGTATGGAAGAGAAAACCTAAATAAAGATCCATGATGTTAAATTTTTAAGTACATTTAAAATAAAATAAATTTAAAAAGACATTTGAGAATGATACAAGAAAGAAACAAAATTAAAAAATTTATGTTAATGTCCACAAATGACCAAAGTAAGTCAGTGGGGCTCAAAATTAAAGCATGTTTCCATAGCTAAGGAGGGTTTCTAAAAGGACTCCTGCAACAAAAGATAAAATATCTAAATCCTATAATGCATGAGATATTAAATTAATATTTAGTTAGATTATTTAATGGTCAATAATGTAATATATTAGATAAAGTTGTTTCTGCAGTTTGCTCTAGTTCTTTTTAGAAACATCTGATATTCTTTATTTTAGAAACTTTCTAAATTCTCTATAAAGAGATTTCATCTCTTTCATTAATATAGATTGAATTTACCATTTACATGGTATCAAAGTGGGTTCAGTGAGCGGGAAAAAAAAAAAATTTGGGCTTCACCTTTCTAAAGGAAAATCACTTCTGCTCGTGAAAACATTTTTTTTTCACACGGTTCTTCTTTTTTGTGGGCACACATCTAATCTAGAGTCTCTTATGAAGAAATCGCCTTTGAAAATCGCAGTTTTTATTGGTGGGCGACATTTTTTTAACAAAAATCGTGGCATTCTGTTTGTGGAAAATCACAGGCCTCTGCTTCGCTTTCTCCCACACGTCCTCAATTCCTCACCATTTTGACGCCTTTGTTCTACAACCTGTGCAATTTTTCTTCTTTCATCCTTGGCATTGAGGGTTTCTGACGACGTCATTCATTTCTGGAGACGGTTTTTTTTAAGGTTCTTTACCTATGCACGATTTTTCTCAATCATTTTGGACACGATTTTCTTCTCATTTTGTGTACACGCGACCTCTCTTTCTAACATGTTTTTTCAAATGCACGCAAGTATCTTTTGTTTACTACCCGTGCAGTGAAGGGTCCTCGTGCAATCTGTGGCTCCTTTTTGTTTGACGGTGGGCCTTCATTCTGTCCATCTCCTAGCCACATGTCCTCCTATCTGTTAAAATTCGTGGTCATTTTTTTTCCAGTTGCTCATGTTCTCTGTTTGTGGGGCCTAACGAATTTTGAGCCCTCTATTATGTCAAATTTCTGAATTTGAAGCTTTGTGTACCTCTTTTATGTCAGATTTTGTTTGTACCAAATGGCCGCTTGGTCTCATATCATGTTGGAGGGCAGTCAAAATTCAACGGTTGTAACTACGACACCTGGAAGCAGCGTATGATGACAATCTTTGAATATTGGTGCCTTGACCAAATTATTCCAAGCAACAAGACATGACCTACCACGACTGATAAAGATCAAGAAAAGTTTGATGAGAAAAATCGAGAAGCCATGATGCTTATTAAATTGTCTGTCACTGATGACCAGCTACCTCAGGTATCGTCTGGAAAATCAGCTAAAGAAATTTGGGATCTTCTGAAAGATCTTCATGAAACATCCAACAAGAGCCATGCGTTCTTTCTGAAAAACATGTCGTTCTCCATCATGATGGATGAGAAGACAACTCTGCAGAAGCACTTGACAAAAATCAAGAACATTCATGATCAGCTAGAGGCTATTTGTCGAAAAATGGAGGAGAAAGATATGGTAGTCATCACTCTAAAGAGTCTACCAAAATCTTATGAGCACTTTATTGAGACACTCAACATTACCTCAACTAATGTTGACTTGAAGTTTTCAGATCTTTGCACCATACTTCTACAGCAAGATCGTTGGAAATAGCAGTGCTAGTTCATCCTCCACAGAGCAAGCATTTCCAGCCAAGACATTTCAGAAGAATAAGAGCAAGATTCAACCCTCTCAATAGCCCAATCAAGCTCAATCTCAAGATTCTTCCAAAAAGAAGAATGTTCAGTGCAACTATTGCCATAAGTATGGTCACATGAAGAAAGATTACCAGAAACGCTTGACTTCTGAACAAAACAAGAAAGGAGAGTCGAAACCTAAAGCCCATGTTGCAGAGCACATTGAGCAAAAGGAATCTGAGTTCTATACCTTTATGGCAAAGAGTCCAATAAATCCTATTAAATCCTCTACCTAATATATTGATTCAGGTGCATATCGACACTTCACTCATCATCGAGATTGGTTCATCGAGTACACACCATTCAAAGATTTTGTTATCTTTGGAGAAGGTGAAGAGTATATTGTTGTCAAAAAGGGCAACGTGCAGATTCATTTTGGAGGGAGAAATTTTATATTTCTTGATGTATACGTTGTACCTGGCATGGAGCTGAATTTACTTTTAGTTAGTTAGATCATGACTCGCTCTCCTTAGCTACATATTGTTTTTAGCATGCATACATGCAGCATTGTTGATAGAGCGACTCACACTACAGTTGTTCAAAGACTTGAGGATCATGGTCTATATAGACTTGTTGATTCTAGTGATTCTCAAGAGCATGCTATGGCAACCAGGAGTACTTCCATCAATAGCCTTTGGCATCAGTGTTATGGGCACTTGAATATGCAGTATCTCTCTCATCTATCTCAAGATGATCTGGTTGGTGGCCTACCTACAATTTAGACTCAGAATCATGGAGTATGTGAGGCTTGTCAGGCTGGAAAGCAACATCGGACTCCATTCTTAAATGGTGACTCATGGCGAGCTTCCAAAGTATTATAGTTGGTTCAAGCTGATGTATGTGACCCAATGAACACTCTGTCAATTACTGGTTGTAGGTATTTTCTGTTATTTGTTGATGATTTTAGTAGAAGAATGTGGGTGTATTTTCTTAAAAACAAATCAAAGGTGTTTGGCATATTTCAGCAATTTAAGGCCTTAGTTGAGAGTCAAGCTTTCCTATAGTCACTCTTAGGTCTGATAATGGGGGGGAGTTTTGTTCTTCTAACTTCTCCAATTTCTGTGTTGTACATGGCATTAAGTGCTAACTTACCACACCCTACACCCCTCAGCAAAATGGTGTCGTTAAGTATTGCAATCACACCATTACTGAAATGGCTTGTTCTATGCTAGAGCATAGAAATATTCCTAAGAAGTACTGGGCTGAAGCAATTTATAGTACAGTTTATCTTTTGAACCGATCTCCTACTCATGTTGTTAAAAAGATGATTCCTGAAAAAGCCTAGTCTGGACGCAAGCCTAAAATCAGCCACCTAAAATTTTTTGGCTCTACTGCTCATGTGTGGATTCCAAATGCCAAGCACACTAAGTTGGATTCCAAAAGCCAGAAACTCATGTTCACTGGTTACAGTGAGAATCATAAGGCATATAGGCTGATTGATGTAGATACAGATTGTCTCATCTTCAGTCCTGATGTTGTGGTTGATGAAGCTAGTGGGCCCTTCTAACAGTCTTCTTTTGTGAGCCCTGAGGATCAGTCTATGCAAACTTTTGATTTCGGTGTTTGTCTTTCCCCTAGCTCCACCTGATGGGAGGGATTCTGCAATTGTGCAGGCACCTTAGCAGAATATTCCACCACCCACCCCTAATCAGGACAATCTAGATCCTCATGTAGCTGATTTTGTGTAATGTCCCCTTCTAGCTAGACATCAATAATCGGTGGGATTAGCCTATCAGTTGACCCTCGTAGGCTAATGGGATTGGATAGAGGGTCTTTTGTGGCAGAAACTTGGTCAATTGATGGTTTTATTCTTCTCCAGAGATTAGTGAGGTTCAGGTTTGGCCTTTGCAGGGGTTTCAAGGCTCAATTCCTCATACATACTATTTATAGTAAGTCTTTTAGCTAGGGTTATTATTTATAACAGGGCACCTGATTGTGGTATTTTGGCAGTGTCGATTTCGATATTCAGTTGGTTTGGTGAAATAAGGAGTTTTGCCTAAGTTATAACGTTTAATTATTATTAAAGGTGACTTTAATAATAATTAATATTTTAATATTACATTATAACATTATATTTGCACTTTATGCTTGTTAGTGTTTGTAGCTTAGGGAGATATTTTCTCCTAAGTTAATATAATAAATAATTTATAAGGCAAGTCGGCCTTAATCACAAATTATATTATTTCTTAAAAGGAGGCCGACCTAAGTGAAGAGTCACCATGTTTTGTATACATACAAGGTGGAATCAAGTCATTCTCATATTCATATTCACATTCTCTATAGAGCAGAAGTTCGCCCTTCAGCAACAGATTATCATCTTGTAGAAGCAGATCGACTTCAACGAGATACATATTTATCTTGGCATCAAAGGATAGGTGATATTATTCATTGTATTAATTCACCCTTGAGAAGGGTCTGATTGTAAAGCAAATTTCTGCTCTTATTCATCCCATATATAAGAGTTATATGTTGTTGGGTTTTTCTCCCTCGAGAAGGAGGGTTTTCCCAGGGTGTCTTGCTGTGTTCATTGTTCTTGTGTTGTTATTCTGCTTATTTCATTTCTGATCCTAAAATTAACATGGTATCAGAGCGGGTTCAAGGGAACATCTAATCAGATTTGTTTGAGCAATCTAAAGAAGCTTGTCATTCACTGTGATTACTAAGGCATCAATTATACATTGGGCAAAGTATAGGATTAGAAGGTGAAGAAATGAGTATCCACAATTTGGGCTGAGCAAATTGTCGGGAAGAGATGGAATTTCACAAGACCGATATATTATAAGTTAAAGTATTACCGAGGCAGTTTCAAAATAGAGTTTGTGGGAATTATTCCTAGGAATTGATGATTCCATTATCATTGCAAGTTTTATATGTGAAAGGTAGCGCTGCGTTCTCGATATCATTAAAGTAACGATCTGAAGCCGTATATTGCTCCTGGTCTGCTGCTATAAGAGACACAAATATTCCAAGTCGAGAGAAACTTAAATTATATTCTTTCAAGTGGTCTCAGCTATTGAATGAGGAGTCGGGATTGTTGTACCCCAAATTAAAAAATTTGTTACACTTAGGCATTTTGAAGAAATGAGTCAAAATACTGTTAAATCTGTCAAAAAAGGTCAAAATGGGGGTTTGCATGTCTTGCATGAGGGTCAAAAACTTAGAAATTTCAAAATCAGGCAATCTGGGTTGGTTCAAAATGATCAAACCTACAATACCCATATTTCAGTTTTTCATCCCTAAATTTTAGGAAAATTTCTATTTTTAGCAGTTTTCTAAAAATAGAAATTTTTTTGGGTTTTTTTGGGTTTCTTTCGAAATGGATACTTACAAAAACTTCTAAAAATAGAAAGTTTGACTTTTAGGGTTAAGATTGATTTTGATTGGCTTAAAATACTTCCTCATCAGGCTGGTGCAGTCAGAATCACGAAAAGATCAGTTTTGCTCTAGTGGGTCTGTTCTGCTTTTTCAGAAGCTTCTTTTGGAGAATCAAGGTTATCAATGGAAGTCAGTCAGCTACCAGGTGTCAGAATCAGACATTCAAGCGTCAAGCAGAAGCTATCAATGATGAACGTGCACAAAAAACGGAGAAAGGAGAGAATAATTTGAAAAAGTTGAAAAATGCTAAAATTTGGCCAACTCTGGTGAATCCAGGCGCCCATACTCCCATGCCTTAGAAAAAATTTGCATCTAACAGTCGAGGCCAAGGCAAACACGTCAAATGAGGAAAGAAAGTTGAAAAGTTCAAAAAAATTTATAACTTTGCTAAACATGGGAGCCCCTGGAGAAGAAGGGTGCCCATCTTTTTGAAGCATCAGATGATAAGATCAAGGTTGAAGTTCCCAAGCAATGTCGTTCAGTTTCCTGTCAACTTCGCAGTGGATGTCTTCGTCAACTCGTCCGATCACTCAGCCGTTGGCAAAACCAAATCAAACAGGATCCATGAGAAGAGGTGTTACGACTCTAAAGACGGAAAACGATGAAAATTATTCTAAAAGTCTGGTGAACATGGGCGCCCCTGGAGAAGAAGGGCGCCCAAGATTTTAAGAGGTTTAATGATGAAATTTGCAGAAGATGCATCTTACGTAGCTTCGTCAGAATTGATCAAGTTGTCCAACACAATCATCAGCACGTTCATCGGATCAATCTGGAGGTCGGAAATCGGAATCAAACTAGGGTTGAAAATCGAGGAGAAGTTGAAAACAGTGAAAAATGGTTTAAGTCTGGATGAAATAGTCGCCTCCAGCCAAGAAGGGCACCCAACTTCCAATGCCTTAGTCAAAATTTTGAAAATTTCAAAAATTGAAGATGAAGACAAAAGTCTAAGTTCATTTGCACAAACTTGAATTAGGGTTTTGAAAAATTAGGGCAAAAGAAAGTTGTTTTCTCAAGGCAAAGCATATTTAAGGCACCTTTGTGTTTCATTATTCATTATTTTCTTACAGGTGGTCTTCAAAGAGAAATAGAGCAGCAACTTCAAACCCTTATTTTCAAGATTCAAGAGTTTAACTTGCTGGTTTTTTAATAAATTTTCAGATCAGCACTCAAGAAGGCTTGCTTTTTCATATTTTTTCATCCAGAACATCAAATCTTTGAAGGAGGCCATTACTTTCAATTTTCAGCGAGCTGGTTTATTCTGGTTCTATCTTCTGGATAATTTTTGGAGAATTTTCTCAAGGTTGCAGCAGCTGCTTTTTATTTTGCATGTCAAAGAAAACTTCAAAATTTACAACTTCAAATCTTCTGGGTCTATCTCAAATATTCTTCTGGATAAAACCCATATCACAACTTTTTCAATGAAACTTCAAGTCGCTGTTTTTTCAGTGAAACTTTGAGGTTTTCGAAATCTAATCAACTGGGTTCATCTAGAATGTGCTCATGAACAAAACCCAAATGCCAGTTTTTTTCAACTTTTTCGGAGAAAATTAGGGTTTGCTTCTTTTTCAGTCTACATTCAAAATTTTCAAAAACGGACAATTTGGGTTTGCTTGTAACGAAATTCTAAACAAAACCCATATCTCAGAAAAATTTCCAAAAAATCCATCCGTTTGATGAAGAAAATCAGCAAGTTATTTTTAGGGTTTGTGCTGAGCTTGTCCAAGCATAGTCGAGTTTACAGTCAATCTTCAAGTTTTACAGCATGAAGTACTCTCCCATCGAATTTAGAACCAAACAAGTGTTGTATCATAATTATCTTAACAAATGATGTTGGGAAGTGCTTTTCAGTACCATCATGGGCATATAACGTCATCATCTCAGTTGCAGAACGTGCAAAGGGAGTGGTATGAGCAAAAGGACAAGTGTCACAAAAAGTTCTGCAAAACTCTTCCATGGGAGAATCAAGAGAAGTGTCAGAAGCATAAAATTGCAGAGCCGCCAAGTTATCAATTAGTGAGTCATCTTTTGGGGCGGTGATGTTTTTAAGAATAGAACTCATAAAGAAGCTGGGGATGTCAAAGATTCTCTCAGTTTGATTGCAAAGGGGAGAAGATCTTAGAAAAACGGAATATGGCTATAGATAGTATTAACGCTTCTAATAGAGAGGCAGTTTCCCGCTTTTTGATGGATGTGATCGAGATTTAAAACGGCAATCTTCTAGAAGTTTTCTCCTAGCTTTCTTTCCATTCTTATCTCATGCTTTCGTTCTATTCTTGTCTCAATTCTTATCCATTCTTTGAAGAAGAAGGATATCAAGTTGTAATAGTTGGCATTTCCCTTTTTTAGATGCTTTCTAGGTTTTAGATGTGTTATCTTGTTTTAGGTTTAGAAATAAAGCTTGCATGTTGGCAAGTCTTAGTTGTAAAAGCAAGGAGATTTTAGGGTTCCTTGCTCCTCTACTTAGTTATAAATAAGAGCAGTGTTTGCTCATTTTAGTTTAGCCATGCTAGTGATAACAAGACATAAGTGCCTTTAGTGCCTTCTCTTCGTTATTCAATGTTGTTCGGAACCGTGCTTGTGATAACAGAATCGCTGAGCTTATGCCTTCATGTTTTTTATCAATTTAGTGTCAGTTCACTTTGTGTAAAGAGCAAGTTTGCATGCCTCCTTAGCTGCAAATCCTTTTTAGTGCATGTGTTATGTGTCGATTGTAATCGGGTTGATCGCATGTTGCAAGTATTTTGCTACAACTTGCTGTCCCGAAATTATAATCTTTGTTCCAAAAGTTTGAGTGAATAAAATCTTGAAGCTTGCTTTGCTGCCCTCGATATAAATATCTCAGATTTCCATTTATTGTTTTGTGTTAGAAGTATGAGGAAATAAAATCCTGAAGCTTGCTTTGCTGCTCTTGAAATAAAAGTCTCATATTTTCATAATACTTTTATGATCTCTTTTTCAACTTGCCTTAAATATGTGTTGAAGAAAAGTTTGTTTAAAGTATCTTTGTCAAAAATCAAACTCGTCCATTTCTAAACTCTCTTGTTCTGCGTTTACTTGAGAGGGTAGAAACGTTTTAAGCATAGGTTAAGTTGTAGCTATCTAGTTATTACATAGGTAATTGGTAAAAAATGGGATTGTATTAACAAGAGCAAGTCGCTCAATAAATAATGTTTACAAGATTTACAAGACGGAAGTTCTAAAAAGAAACTTCAGAGAAGATCACAGAAGATCTTATCCAACAATAAATAACTAAAAATACATTTGAGCATTAAATACTAAATAATATTATTCTAATACCCTCCCTTAATGCTCAATCTATCAACTACACCAAGAGACCCTCTAAATTTTATAAATTTATCTGTACTGAGAGACTTGGTGAGAATATCAGCTGTCTGTTCAATAGTTGGAACATACAATAACTGAACTGATCCATCTTCAACCAGCTGTCGAATGAAATGACAATGAGTTTCCACATGCTTGGTTCTTTCATGGAAGACTGAATTCTTGGCAAGTTTGAGAACTCCCTGATTATCACAAAACAGGGGAGTCGGACCTGCTTGAGGAATGTCCATCTCCGCAAGCATCCAACGAAGCCAAACTGCCTCACAAGCTGCCTTAACTGCTCCCCGATATTCTGCTTTTGTCAAGGAGAGAGCCACTGCCTGCTGCTTCTTACTAGTCCAGGTGACTGCACCAGATCCCAAACTAAACACATACCCAACTGTAGATTTACGGTCATCAACCGAACCTGCCCAATCTGAATCTGTGAAACCGCTGAGTGTAGGATCAGGACTCCTAGTATACAGAAGCCCAAAGTCTGAGGTGCCCTTCACATAACGCAGTACACACTTCGCGACTATCTAATGATCAGCCTTGGGGGCTGTCATGAAACGTGAGATGTAACTAACTGCAAAACTGATGTTAGGTCTAGTGGCAGTGAGATAGATGAGACTACCCACTAGTTGCCTGAACAAGGATTCATCGACAACAGGAGAGGCGGACTAAGCTGTCAGTTTTATCCCAGTTTCCATAGGAGTAGATGCATGTTTGCAATCCTGCATTCTGAATCTGTCCAGAAGATTTCTAGCATACTTGGACTGAAAGATGAAGATATTGTTCTCAGTTTGCTAGACTTCAACTCCTAGGCAATAATGCAACAGCCCTAAGTCTGTCATATCAAAAGTGCAGCACAAATCCTGTTTGATCTCAGTGATCAAATGTGCGGAACTACCAGTAATAATCAAGTCATCCACATAGACAACAACAAACAGAACATCATTACCAGTATGTTTGATATACAGATTAGCATCAAATGGACTCCTCTGAAAGCCATGATCTGTGAGGTACTTATCCATTTTTATGTACCAAGCTCGAGGAGCTTGCTTCAGGCCATAGAGTGCTTTGACTAGTCTACAGACCTTGTGTTCTTGACCAGCAACCTTAAAGCCTGGAGGTTGCGTCATGTAGACTTCTTCCTGCAAGTCACCATTCAGAAATGCACTCTTGACGTCCATCTGATGGACTGTCCAACCAAACTGAGCTGCTAAGGCAAGGACCAGCCGAATGGTACTCATCTTGGCTGTAGGAGCAAAAGTCTCCTCATAGTCAATGCCTTCTTTCTGTGAGAACCCCCTAGCAACGAGACGAGCCTTATACTTGTCAAGGGTTCCATCAGCTTTGTATTTTACTTTGTACACCCATTTGCAACTAATGGGTTTCTTCCCTGGCGGAAGATCAAAAAGGTTCCAAGTGTGATTCTTCTGAAGACTCTGGTATTCAGCTGCCATAGCCTGTTCCCACTCTGGAGTACCTTTAGCCTCTTAATATGTTTGAGGCTCATAAACACTATGAATGTTGGCCATGAGAGCAAAATTTACTGTAGGCTGCGATTTGCTCTTATTGCGGGAAGTTCGACCCTCAATGAGCTCATCATCTCTGAGAGCACCAATAGTTTTAGCCCACCATTTAGGCCAGAGGGTAGAAGTGCCAACATCTGCTGGAGGAGGAGGAGCAGGATTTTCTCTAGGAAAATCAACAGGAGCAACAGGTGGAAGATTATCAGCATCCGGAGGAAACTCAGGTAAGGCATCATCAAAAACAGAATCTGCATCATCCCTCCCATCAGGTGGACCTAATGGAAGAAGAACTCCCAAATCAGAAGCCTTGAGAGGCTGATCCTCAGAACACTGTCAAAAGAGGAAAGCTGAAAAGGTCCTCTGTCTTCATCAAAGACAACATCACGACTGAAGATGAGACAATCAGTGTCTGTGTCTATCAGTCTATAAGCTTTATGGTTGTCACTGTACCCTGTAAACAGAAGCTTCTGACTCTTGGAATCCAACTTAGTGCGCTTGGCATCTGGAATCCATACCAAAGACTTTCAGATGACTGATCCTAGGTTTACGACCAATCCAAACCTCCTCTGGAGTTTTCCCTTTAACAGCCTGAGTAGGGGACCGATTAAGGAGATAAACTGCAGTAAAAACTGCTTCTGCCCAGAACTTGTTGGGAACACTCCTGTGTTGTAACATGGAGCGGGCCATCTCAACAACTGTAGGATTGCGCCGCTCTACAACACTATTTTGCTAAGGAGTGTAGGGTGTGGTTAACTATCTTTTTATACCATGTGTGTCACAAAAGTTGGAGAATGAATTGGAACAGAATTCCCCCCCCATTATCTAACCTAAGAGTGATGATACTACAACTAGACTCTTTTTCAACTAAGGTTTTAAACTTCTGAAATACAGGAAACACATCTGATTTTTGTCTAAGAAAGTACACCCACATCTTTCTACTGAAATCATCAACAAGCAATAAGAAATATTTGCAACCAGTAGCAGAAGTTGTATTCATAGGACCACAATATCAGCATGAATTAACTAAAGTACCTTGGATGCATGCCATGAGTCACCACTAGGAAAAGGTGTTCAGTGCTGCTTACCAGCTTGACAGGCGCCACAAACTCCAAGATGCTGCGTCTGAATGTCAGGTAGTCCAGTGACAAGTCCCTCCCGTGATAGCTGAGAGAGATAGTGGATGTTGAGATGTCCATATCGTTGGTGCCAAATAGTGCTGATGGAAGAGTTCCATGCAGCCATAGCCAACTCAGGAGAATCACCAGTGTCAATAAGCCTATAAAGGCCATGATCCTTGATGCCAACAGTAGCAGTAACTCGAGTCTCCCGATCAACAATCGAACACTTGTGCACAGTGAACACTACATCCAGCTGAGGAGAATGCTGCATGATCTAACTAACAGAAAGAAGGTTTAGTTCCATGCCAGGAACATAGTACACATTGAGGAATATGAGATTCCTCCCACTAGACTGTAACTGAACAGTGCCCTTGCCGACAACTGTGTACTCCTCTCCACCTCCAAAAACAACAGAATCACTGAAAGGAGAGAAGTCGGTGAACCAGTCACGCCGATGTGTGAAGTGTCGCAAAGCACCAGAATCAATGTACCAAGCAGAGGACTTGACATGATTTGCAGGTCTTTTAGCCATAAAAGTGTAAAAGGCAGATTCCTTCTGCTCAGTGTGCTCGGCAACATGTGCACTTTGCTAAGATCCTCCCTGTCTCTTTTGCTCAGAAGCCAAACGTGCACAACAGTCCTTCTTCATGTGGCCGAATTTGTGACAATAGTTGCACTGCACATTCTTTTTCTTAGGGTGATCCTGAGATTGTCCTGAGCCTTTCTGTTGCGAAGGCTGACCTTGCCCTTTGTTCTTGAACTGAGGTTTGGCTATGAAAGCTTGCTCTGTAGAGGAAGACGAGGCACTACTACCAAACTGTTGTTTCCAACGATCCTGCTGTAAGAGGGTGGTACAAAGTGCTGAAAACTTCAGATCAACATTAACAGAAGTAATGTTCAAAGTCTCTATGAAATGTTCATAAGACTTTGGTAGACTTTTCAGAGTGATGACAACCATGTCTTCTTCCTCCATCTTCCGACCAATAGCCTCTAACTGATCTCAGATTTCCTGGATCTTGTTCAGGTGCGCCTACAAGGTTGTTTTCTCATCCATAACGATGGAAAACAGCATGTTCTTCAAGAAGAACGCACGGCTCTTGTCAGAGGTTTCATACAAACCTTTGAGATGATCCCAGATTTTTGTGGCTGATTTTCCAATCGGAATCTGAGGTAACTGATCATCTATAACTGAAAGTTTAATGAGCATGACAGCTTCACGATTCTGCTCATCAAACTTCTCTTGTGTTTTGTCAACTGTAGTAGGACGGGTAACCTTACCCAGTATCAACTAATCCAAGTAGCGATATTCAAAGATAGTCATCATTCGCTACTTCCAAGTGTTGTAGTTTCCTCCATTAAACCGCTGACTGCCTTCCAACATAATGTTGGTCAAAGACGCCATCTTGCACATTCCCCAACGCAGAAAACGGAGGCAGATGCTGGTACATGCTGTAGAAAGTACTGTGTACGGATCGCACAAAAAATGATACACGGAAAACGATGCACCCAAAAAAATCTGATAGAGACCCAAAAATTTGCTCGAAAAAAAAACCCACCAAGAATATGTTTTTGAAAAAAAATTCATCAAATTCTGAGGGTTCAAAACCCTAGACGAAAAAAATTTTGTGCCCTAGGCACTCAGAAATTTCCGAAAAATGGAGATATTCTGAAAAAAATTTGAGAGATATTGCAGAGTTTTGGAAAAAATTCCAAAAACATGGCCGGAAAGGAGGATTGTTGAGGTCATGCGAGTTGCAAATCGCGGCCTCAGGAAGACTGTGGTCCGCAGGAAGACGCGGCCACAGAAGATTGTGGCCCGTAGGGAATCGCGTGGCCAACGAAGGAGCGTCACACTGCCTGCACAGGACGTGACGGATACCAGGAGGTCGCGTGGGCGTAGAGCACGGCCACAAAGGAGGAAACGACCCTTTAAAAAAAAAAACCCAGTTGAGATCTCAAAAAATCCACCAGTAATCTACAATCGAAAAAAAATTCCGACTTGATCTGAAGGGTCAAAACCCTAGTCGAAATTTTCAGAGGCCCTAAGCGGCCATGAAGGCTCAGAAAAGAGCAGAAAATGTCATGAATCTTCTGAAAGACGCAACACACAAAGGGAAAAACCCTAGGCGACATGAATGCAGCCAAAAACACTCAGAAATCGAACACAAAATCACCAGGAATCGTGCACAAAAACGTCTAAGAGAACGCATCTAGCAAAACCTTCAAAAACGCGAGTTTTAAGAAGCAAAAAAAATGACCAGAAACTGATCAAGAAGGCGTCCAAGTACCACGAACACACGCGGCTTGAGATTTTTCACAAAAACGTGCCTAAGAATGGCCGAAATCGTGGCCAAAAAACAGGTGAAATACACGCCCAAAAGAGTCAAAAACGTGCCCAGTTTGCAGAAAATCAACCCATGCCTTTACACAGAAGAACCCACGCAAAATAAATCCGTGGCCCTAAGCACGAATTTGCAACAAAAACACCTGCGATTTTACAAAGAAAAGACCACGATTTTTTCTTTGCACAAATCCCTCAATTTTCAAAATAGCAAACCCGCGAATTCCAAAACAATTTCGAAAAGAAATACAAGAGATTTCCAAAAAAAACTGAAGAAAAATTCTTCACGAATATTTATTTGAAAATCTTTCGAAAAAATTCTGGCTTCGATACCATACTACACAGGTAATTGGTAAAAAATGGGATTGTATTAACAAGAGCAAGTCGCTCAATAAATAATGTTTACAAGATTTACAAGACGGGAAGTTTCTAAAAAGAAACTTCAGAGAAGATCACAGAAGATCTTATCCAACAATAAATAACTAAAAATACATTTGAGCATTAAATACTAAATAATATTATTCTAATACTAGTTTCATTGAAGGGAAAACCTCAACCGCAACATCTAGTGTTCTATAACCTTGTGTTCTCACAGTTGAACCAAAAAGATAGGCGTAATTAAGTTTAGTTTACTTTCTTTATGCAACTCAGCAAAAGAGGGAGCTTCCCCTCCTAATTCGAAGAGCAGTTTACTACACATAGCTGTCCGTTTCCAGAACGCATTCCAGAGGTGCGATTTGAAACGCCAACAGGGATCAAATGACAGGAATGATCTTTAGCTCTCTTGGTTGAATGAATTGAAGAGTTTGGTGTTCATTTATTTAAGGTTTTGAAGAAACTATTCAATGGTGTTAATATCCAATAGGCGGTGAATGTCTTAAGCCTGTTGACGGTGATTTAATGGAATTTGTGACAATTTCGAAATAGAGGATATTGAAACGTTTATTTCCTGAGACTGTCGCATCACATAGATTAGAGACATCTATCCATGGGGAGATGTGGTAATATCTCTCTTGAAGCCGTTTGAAAATATTGGTGATTGCAGCATACAGCGCTCATATTTGAAAGTGGTCGTGGCTACTCATATCTTGGGATGCTAAGCTGTTAAGGGAAGAAGAATATATGATTACTTGATGCCACTTGATAGCTAAGTTAAAGTGCCAGTTTAAAAATATATTTAGTCATACTGAGCCATTCTATCGAATGATAAATATTGACTACTCTGAAGGAGACATGCCCTAGGCCAAGCCTTCTATTCGTCGTAGGAATTAAAGGAACAAGTTGATACATCTCAGGGGCAAAGTAACTAAAGGGAAGTCTCTATATATTTGTCATGTCAGTATAGAGGTCATCATGCTGCTACGAATCTTCCAAGTGTTGTGCTTAGATGAATGCGCTACAAATTGATTGAAATCGAGCTATAAAGAGATAAGTATTTTATGCTTGTATCATAAATAAATTTCATGCAATTGGGAATAGCGAATCATGTATGCTTCTAGCATTGGCATTTCTCTTCAAGATAGTTTTATTAATCTCTCTAAAATGCTTCCAGGACGGATCGAGGAGCATAAGGATGATGAGAGATTGCATAAGGAATTCGAAGAGGAAATGTTATTCAGAGGGAGTCTGACTAACCAACAGAGGCAACCTTGGACAAGGAGGTCAGGTGGTTGATGCAAGTACTTAGAGCTTCAGAGGGAGTCACATCATCATGAAGATTTGTTGTAGTGTATATTTCTCTGTGACGGAGAAGTATGAGGTGAAAGCCCTTGTAGTGTATATTTCTCTGTGACGGAGAAGTATGAGGTGAAAGCCCTTGTAGTGTATATTTCTCTAAGATGGAGAAATATGAGGTGCGAGCCCTTGTTCATCTCTGAGACTGAGATGAGACGTCATGTTGAGAGACTCCATGACGACATCATGTTGAGAGACTTAGTGATGGACACTTGTATGTGTGTTTCTTTCCACACATGGGAGTAGCCATGGTGGACGTCATGTTGAGAGACTCCATGACGACATCATGTTGAGAGACTCCATGATGAACCTTTGAGCCTTCCACAAATGGGTGTAGCCATTGTGGGCGTCATGTTGAGAGACTCCATGACGAAGATATTTGGAAAATACCTCCCTAGCTAAGAGGGAGTGTTAGTGTTTGTAGCTTAGGGATATTTTTTCTCCTAAGTTAATATAATAAATAATTTATAAGGCAAGTCGGTCTTAATCACAAATTATATTTTTTCTTAAAAGGAGGCCGACCTATGTGAAGTCACCATGTTTTGTATATATACAAGGTGGAATCAAGTCATTCTCTACAGAGCAGAAGTTCGCCCTTCAGCAACAGATTATCATCTTGTAGAAGCAGATCAACTTCAAGGAGATACATATTTATCTTGGCATCAAAGGATAGGTGCTATTATTCATTGTATTAATTCGCCCTTGAGAAGGGTCTCATTGTAAAGCAGATTTCTGCTCTTATTCATCCTATATATAAGAGTTATATGTTGTTGGGTTTTTATCCCTCAAGAAGGAGGGTTTTCCCAGGGTATCTTGTTGTATTCATTGTTCTTGTGTTGTTATTCTGCTTATTGCATTTCTGATCCTAAAACTAACAATGCTTGAGGGTCAATTCATCATTAAAAAGGGGGCCATTCTAATTAATTGTTTGGGGCGCTAATTTCAAGGAGATTATTTAGTAATTCTAAAGTGCAAATATTATATTATTTTAAATGATCAAAAAGGCAAAAGGAGGGAATCGAACTTTGAAGAAGTATATAAGACAAGCCAAGAAAAGTCAACTCATCCTATTGTGCATTTGATAACTTCATTTCATGACTTCTATTGGCATTTGGAGAAGAGAAACGAGGATTTCTGCATTTTCCGGAGCTTTTTGGCATTGGAGAGCATAGCTTCTTCAGTGTATCAGCATTCTGAGGTTGTGAGACTATCAACTGAAGATTGCTTAACTATTGGCTTCATCCTAGAATCAAGTTTGAGCAGATTGGAGAAATTATTCACAGGTTTATAAGCAGATTTTTATGTGTGGTGAGCAAACTACTTGAGGGTGTGGTTTTTATTTGTTGGGCACATACTTCCTAGGCCATATAGCCTTTTTCATCTCAGCCATACCATCTCTTGGGGCCAGCGTCTTTCTTCTAGGGCAAAGTTCTTGGTCTTTTTGAGTGTCCTATTCACTACTTGGGGCGGCTACATCAAATAAGGGATTTGATCAGGTTTTGGAGTGGAGAAAGCCTTACTTGCAGCAGGTTGATTAGTTGAAGAACTTTATCTCAGGCTGCCAGCAACTCCAGATTTATATATATATTACTCTCTTTGTATTCCGGGTATGCTCTATTGTAAAAGCTTTCAAAAGATGAATCAATAAATAATATCTATTTGTTGCAGTAGTTGTTTTCCAGTAGTTTAATATTTTCTTCTTAGCACTTTCATGCCTGGCATTATATTTCAAAAAACAAAAAACAAAAAAAAAAGCAAATATTCCTCAAGACACAAAAAAAAAGCAAATATTCTTCAAGACACAAAAAAAATCATAAAACCCAAAACTATCAAACACCAAATCAACAGCTACCATTCAGCAGATCAGAGTTTCAGCTTGAGGGAGAACTTAGGGTTCTTACATATAATACCACTTCTTTGCAACTGTCTCTCTTCTAACAGTCTTCTTCTTTTGTGAGCCTTGAGGATCAGTCTATGTAGGCTTCTGATTTCGGTGTTTGTCTTCCCCTAGCTCCACTTGATGGGAGGGATTCTACAATTGTGCAGGCACCTCAATAGAATATTCCACCACCCGCCCCTCCTCAGGACAATCTGGATCCTCATCTAGCTGATTTTGTTCCAGCCACCCCTAGTGATGTTGTTCCTTCTGTTTCAAATATTGGTACTTCTACTCTCCAGCTGAAATGGTATGCTAAAACCATAAGAGATCTTCATGATGATGAATTGATTGAGGGTAGATCTGCTCAGAAGAAAAGTAAATAGCATAATACTGTTAATTTTGCTCTTATGGCCAATCATCACAGCATCTCTGAGCCTCAAACATATTCAGAGGCTAAAGGCATACCTAAGTGAGAACAGACTATGGAAGTTGAACATCATAGCCTTCTAAAGAATAACACTTGGATTCTCTCCGATCTTCCACCTGGGAAGAAGCCCATTGGTTGCAAATGGATGTATAAGGTTAAGTACAAGGCTGATAGAACTCTTGATAAGTATAAGGCTCGGTTAGTAGCCAAATGGTTCTCACAGACAGAGGGCATTGATTATGAGGAGACTTTTGCTCCTATAGCCAAAATGAGTACTATTCGGCTTGTCCTTGCTACTGCAACCCAGTTTGGATGGAAAGTTCATCAAATGGATGTCAAGAGTGTGTTTCTCAATGGTGATCTATAGGAAGAGGTCTACATGACACAACCTCCTGGTTTCAAAATTGTTGGTAAAGAACACCAAGTATCTAGACTGGTGAAAGCACTCTATGGCCTTAAATAGGCTCCACGGGCTTGGTACATGAAAATTGATAAGTACCTTGTTGATCATGGTTTTCAACGGAGCCCTTCTAACTCTAATTTGTATGTCAAACAGTCTAGTGATGATATTCTTTTGCTTGTTATCTATGTTGATGACTTGATCATTACTGGCAACTCAAAACATCTGATTGAGGAAATCAAACACAATCTCAATCAATCATTTGACATAACAAATTTGGGACTTCTCCATTATTGTCTCGGTGTTGAGATTTGGCAGACAGTTGATAACATCTTTATTTCTTAGTCCAAGTATGCTCGCAATCTACTTGATAAGTTCAGAATGAATGATTGAAAACCTGCATCTACACCTATGGAGAAAGGGCTAAAACTATCAGAAAAAAAAGATTCGCCTGTGCAAAATGAATCAGCATTCAGGCAACTAGTAGGCAGCCTCATTTATCTCATTGCTTTTAGACCTGACATCAATTTTGCGATGAGCTACATTTCTCACTGGTGGTCCCTAAAGTTGAACATTGGGTTGCAGCAAAGCATGTACTAAGATATGTGAAAGGCACTTCCGACTTTGGCATTCTGTGTGGAAGGTGCAAAGATCCTAAGCTGATTGGCTATACGGACTCAGATCGGGCAGGTTTTGTTGATGATAGGAAGTCTACTTCTAGGTATGTATCCAGTTTGGGTACAGTTGCAGCTACATGGACCAGCAAGAAGCAACAGGCAGTGCCTCTTTCCTTGACTGAAGCTCAATATCGGGGAACTGTTAAAGCAGCTTGTGAGGCAGTTTGGCTTTGACGGGTGCTTTCTAACATACAAATGTCTCAAGCAGGGCCTTCCCCCTTGTACTGTGGCAATCAAGCGGTGTTGAAACTCGCCAAAAATCCAATCTTCCATGGAAGGACCAAGCATGTTGAACTTCATTGTCATTTCATCCACCAACTTGTCGAAGATGGATCAATGGTACTACAATATGTTCCAACAGAGGATCAGACTGCAGATATTCTCACCAAATCTCTGAGCCCAGATAAGTTTGTAAAATTCAAGGGGCACCTTGGTGTAGTTGATAGATTGACCATTAAGGAAGGGTATTAAATTAATATTTAGTTAGATTATTTAATGGTCGCTAATGTAATATATTAGATAAAGTTGTTTATGTAGTTTGCTCTAGTTCTTTTTAGAAACATCCGATATTCTTTATTTTAGAAACTTTGTAAATTCTCTATAAAGAGATTTCATCTCTTTCATTAATATAGATTGAATTTACCATTTACATGAGAGACTAAAAAGAGGAGTAAACTCAAATGGACAAACCCTAGTCAAGACAATAAATAGAAAGCCGGTTATTACAAAAAAAGCCATGTAAGGAAAGATCCCTTGCTAAAAGAAGAAAATATGCTAGGAAACACAATTATGTTAAGAATTCATATAAGGATAACCATTAATCATATCTTCTTAACACTATCCTTTACTTTATATACAAGAGGATGTGAGATCAAAATTCATTCAAGATTTATAGAACATTAGAATTTAATGATAGTCCAAGATATTCAATTCCAAGGAACAAAACTGTTTAGCCTTGCCATAATCAAGAACCTCGGACAGAATTTCACCTAGGAATCACCCTTATTATGACTGCTTTAGACTGAAAGGTATGATAGAATAAAACAAGTTACTTTCTTATATATTAAATTACAACAGTCCTTCTAGTTCTTAAATGTGCATGAGTGTAATATGCACATAAGAAGCTGTTCAAAATTTGCAAAACGTCCCCTTTTAAAAGAAAAGATGATGACCCGCATAAGAAATAAACAGTCCTTATCTTCATTTGTCTTCTGGTCAGAAACAGAACTTGGAAAATTCCCTTCCATATCTAACAAGTTTGCAGACACTCACTCTTCCAAATATCCCTACTTGAAGTGGTTTGGAAGGTTACCCATGGTACCTAAACTAAGAAAGTTTTTCTTTTTGAAAAACAGCAAAATATATACTTATATTAAACATTTAGGATATATACTTATATACTTATCATTTAGGATTATTATGCTTATATGAAAATGCCTTTAACAAAATGGATGATCCACAGCATATTAAAGTTATGTACAGAAGCAAAATCTGAAGTTGTTTGTGGCATCTAGTAAATTTCTGAGATAACAAGTGGATTAGATTTTTAGAGAAAGATAGGATTGTGGTGCAGCACATTGAAAGCAAGATTAAATAGGAGGGTTAGGACTACTTACTTCAGGAAATTCATTAAGTTACAAAGCTGCAAATGAAGCAGCTTGATGAAAGAGAATCTTGACCAGTTTCCTCTTACATTGGCTTCAATGGACCTTTTAACCTGTGTAGCAAGTCTTTTAACTTGGGGGGTAACAAGTTTAGCATGTTTTTAAAGAGGACTGAGGCAGAACCAATTCCACTAATTGATTTCAGTGACTTTTTGTGCTGATCCACAACCTTACTAAATTTATCCATCCACTCATTCATTGTTCCATTCACTCAATTCTTGTTTCAATAATTTCTATTTGCTTCAGCACACAATGGAGGCGCCGAGACTGTCGACTTTCCAATAAGGGATAGGATATACCTTTTTCCTCATTAAGCTTGTGCAGACCTTTGATTTCCTTTGAAGTATCCTCAATACCAGTTAAAAGAGATTGCTGAAAATTAGTGTTCTTATTGGGCTCAAAAATGGCATTGACTTTTTGAAAATGGGGAAGTGTTAAGATGATTTCCATGCAAAGCATTTAACTTCCAAACAGAGATAGCTACCATTAATGACTTTAAAGAACAAAGCAAGCTCTTCAAAATAATTCAATATTTTGAATGTTTACTTTTGGAACTGTCCTGATACATATAAGTCGAACAAATTGCATTTGTTATGATATGTAATAGTTAAGCACTTTTGTCCGCTATTCCAAACTAGTTAGCACATTTTGAGAACTAAATCTAATGGCCTTACTCCCAGTTTGGCTCTATAGTTAAATTATGTATCTTAAACAAATCTATGATTTTTTTAAGAATGTAAAATATAGATTTCAGTTTTCAACTAACTATATTATTAACTGACCAATATAAATCGGTAAAGAACTAAGAAAAGAATTACACAAACACATTGAAGAAACTGTTGTATACATACTGTGATGTCCCCGCTCTAGTCAGTCTCGGGAACAGTGTGTTAGCCCTTTATTGGACCCTTGTGGGCTAACTGGATTGGTTAGAGGGTCAGTGGTACTTTCTGGAGAGTTGGATCGTTCTCGTGTTCAGAGCCCAATGTTGGTTCACAGCAGGCGTTAGCAGTTCAGGGGTCAATAGCTTCTGACGGCACGGGATTCTATGAAGATTTGTGGAAGTTATGCCTATTTGAGTGATTTAAGTTATTTATTAACTTAATATTTTATTATAAAGTCAAATTGACTTTATACTTTTTTAAATCACTTAAATATTCCCTAAAAGTGATTTAATATTTAATCACTTAAATTAATAAAGTGCGCCCACTTTATTTAAGTCAAAAACTATTGAAAAAGTGACTTAAATTATAATTTAAAAGATTTAAATATCAAAAGTGGCGTATCTTTCTTGGGAGTCGTGCCTTTTGCATATAAGGGCATTTTGGCAATGAGAAACTCACTTTTGATAATTTCGACTTTGCCTTGTATTTCTTCCTGTGCATTCTCCTGTGATCAGGGTTTGAACAATCTTCCATTGAAGAACGATTCCTCTTCAGTGTTGAGCACTCTTGAGATTGTGAGAGATCAATCGAATCAGTGCAGTTGAGAGCTTCATTCAGAGGTTCTACTTGATTCTATCAGAGATTTACCATTCAGTATTTATTTGTCTGCAATAGGGAAAGAGGGTTTCATCTCCAGAGACGCCATTCTCTACAGATCTCAGCTTTCAGAGTGTTCTTTTGGGGTTTCTACCTTGGTCGTACACTTGCATTGGGATATGTGCTCATTAAGGGAGGCGTGTGAAGCATCTTGCTGAAACGCCTTTGTTTTGGCTCCTGTTTACCTTCCATCATTGGCGTGTACCCTTCTCAAGCGCTTATATCCAGTTTTTGGAAGGGAGAACTCAATTCTGGAAGCCAGCCGTCTTTATATGTCAATTTTCACCATTCTTGGCTGGCGAGCTGGCTTACTTTTTTAAATAAATAATCTGGAACCCTTCTGGTATGTTTATCATTTGCAATCTATTTGTTTCAATTAAATAATGTCTTCTACACTTTCATTCTGAAGAAAATAGTGCAAATTTACATTTTATAAGCATTTATGCTGTGCGCCCCTTCTCTTCTGTCTATCAAACTTTCTCTAAAAAAATTAAATAACACTAAAAGACTTAAGAAATACTGGGGTTTGAATTGAGAGCCAACAGGGCTCATCACAGTGGTATCAAAGCATATTAATCCTGCCAGCTTGTGGGAAACACAATTCTATGCGGCCACATCAGAACAGGTTTGACAGGCACTACACACGCAGGGGCCCTGGAATTCAGCGAAATACTTTTGCACCTTTTCAAGCACCTCCATTGTACGAACAGGAAGAGGATTTTGATTTTGATTTTGATAATATGGCTGAAAGGAATGATGATGCTCGTCTTAATGACGAAGACAGGGATGCTAGAGAAGTATTGAGGGGAATGGTGGCCGGTCAAGAACAGGTGGCAAACATCCTTCAGCAACTTAGCACCAATGTGCAAAACTTGACAGTTCAAAGGAGGCCGAATATTGATCAAGATCAAGAAGGTAGCATACATGGAGAGCATCACAAGTATATTGCTCCAGCACGCACCTTTGAGAGAGCCACACGCCCTACTTTTATCAGAAATGACGCTGAGGAGGAAGAGGAAGTGGAAGAAGGTGGTGATGGAAACTTTGCTGACAACATCCTAGCTATGCATGATGAATGGGATGCAATGCCTCCACGAGTTAAGGATCACCTTAACTTTGATCGTTTTATGAGTCAGAAAAGAGAACAAACCAGAAACAGGAATGACAGGAGGCCTAGATACAAACATAATGATCTACGACAGGCTACCAATAAGCTTACCTTAGCGAACTATGATGGCAGTGGCAGAGTTACAGCACGTGCCTGGGTGAGTAAATTGGATACATTCCTGACACTACGTCCTATGCCAGAGGAACATGCTATTAGATTTGCAGCCCTACACCTTGATGGCGTGGCACATGACTGGTGGATTCATGGCATGGCTACTCTTCACCATGACCAGATTACCTCATACCAGGAGTTTACTGATAGATTGGTAGAAAGGTTTGATAAACGTGATCCCGAACTGTTCTTCAGGGATCTGGCACAGTTAAAACAATTGGGTAGCTTGGAATCGTACATTGGAGAGTTCCAAAGACTATCTGTAATGGTGACAGGCATTTCAGAGAGAAGGCTGATCATATTGTTTATTGAGGGTCTTTTTGAGCCCATGAAAGGATGGATAAAGGCATTTGATCCACCTACCCTACAGGAGACCATGAGGAAAGCTCGCAGTATGGAACTCACTACTCCTCGTAAGCAATTTGGCACCAAACCTTCTTCCTCCTACACTGAGAACAAATCTGATCCAAAGAAGGCTGATAATACTAATCAAAAGAAAAGATTTGCAGCTCCATTAGATCGGGATACAATGAATGATCTACGTAGAAGGAAGCTTTGTTTTTACTGTAAAGGTCCATATGACTTCAATCATGATTGTCCCCTCAAGCCTAAAGGGCAAAACAGGAACATGGAATGGTTTTATGAGGAAGAAACATTGACTGACTTTTCTGATCAGCAAGCTGCTATCTATGACACAGATGAAGAAAAGTCAGAAAATGAGGCAGAGATTGAGGTAGAAAGTGAGCTACAGGAGGCTCATATGTCAAGCATGCAGAGAGAGGGTTCTTTCAGGCTCCGTGGGGTCTTAGCGGGTCAAAGAGTCATATCTCTTTTGGACACAGGTGCAACCCACAATTTTATTGATTCACGGTTGGTGGAGAAAAGGGGAATTCAAACTCAGCAGTTTGAAGGCATTCGTGTGAAGGTTGCAGATGGACACACTCTCACCTGTGAGAGGATGATTCCTGATTTACCATTGAAACTCAACAATTTTGAGTTCAAGGCAGATTTTTATGTTGTGAACATGGGAGGAAAGGATATAGTTCTTGGCATGAAGTGGCTTCATGCTATAGGAGAGTTCACACTTAATTTGCGTGATATGGAGATGAAATTCAAAATTGATGGCACAAATCATGTTCTTAAAGCTATCAAGGACAGCAATCTAAAAGAAATTTCACTTCGAAGAATGGAACGTTTGATTCAACATGACATGGTAGAATGGGCTGCTGAGTGCAAGTTAATGCCTTCACAGTTAGAGCAGCAAGCTTCTCCTTACCATCCGGATGTACAGGAACTCTGAATCAAACATGCAAAGGTTTTCAGTGCTATTCCACCAGGTAGACCTCTTGATAGAGGTATTGAGCACATCATTGAGCTGGATGAGGGCATGAAACCTATTATGATCACTCCTTACCGGCACCCCAAACGTTTAAAAGATGAAATTGAGAAAACCATTAAGGAACTTTTAGCTATGGGGCACATTAGGCCAAGTAAGTCACCCTTTGCTTCATCAGTTGTTTTGGTGAAGAAAAAGGATGGTACACTTAGGATGTGTATTGACTACAGGATGCTTAATAGGAAGACTATTAAGAACAGGTATCCTATTCCACGGATAGACGAGTTGATAGACGAGCTTCATGGAGCTTGCTATTTCTCGAAGATTGATTTGAGGACTGGTTACCATCAGATCAGGGTCAAAGAGGAGGATATTGAGAAAACCGCATTCAGGTGTCACTGTGGACACTATGATTTCTTGGTTATGCCATTCGGCTTAACCAATGCTCCAGCTACATTTCAGTCTACTATGAACAAGGTTTTCCATTCCCTCTTGAGGAAATTTGTTTTGGTGTTCTTCGACGACATCCTGGTTTACAGCAAATCATGGAAGGAACACATTATTCACTTAGATGAGGTATTGAGTATACTTGACAGGGAGTCCTTGTACGCCAAGGAGTCCAAGTGTGCTTTGGGCATGGCTGAGCTTTTGTATCTGGGTCACATTATCAGTAGAGAGGGAGTTAGCATGGATCCAGAGAAAGTTCGAGCTATCATCGATTGGCCTTCACCTGAGACGTTGACACAGCTTAGGGGGTTTGTAGGATTGTGTGTCTTCTATCGTCGATTCGTTAGTGGATTCTCACGACATGCTGCGCCACTAACTGATTTGACTAAGAAGGGAGCCTTTGTGTGGACACCTCTTGCACAGGCATGCTTTGAGAAGTTCAAACTTCTTATGACTACTTGTCCAATATTGGCTTTGCTGGATTTCGCCAGACCATTTGAGTTACATTGTGATGCCAGTGGTGAGGGTATTGGTGCAGTTATCATGCAGGATCGACACCTTATAGCTTTTGAGAGCAGGAAGCTCAGAGGTCCTGAACGGAGTTTCAGTATCTATGATAAGGAAATGTTGGCCATCATGCATGCCATGGCCAAATTCAGGCAATACTTGATTGGTAGTAAATTCAATGTTAAAACCGATCACAATAGTCTGAAACATTTTCTTGGACAACGAGATTTGAACAAAAGGCAACAGAAATGGGTCAGCAAACTTCAGTCCTATGATTTTGGCATTGCCTATGTCAAGGGCACTCAGAATGTGGTTGCTGATGCTTTATCTCGCCGTCCTCATTTGAGCTCCATTTCACTGATTTCAGAAGACTGGAGACACATGATAGTAGCAGAATATGCTAAGAATCCTTGGGCTTCTAGCATAGTGGATGGGACAGTACAGGATGACAGATACTCACTTGTGGATGATCTTATCATTTACAAAGGGAGGATATTTCTTGTCCCAGGTTCTGAGATGAGGGGCACAATATTGAGGTCATTCCATGATTCACCGATGGTAGGACATCCCGGTTACTTTAAGACCTACAGGCAAGTACGGGAGAGATTCTCTTGGAAGGGACTCAAATCTTTTGTTCTTCAGTATGTCAGGGAATGCCTTGTTTGTTAGCAGAACAAGCAAGAACATACATACCCTGCAGGTTTACTTCAGCCACTTCCTATTCCTGAGAGGAAGTGGGAATGCTTGTCTATGGATTTCATCACGGGCTTGCCGAAAGCTCAAGGGAAAGACAGCATTTATGTGGTAGTAGATCGGTTGACGAAGTATGCACATTTCTTCTCAATCACTACTACACACACAGCTACTCAGGTGGCGGACTTGTTTTTCCGTGAGGTATTCAGATTGCATGGATTGCCTCATAGTATAGTCAGTTTCAGGGATAGCAGGTTTTTGAGTAACTTCTGGCAGGAGTTATTCAAACTTTGCGGGACAGAACTCACTCTGAGCACCAGCTACCACCCACAGACAGAAGGGCAGACAGAGATAGTCAACAAATGGGTGGAGGGATATTTGAGGAATTACAGTTCAAGACAGCAGAAGGCATGGGTGAAGTGGTTATACCTTTGCGAGTATTGCTATAATACCACTCATCACATGAGTATTCAAATGACACCATACTAAGCATTATATGGATATGATGCTCCGAGCTTTCTAGATTTACTGCTGAGTGACAGTAGAGTACCCAGTGCTGGTGATTTGTTGCAGGAGAGTCAGGACATTATGAGAGCACTTAGGGAGAATATTCGAAAGCTCAAAATCAGCAAAAACAATATGCTGATCAGAGGCGTGTGGAGAGATCTTTTGAGATCGATGATTTGGTGTATTTGATGCTCCAGCCTTATAGGCAGTCCACCCTTCGTAAGAAGGGCTCCGAGAAGCTAAAGCCACGATACTATGGACCATTCAGGGTTGTCAGACGTGTCGGTGAAGTGGCTTATGAGTTAGATCTTCCAATGGACAGTAAGGTTCACAATGTGTTCCATGTGTCGTGCCTCAAAAAGGCATTGGGACCACAGGTGATTCCTTCTATTGATTTACCACCCCTGGATGATGAGGGGAAATTGATTTTGATACCTAAGGCCATTCTGGATTCCAGAGAGCGTCATCTTCGGAGGCGGGTTATCAAGGAATATTTGGTGAAGTGGAAAGATCTACCGACAAAGGATGCTACTTGGGAGAGTGACAGTATTCTTCAGCATCCAGCTTTGAGTTTGCTTGTGGGCAAGCAAATTTGGGGAGGGCGGACTGTGATCTCCCCGCTCTAGTCAGTCTCGGGAACAGTGTGTTAGCCCTTTATTGGACCCTTGTGGGCTAACTGGATTGGTTAGAGGGTCAGTGGTACTTTCTGGAGAGTTGGATCGTTCTCATGTTCAGAGCCCAATGTTGGTTCACAGTAGGCGTTAACAGTTCAGGGGTCGACAGCTTCTGACGGCACGGGATTCTATGAAGATTTGTGGAAGTTATGCCTATTTGAGTGATTTAAGTTATTTATTAACTTAATATTTTATTATAAAGTCAAATTGACTTTATACTTTTTTAAATCACTTAAATATTCCCTAAAAGTGATTTAATATTTAATCACTTAAATTAATAAAGTGCGCCCACTTTATTTAAGTCAAAAACTATTGAAAAAGTGACTTAAATTATAATTTAAAAGATTTAAATATCAAAAGTGGCGTATCTTTCTTGGGAGTCGTGCCTTTTGCATATAAGGGCATTTTGGCAATGAGAAACTCACTTTTGATAATTTCGACTTTGCCTTGTGTTTCTTCCTATGCATTCTCCTGTGATCAGGGTTTGAACAATCTTCCATTGAAGAACGATTCCTCTTCAGTGTTGAGCACTATTGAGATTGTTAGAGATCAATCGAATCAGTGCAGTTGAGAGCTTCATTCAGAGGTTCTACTTGATTCTATCAGAGATTTACCATTCAGTATTTATTTGTCTGCAATAGGGAAAGAGGGTTTCATCTCCAGAGACGCCATTCTCTACATATCTCAGCTTTCAGAGTGTTCTTTTGGGGTTTCTACCTTGGCCGTACACTTGCATTGGGATATGTGCTCATTAAGGGAGGCGTGTGAAGCATCTTGCTGAAACGCCTTTGTTTTGGCTCCTGTTTACCTTCCATCATTGGCGTGTACCCTTCTCAAGCGCTTGTATCCAGTTTCTGGAAGGGAGAACTCAATTCTGGAAGCCAGCCGTCTTTATATGTCAGTTTTCACCATTCTTGGCTGGCGAGCTGGCTTACTTTTTTAAATAAATAATCTAGAACCCTTCTGGTATGTTTATCATTTGCAATCTATTTGTTTCAATTAAATAATGTCTTCTACACTTTCATTCTGAAGAAAATAGTGCAAATTTACATTTTATAAGCATTTATGCTGTGCGCCCCTTCTCTTTTGTCTATCAAACTTTCTCTAAAAAAATTAAATAACACTAAAAGACTTAAGAAATACTGGGGTTTGAATTGAGAGCCAACAGGGCTCATCACACATACATACAAAAAAATTGTATGGAGTCATTTTTCAAATAAAACATAACCCATTTTTTGCCTAATGAGTTATAGTATAATACTTGTTTCCCATGTTGTTGAAAGTCATGTTTTTAAGCTCTAATCAATGCTATTGTTTAGCCAACAGAAAACACTTTCCAATGCATTAGATAAGACTAAGATGAGAGCTTGGGTATGAGAGGAAAGGTTAAAAAAGGTCTAAGGCATGAAAAGTTGGTGTGCCAATCGTGAAGTGTGTGCCACCCCATTAGCCTACCAAAAATGAGTTTCAAAGGCAAAAAAATAGAAAATTGTCAAAGTTGGCATCCCAATGTATTAGAGCACGCTAAAACATAAGAGTGTTAAAAATGTTAAATATGCTAAAAATTGGCATCCCAACATATTGGAGTGCACCCATACATGGGAGTGTCAAAATTGGCATGCTTGTATTGAGAGAGTTCCAAGACAAGGAGTGCCAAAAGTTGAAAAAAAAAATTAAAACAGTGAGCTAGACCTGTGGCACGTGTTGCTCCATGGCAAGCCAAAATGTAACAAAAACACAAAAGCAAAGAATTGGACATGAAGAGCATGCCTTCTGAAGAGGTTGTCAAAGAATACAAAACATTAAATGGGTTCAATCTCCAGAAGTGTGTGCCTAGTCATTGCAATTTCAAAAGGTTCAAACAACTCAAAGTGGGTGCTTCTCCACTCCCAATCCACACTATTAGTGAAAGTGAAGAGTGACAAGATTGCTAGTTAGTAATAACATTGGAGGGGATTTTGTTAGACTACGTTATAGGTTTTTAAACATTGAACCTTCCTTTGTCACTATCATCAAACAATTGGATTTTGAAACATTCAAAGTCACCATAGCAATATACATGGTCTTCAAGTACTAGTTGTAGGTGATTTATAGGTGGCTAGGATTTGTAAGTGAGTTTTCAGAAATAGATCAGATTCAAGCGAACAAGATTGTTTGTGGATTTGCCAAATTGTTGTTAGGGTTTTGAGCTTCTTCCCATGGTCTATCATCTTGAGATGAGGAATGTAATGTCCCCTTCTAAATGATAGTGGGTTGTGGGCCCCACTCACCCAATTTGTGAAGCACATTTTGGTGAGTGGATGTTTGTGTGTAGGAGGAATAGATATAAGTGACTATATGCACTTATTTCGTATTGTGTTCCTAATGAATAAAAGGGAAATTTCTATATTTTAGGGATCTTCCTATGTTTTAGGAGATGGGACTGATTATTTAGTGGCCCTGTTCACTCCCCTAAGTGTGCCCTATTCTACCATGGATTTCGTTTGATGTAATTTAAAGTCATATCGAAAATTTTAATGAGTATGGTTAAATTATGGCTTTAAGAAGTCTAGTCCTATTTTGTAGGCTACATTTGAGAGGGATGGACAATTTGAATTGTGGCATTCGTGTAGTCATTGGATTCGGCTTTCAGTCTTCTAGTTTGGGTTTTTGACATTATGGGTATTTGAGGTGCCAATCTCAAGTTATGATGTGATCTTTGGGTAAAGATCTAGTATTTCTAAACTTAGCAAATTTAATTCAATTTCATGTCGTTGAATTTTGACTAAAGACCTAAGGAAACTCTAATGTCTAAGGTTATGACATTTAATGTTAAAGGGGATCAAATTTAATAGTTCTAATGTATTAAAAGGAATCTTTGGCAGCAAAGAAAAAAAGAGGGAGTGACTGGATAAGAGGTTTTCGGGGGAATGTAAGGCATCTTTGCATTTTGAAATTAAAAAAAATATTCTATTCTTCTTGGGACGGCTGTGTAATGGCAAAAGCTTCCAAATTTGAGGACAAAAACCTTCAAATAAGTTTTTGGATGGTTTGGCTAGGGAAAGTTTGTGAGCAGCCTGCTCTTTTTTTGTAACGAATCTTCATCATTCAATAGATGCAAATACTAGATGCATTCCTTTTAGTTGACGGTACTGGTCATAGTTCGCAAGCTCGGACTCGGTGGACCAAAAATTTCCAGCTCAGTAAAAATGTGACAAAACTGAACTTAAAAAACACTAATTTTTTTGAAAAAAACATAAATTTTATGCATATACAGCTACAAAATGTATCAAATGAGTTTGGTGGAATATGGGAGCAACAAACCCAACGAGCTCAAAGGGCAGCGCCCCCAACAAGTTCAAGGGGCAGCACCATGGCACACACTATTTTCATAATTTTTAGAAAGCAAAAACCAATGCTCATAAAGCCACAAAAACAATGTTTTTAGAGTGTTTAATCCATGTTTTTGACACACAGTGCAAATCAATGGCTCTGATCCGATGAGTACCCAACAAGTACTCGCTGAAAATTGTCAAAAACTCGCCATAAAACTCTGCAAGTTAACTTCGAAAAAACTCACTGTGAAAATTTTGGCGAGTGCTCAGCAACTCACCAAATCTACTAACTATGGTACTGTTTATATCTATGTGATTTTCCTTGCATTGTATCCCATTGAAAAGGTATAAAAAATACAAAAAGTATTGTTGTTCAGAAATCCTATGTTGGAAATTACGTTTATTGTTTTGGAATCTGCATGTCAGTATGCATTTTGGCTTGGGGTCTTTACAAGGAAGTTCGTCTTGTCCATCAAAGTCACTAAGAGAAGCCAATCAACATTTTAGAATGGCTATTATTAGTATTTGCCATTATTGGAGGATAGCTATTCTTAGATGACCTTCTAGAAGGTTTATCTTGGGACATTATATATTTAGAGGAAGATTTTCATATTTCAGATGTTCTATTTTTATAAAATTGGTATTTAGAGCTTGCTTTGTGTGCAAGCATTCCATTTTCAACATAGAACTTCAGTATTTTGCTTTTATATTTATCTTTCATAAATTGCATTGCTAAAGAATGTAAAAACTTGTCAATACTTATAAATAAGTGCTTTATGCACTTAGGTTTGGGGAAGTCAATAATGGTTTTATGTCTGATTGCTGCTGAAATTGTTGTTCAAGCTGTTTTGTGTTTTCTTGTGTTAATTTGGAAAAACAAATAGTTTTAAGTGAGGTGAGTACTGCAAGCTTTGCAATGCAATTTTTATTGAAGTAGTTATAGCTTTGCATGCAATTTCCTTTATTCAGGGGTCTTGTGTTTGTTTATAATTTAACCTTGTGTGTTCTCTCTTTCTGGTCTTTTCCTTTTAGGCAAAAAGTAAGTGTGTGTGCGTTAATTATCATACATTACATCGTTTGAGTTAGTCAAAAGATCATTAAAATCTCGTCTTACCTAGAAAAGCTGTTGCCGCCTATGCCTATACCCAAGAACAAAAAGACAGGTACTTACTTTAGTTTGTTTGCATCACATGCTGAAAACCCCAAGTTTATCTAGCGCATATTGTAGAAAGCTAAAGCTCATTGCCATAAGTTCTAGGATTTAGTTTAGTTTTTAGTTACAATGGAGCATCCCCTTCTAATTCAAAGAAATGTTTTGTCATATGTGCTGTTCCTTTTTATGTTGTCCTAAAAGGACAAATTAAAACACAAATAGAAATATGACACAAAAAAAATTGTTGTACTTTAAATTCACCACTAAAAAGCAAGTTGAGCTGCTAAAATCTTGATTCTTAGGATTTATGATAAAACACAAACTCGTCACTTGTCTACTGAGCAATAAATAGTTTATGAAACCGAATTCAGCTAGGTTACTAAATCAGTAAATATTGATGTGAGTGGGGCTATCTTGACACAATCCATACAAATTTGCTTCCTATTCAATCCAAACTAACTTCAATTGAATTAGGTTTAGTGCAAACCTTTCCATGTCTATATGCCTCAGAACTAGCAATTTGAGCTTGTGGAGGAATACTAAAGAAACCAGGCAACCATGGTACAGGCTCAAATTTGAACTCAAACTCACTCTCAATCTTGGATATATCAGAATCAACTCCAGGTTTCAACCTGACAAAAACTGATGACATTAAGACCATTAAGAATAATTAAGTGAAATGTTTCCTACTAATCAATCACAATAAAGAGCGAAATTGAGGGTACCTAAGCTTATCACTACAATGAAGTAGAAGAATCAAGAGCCACTTCATACAAAATGTAATGTCAGTGGAAATTTCAACATCTTTGTTTAATACTAATCACCTAGCCAATAGAATATTCAGGAGATCTGTTCCAATGTGGAATCAACTGAATCAGTTCAATTAGAATTTCAAATTTTCATAAATTGAATTCTGAACTCACATCGAGTTATATTAACTATTAGTGGTAAGGACAGACAAATATAAGTTTAATATAAGATGATCAACTTTGGCCATTTCTGATGGTACCTCCTGCAGTGGTTTAAACAAGTAGCATATATTTAACTTATTCACACCAGTATTACTTGGGCGATAAAGAACTCATTTTTTCAAATAAGGGCATTAGATTAAACCTGGAATTTTTATTGGTGATTTGTTGATGCATTCAGGTAGATTTTACTGATGGCATTAAAGTCATTTAAATTTGACCAAAATTAGAAAAGCTTGCCATTTCCTTAAATGAGTTTATAAGAAAACCCTTATTTTAGTGTTTTGTGATGTATATAGCTAAATTCTTACCCAAACATATCAGTGGGGAATACCACTGAATTGAATTAGAAAATTTATGACAGAATAAATTACAGTTAAAGATCAGGACAAGCACTGGGATAATTGAATATTCAGAGATGAGGCAGGGATCTTGACTAGGGTCTTTAAAACAAATCATCGTGCCCTCTGATTGAGAAAGATGTTTTAACTTGATTTATGTTCGGCTGAACAACAGATTTCATAAGAATGATCTTGTTGATCCAAGCTCAAAACATCAATTGAGAACGTAGTGAAGAAACAAAGGCCCAAAACACTTCAAAAAGGTGGGTGGCAAAAAAATATAGTTTCTATTCCAATTTTGTAGTTTGACAAAGAAAAGTTGAGCAAAGACATAAAACCTGTCTTAAAAAACCTTGATTATGAATAAATAGAGATAAAGCCTTCTTTTCTGAGTATCTCCCAATAAGCTTCACAACAAATAAAAAATCAAACGAGAATTTGAAACCCAATTCCAATAGGATATTGTTTGGATAATTTCACCATTGTCAAATATGGGGGACCTGATCTTTTAGGGCAGATCTTGGTTCTTGAAGAGTGCAGATATTTGATGTAAAATTTGTCACTGGGCATTAACCCTATCGTGATGATCCGAAAAATCTGAAGTAATGTTGGATCATTTAGGGGTCACAGTTGGCCTCATAAGTGTGTGGTTTCTATTGTAGGGCCAAAACAGCAGTTATGAGGAATCAAAAGTTCAATGTTTTTTCATATCCGGATTCCTCTGAGTCAGAAAGCTATGCAATTTCAAAACAAACAACATCACATTTCGAGTCTGGATATTCATACATGCTGCCAAAACATACAGCAATTGTATGAAAGACAAAATGCTACTTTTTTCTTTTTCTAAAACAATAAAAAAGAGTAAATTTTGGGGTTCCAAAATATGTGGTGATTTCATTCACTTCCTTTTGGTCTTCCATTTGGCTGGAGGAAGGTTTTGACAGAGATTTCCCCTCATCTGGAAGGGAGGTAGACTCTCATTCTATTGTTGAGACTTAGCAAGTGTATGTTGCAAGTTTGTTTGCATGTTTTCCAATTGTTTGATAGATGCAAGCAATTCTTAGGTTTGTAGCACAAGTCATTGTAGAATCACGTTGATGCCAAGGCAACATGCAGGTGTAGAAAGCTGGTAGTAGCCAATGAAATGCTATTGTAAAGCCAAAAAGGTATTGAAAACACATGCAACAACTGAAAATAGTGGCATGAGGAGCATTGCTCATTTTTACTAGAGTTTTCTGCCCATTTGACAGTTTCTCCAATAGCAATTTGCTGTGTTGCAATTTTGTGTGAGTTGTAATATTTGTTTCTTTTGTATTTGTTAATGCTTAGATCATTTTTTTGCTATTTTTCATATGCCTTTGCATGTTGAAATCCATATAAATGGTAGAAATGGGTGTAAAGGTGTGTAAAGAGGTCTGAGCATTGTAAATGTGTGTTGTTGATGACTGTGAGTGTGACATAGCCACCCAAGTTTACGGATTAGTTGATTCCCCAGCTAGAGTTCCTTTTTAGTTGAACCTCTTCAGCCTTCTTAACATGTTCTAGGACATGTATCCTTTAAGTGAGACTGTGTTCTTTTTGGGTAAAATTATCCATGTTGCCAAAGCAGCCCATGGACAAACATTGTCAATGTCCTCTTCATCGAGGTGGCAATTCTAGACAACATCTCTAGCAGTCCTCATTCTAGACAACATCTCTACTAATGCATGAAGAAGCAAGGGCTCTAGAACAAAGGATGGTCCGCAATGACCAGGGAAGCTCACTCTTCCCCCACCACACTCCACCCATAGACAAGGACGTCATTCCTCACCACAAAGAAAGGAACATGTAAGAAGGAACCCTAAGCCAATAGGCCAGCCACCCTTTCCATCCAACCACAAAGAAGGGACAGAAACCACAATCTGTTGCACAAATTAAAGAATTCCAACGAGGAGAAACATGGTAGGTTGATGTGAAGTATGTTGTGCTTGAAAGGTCTCTATTCCCCAACAAAGAATATATTTAGAAAAAAAAAATGGGGCAATAAGATCCAGCCCTGTTTCTTCCAGAAAAAATTAGGGGTAAGGAAACAAAGCTACAAGATAGACATGGAATCAATGTAATGGAAAGGAGCACAAACAAGACCTCATCAACTATGTGGACTTTCAGGCTCTTGGGATGCCTCAAAAACTGAAGAACAAACAATAAGAAAGGCACAATGGAATGAAGAACATGGAAGAACTAAGTTACCAATTCGTTTTTGGGTTCGGGTACGGGTATGAGAATCTAGTACGGGATTCGGTCAAAAAAAATTGGGGGTTGGCTACGTTAATACAAAAATATATAAAAATCAGAAATATATACATATTTGCAGTAGTAATTAAGTTCAAAATACACCACCATATTAATAGTCAAATAACATAGCAAAAATACACCACCACTTTCATAGTCAAATATTACTAGCTATGGCACCTTGTGCAATGGGTACGCCGAAGAGGTGTGGAAGGTGAATTAGGAAAAAAATTGGTTTATTTTTTGCACACATTTGTGTAGTAAATGATAGATCATTAGAAAATGATTTTAATATTAGTATTATTATTTGTATTTAAAACTAATTATTTATTATATTTTATAAGGGAAATGATACTTTTTCATTTTAATAAACATATTATATTAATTATGCCAATTTATACTTAATTACGTAGGGTAAAGGATGTCGAAATTATGCTAAATGTGTAGTAAATTGTTTTTATTGGAAATATTAATTATATATATATATATATATAATTTTATAAATATAAATATTAAAATTATTTATTTATAAGATAATTTTATAATACATTTTTTAAAAAAATTGAAATTATTCAACATAATGAATTGACAAATATTAATTTATTTTTAAAGTCACAATAAATATAAATATTTTAAACATATTTATTGAAAAAATTAAAAACATCATTTTAAAATATTATTTCTTTTATTTTATTTACTTCAAAATTGTTTATTATGCTAATTTATACTTAATTACGCAGGGTAAAGGATGCTGTAATTTTAAAACCTAAATGATTAATCTTTGCCGTAATTTCCTTTTTTTTTAAAACCTAAATGTGCTTATTATTAGGATCTTGGCCGTAATTTTCATTTAAATAAATATACTCTAAAACCCTCGTCGAAACTTTATTTTCCCTGTGCACCTCGTTTTCAGGCTGTAGCTCGCCAAATTGGAGAACTGAAAGGTTTGGACGGGGAAAGCAGATCCAATTGTGGCAGGGAAAGCAGAAAAGCACGACAAGGAAAACAGAAAAAAACACGGCAAAAAACAGTCGGAAAATGGCGAAAAACAACCGAAAAGTAGCGAAAAATGATGGACGGCTGAGAATCGTTTTCTTGTCAACCATGCTGTGTAACTCCATCTCAACCGTCGAAGGAGAAAATGAGCTTCGAAAGCTCATATAGGACATGCCTTCGGCATAAAAATATTAGTGATACTCAAATGTCATGATATAAAATTATAAATTAAAGTTCAAACATAAAAATGTCAAGTAAACAGAAATTGTGTTTTTTAATGGATTCATTGTGAAATAAGTTTAAGCGCGTTGGGCATGAAATTGAACATATCAATACCATACATAAATACTGGAAGTTCATAGCATTGGTGACTTGTTGAAAGACCTCTGAAGTAGTCTTTGCACCATATCCATAATGATAAAATAGCAACATATATTGGGAGATTTACTATTTATTAAAAAAGGTCCAATAGTTGAGATAATTTGTTGCTTTCAATTGAAAATGGACCAATTCATGAACATATTAGTGTTAAAAGATATAAAAGAAGCTGGCAGTTGTGTTGCTTTTAGCATATAAATCAAATCAAATAACATTCAAGCTATACAATAATCAATGAAGCTACCACCAGAATCAGGACAATCAATGGGTAGGAAATGTACCAACCTGGTTTCCAATGCTTCTAAGACCTCACAATGAATCCATTTGAAAACAAGATTTCTGTTGCTTTCAATTGAAAATTTGAAACGGACCAATTCATGAGCATATTAGCGCTAAAATATGTGAAAGAAGCTAGAAATTGTGTTGCTTTTAGCATATAAATCAAATCAAATAACATTCAAGCTATACAACAATTGATGAAGGTTGCACCAGAATCAGGGCAGTCAATGGGTAGGAAAAGTAACAACCTAGTTTCCAATGCTTCTAAGATGTCACAATGAATCCATTAAAAAAACACAATTTCTGTTTACTTGACCAGGTGAAACAAGATTCTCAGCTTCAACAAACCAATCTTGCAAGATGGATGGTGCCATAGAAGTCAACTAAAAGTCAAAAAAATAATTAAAAAATGTTAAAAACGTTGAATATTCCGCGGCCTGGGCATTCAAACAGTCGGATTCGGTCTGGGTACATAGCAGGTACGAAATTTTCATACCCACAGGGTGGGTTTCATATCCTGCCCGTATCCACAGGCCTATACCCGTATCCTAGACAAATTTGAATCAAATCCGTATCGAATTGAATCGTATCCGAGACCTTTCCTGGGCAAATCGGTAACTTAGTGGAAGAACTGAAAAAGATCAGTTGACATCTGAAGAAGCAAAAAGACTTAAAAAAGACGATAACAAGAAGCCTAAGAACTGGCAGTTGCAATCATATAGAGGACTGGATACAAGTACATGTGTCTTCACTTCCAGTCTGAACAAGTAACTTAAGTTCTTCAGAATAGCACTTGTAATAAACCAAGTTCTTTGGTCAATGTTCAATTCTCAAAAGAGGATTTCAGTCCAGCATGTACAACAGGCCAACTTTCTGTTATGGATGGAATTTGCAAATTTGCTAACAGCAGAATTTGGAATGATGTTAATTACAGAACGCTTATCAAACCCATGCTAGGGTTTGTTTTGAAGTTTATATGAACAAAAAACCTCTCAAAATACATCATGATTTTGAAATGTAGGGAGTTCTATATTCAACAAATCATCTTGACTTTTCACATGCATGTTTGTTTCAGGCAACAGATCATCATATCCATGACTGCCTGAACAAATAAAGAGCTGAAAAATCAAAGCCTAACAATAAATAGCCTAATTATGCCCATCAAACAAATGATAACATCAATCATGATGTTCCTGGACCTCCCTCTAAGAGCCCCCTACCGAATAGTCAAAAGGTTGAAAACTTATTTGTTGAGTTTGCAATTGCAAAAAAGTTCTAGAAAAAGGAAGTATTCTATATCACAAATTCTTAAATCTCATCCTAGCAAAGCAACATCAGCGATGCAAACTTAACACCAGAAAGAAAACTGTATTGTCATATAGCCCTCCTTGCCAGCCTAGAGATAATGTGGTCCTATTTCATTAATATAATGCTTTTTCTTCACCAATCCAGTTGCTCCATGACATTATATTGTCTTGGAATAACAGAGGGATTCTAGATTCCACTAAGAAGAGAAATTTGCAAAACATGTTGCAGGGTACTTGATGTGGCCTTCCTTTAGGAGTTAAACTCTCATATTTTGCCTTGGGGCTTTAGATTGAATTCATTTTGAGGTGGTCATTGGAGCACACTATACAGAAGGGGGTGAAGGGTTTGAGTTTGAGTGGTTCCATTGCTAGTAACCTCGATGATTAGAAATGGCATGCAGCCCAACAACAGGCATGCATGGGCTACATTAAATTGAGAGGTCAAACTTTGGGCTTTTCCTGGTCTGTGTTCTCAGTACTGCAGGTGACAGAGTTGCTCTGGGCTCTTGGTCAACAGATTACTCTCCCAATGCTAAAGGGATGCTTGCCGCATATTTTGAGATGTTTAATTGGTAAGTAAATAAAGATGGAGTCCTTACTTCAATCATCTCATCTAGAGAGGATGTAGTGGCTAATTGCAAGATTTCTTGACAGGTTTTTTACCATGGAAGGAGATAGATCAATTGGTCTAAGCAAGAAGGAAAAGACAGCATTCAAGCAAGGCTGACCCACATTTATGCTCCTGAGGATGGATTTCTTTTCTAGGTCAAGGGCAATGGCAGTTGATATGTGCAAGGTTTCTACTAGCTAGGATGATGAGAATTGCCCTTTTAATCATTTCTTCTCATGTAATTATTTACATATACTAAATATTTACATAATATTGAGCTATGATATCCTTAATGTTTCATTTTGATGGTCATATAAAATGAGCTTGCTTTGGATCATAGTTCTAATTTTTCTCTTTAAGTCACCTGCATGCATATCTATGAGATGATCTCCTTGTCTTCTTTGTTTTCATATGTTCTGATAGGTTATGCTTCCAACATGCACCAAATTCACTAATACTTGCTTCTCTCTTTCACATCATTATAAATCTATGTTACCGGATCTTGCAGGGGACCGGTCAGGTGCCAAGTCCAATTCGAACCAGATCCAAGTATTGGTCCAGTTCACCTGTGGGTCTGGGCCGGGGGCAGCCAAAGGCCACCCGATTCACCCCAGGTAAACCCGAGACAAACCCGGGTGGATCTAGACAAACCCGTCATTGCAACATCTAATTTTGACGTTTTCTCAAAAAAAAATTGTTTTTTTAATCAATTGATTTGATTGGGCACCCAAATGAACCCTAATATTGACTTCCAAAACACATTAAACACCAAAATAAGTCCATTTTGTATCATTTCTTTTGCAAATAGCAAATATCATTCCAAGAGGCTGAACATTTTTTTTGCTTGTTGGATCAACAAAGAGAGTTGAAGATTGATCTTTGAAGGTTTTACATCGATTGCCTTGTCACTCCTATGGATTTACAAGTGTTTATTGGCTGCCAAGAAGATCATAGAAGGAAATTTTTGCAAAGAGGTAAGTTTCTTTCAACTTTTTTCCTCCATTTTTGTTTTACAAACAAGAAACAAATTTTTTGCTTTGTTTATCTATATTTTTTTCATTTCTTCTAGGAAGTATCAAAGATTCAAAAGAGCTAGGTTTTGTATATCTATTTTTTCTGTTCAATTTTTTGTTTTTGTTTTGAATGCGCTGTTTATAAAATTTCCTACCATAGGAATCACAATGGCAACTAGTTCTAGCTCCACGATTCAAAGTAAATTCAAAACAGATATGAATTCTCCTCTATGGAAATATGTTCAAATGATACAACAGGTTCCAGGTGGTGGGGGTATGTTTGGATTTGTAATGGGCGTGATGTTAGATATTCTAGTTCATATAGTCGAGTGAAAGCTCCTTTGTGTGGAACACCTAGACAAGGCATCAAACCTTGCTCTGGAAAGAATGGTGTAGTTGTGCCATCAGAGACAATGATAGGATATATTATGGAGCAAGAACAAGCAAATGAACGGGCAGGCCGTAAATCAAATCAACCCTGAATAAAAGAAAGATCAAAGGGAACGCAGCCCGCATCTAGTCCCAATGTTGTGGTAGAAAACCATCCATTTTTTGCCGTAAATCAAATCAACCCTTAATAAAAAAAAGATCAAAGGGAACGCAGCCCGCATCTAGTCCCAATGTTGTGGTAGAAAACCATCCATTTTTTGCCACTCCTCATCCTCAAAGTGAACAACTCATTACAAGCAAAAAACCAAAGGGACCTTTGGAAAGTGCATTTCAAAATGAGAGTTGAGACATTGCCGACCAACATGTAACAAGATGTATTTATGCAAATGGATTGTCTTTTAATGTTGTTTGCTCTACCTATTGGAAACAGATGTTGAAAACAGTTAGTGAAGCTCCAAAAGGGTACAAGGGCCCAGGTAATGAGAAAGTGTGTGGCACCTTATTAGAAAAAGAGGTCAAGACCGTTGAAGATGCATTGCAGCCCATAAGGGATTCAAAGGTTGAGACAGCCATATCTATTGTTTCAGATGGATGGAAAGATGCAAAATATTGGCCCTTGATCAATGTCATAGTGGTGTCCCCTAAAGGAGCAAGGTTTTTGAAAGCTGATGATTGTGAGGGGCAGGTGAAAGATAGCCAATTTATTGCTGATATTTTCATCGCAGCCATTGAGGAAGTGGGTTCCCGTAACGTTGTTCAAGTAGTAACGGGCAACACAAAGAATTGTAGAGTTGCCGGTTTGTTGGTTGAGGAACGATATTCACATATCTTTTGAACACCTTGTGTGGTCCACTCTCTCAATCTTATGCTAAAAAAAATTGGGAATAAAATTGATTGGATCAAAGAGTTGTATGCAAAAGGTTGAGGTCATCCAAATGTTCATCACAACCACCATATGTCTCAAAGCATTTTATATCATTTTCAAAATTGGAGCTATTGAAGGTAAGTGAAGTAGCATAAAATCTTAATTTTTCATAAATTGATTGTGCATTCTAATTCTCCTTTAATTTTTTAAGTTTGTTTTTAAATTTTAATTATTTTATTTTGGAGTTTTAATAGGTTGCAGAGACCCGTTTCACCTCTAACACAATCATCTTGAGACAACTTGTGAAAGTTAGAGAGGCGCTTTCTAGCATGGTGATTAGCTAAAATTGGTCTATATGGCAGCAAAGCAACTCTCACAAGGCAGAAAAAATTAAGCAAATGATATTAGATGACTCATGGTGGGATAGTGCGGAGTATCTCCTTAGCTTCAACGAGCCCATTTTGAGTATGATTCGATATACTAACATGGACAAGCCTTGCATTGGAGAAACATATGATGGCATCAACTCAATGCTTGAGAAGATGAAGAGCATCATAAATGCGAAAGAGCAAGACCCTGAAGAGACTTTCTTCAAACAAGTGCATGCAATTATTGAAGAAAGATGGAACAAAATGACCACTCCATTACATCTTCTTGCGTTCACATTGACTCCAAAATACTATATGGTTGAGATTCTTTTTGTGCCAGGAAGGCTTCCCCCATATAGAGATTTTGAAGTGGATGAAGGGTACAAGGCAATATTCTGTAGACTCTTCTCTGAAATAGAATTGCCAGATCTAATCACGAATGAGTTCATTGATTTTGTGCACTCAAATGGTCAAAGTATCGAGGCTCTTCATGATAGGTTTAAGAAGGATGCTCATAGTTGGTGGTACTAATTCTTCCAACACCTACAACCCCTCGCAATCAAAAATTTATCACAAGTTTAATAAATTTTTATTTTTGCGATGAATTTTTATTTTTTAGTCCTTAAAGTTTTAATAAATATAATGTATAACTTTAATTGTTTACTTTGTATTCATAGGTTGCTAGTTCATCTGCATCTAAGAGGAATTGGAGCACATATTCTTTCATCCACTCAGTAAAGTGCAATAGATTGCACTCCAAAAGAGTAGAGAACTTAGTACACGTGCATTCTAACTTGCATCTCCTTTCGCACAAACAACATGACTACAAGGAAGGGGACACAAAGCTGTGGGATATAGAGCCAAAGCATACGGATTTGGATGTTTCCACTTCCCAGCATATTGCATATGAGGATTCCGAAAGCCAGCACACTTTTAGTGCAAGTGGCACCGGCAGTGCCATTGGCACTGCTTGTGGTTCATCTAATGTTCCTACATCATCCAATGTCAATGATGATGATGATGTTGATGATTTAGAAAAACCATTTGATGATTGAAAGTGTTGAATTTGATATTATTATTTTCATATTGAATTTGAAGTTTGGAAGATGAATATTTATCGTGCATGTTTTAAATGACATGTGAAGTTTGGTAGTTTTGTTGTTTATAAAGTCTTTATATGATGCTGTGTGATATTCTAATCTTAATTCTGCTTCTCAGCAGGGAACCCAACCCCAAAAAAAGTTTAGCCGGATCCACGAACCCGAACCAGGACAAGTACCAGAACCGGCAACATAGCTATAAATTAGCCACAATACAGTTAGGATAGCCCAATGGATTTCTGCACCAATAGCGTTAGAATCTCCTTTGGTTAGTATGACTATGGTCAATACTTGGCCAACACTGTTGGCTGATTATTTGATGCAGACTTGCTGTGTGTCTGTTGAGAATATTAGAATAGTTTGATGGTTTTATTTCCTTGATGTTTACCAATTAGTAAATCTTAAACAGAACTGCAGAGCAAGTTCCATTGGTTCTAAAGTCAAGGAATAATAAATTCTTTAATATTAATTGCTCATTTTCACATCGGAATTTTCATGTTTAACTGTCAGTTCATCAATGTAATTAACAATTAGCATTTTGAAACTGTTCCTTTGCTTAACATTTGGAACCAGGGAGAAGACACTTCTAATTTAGCCATATTAGTCTGAAGAGGAGACACACCGTTGACTGCCCTGTTAAAGTGTGAAATGGTCCTTGCTATGCAAATTGTATCACAATGCGGACTAACAGTTCCTGGACATTGATTCTTCTGCCTATGTATAAGATTTCAACATCCCCATAGGAAAGATTTTCCAATCTCTTTATTCAATCTCTGCAGCAGAAAAAACTTAGATAATAACATCTTTATTTCTGCATGGGTATGCGTAGAAACAGCCTAATGTATATGAATAGTAGCTTCCAAGCGTATGTGATCTTAGAATTCCAAGGGAAAGATTGGCATTAATACAGAAATTGTGGTATTATGAAAATGTTGTTTTCAGATGTTTTCGGGCCATGCTTATGGACAGATTGCAGTTGTTTTCCCTTCAATTCAAAGTAATCTTCCTGTCTTGAATCAGGACATAATTGACAAATCTTCCACAGGATTTGGGGATACATTCAACAATTTGGTTCGCAACGGCCTGGAAAAGAAAAATGAGACAAATCCCTGCAATATAATTTTGTGCTAAAAAGAGAGCATAGTTGGCAATGCAATAATACCATAAAACCAAAGGTATAAGAACTCTACCCATTCCTAAGAAAAGTAAATTTTTATTGCAAATTATCAAATGCAACACAAGGCAAACACCTCTTGAAGAAAAAATTAGCTAGCAGGATGTGACATCATTTTAATGAAAATTACAGCAATTACCAAAATTCTTCAGGAAAGGCTATAAAGTTTGATAGAAAAAATATGGAGCGTTTATTTATTTCATCGTGTTTCATTACCAATCCTTCATGGGAAAAATGGGTTTCTATAAATAAATTTAAAAATTAACAGCATCCGTGTGACGGAGCTTCTGTGTAAAGTGGCTTGGAATCCAAATGTTAATTTTATTTGTCCATTTTATTGGATTGAATGTATAATACCTTACGTAGCGGGGAAATGATTGGGCAGCAGTAGCAGCATATAGATGAGGATCAATGCCGTTGGCCTTCAAAAACTCCAAAAACGCAGCGGGAAGTGCTAGTGCTACTGGGAACGACTCTTCCATCATGTTTCCACAATTTACAGAGTTAGTGCATCCTGATGTCTGCGTAGATGATGCCATGCCCACAAAAAAAAAATATCAACGAATCCTTTATATGTTATTAGAATTCCACATAATTTTGTTCATACTTGAGGATCCCTGAAACATCATATTGCGAATTTCATTTCTACACCATGATTAAAAGCTTGCAATCTCACATTCGATTAACTTTGGCTCTTCTTTAACAGAAATCCAATGCAATTTAATTTTTGCACTCATTCACTTCAACACTCAAAAGACCTTAAACCTAGTCTCCTACTTCATTCTACTGTCGGCATTACTCTTTGTATCGACCTTTACACTGCCCAATAGACATGTAATTAGAGTAGGACCCGATATATAAAATACTTTTTTGTTTGCAAAGCCACAAATATTATTGTTTCTTTGTGTGACATGGCACCAATCCAATAAAATGGGAGAATGTTCTGAAATTTGTATCATTCAATTTATGAATGGAGCAATGGGTATGTCTCGAGGCAAGGAGATAAAGATGATGCCGTTGGCTTGGGGAGGAGGACTGATCAAATTTATGAATGGAGCAATGGATATGTTGGAAGCAAGGAGCTAAAAGATGATGCCGTTGGCATGGGAAGGGGGACCTTCAAGTTAGGCATGGCCATGCTTCTTATGGGTCACATTAATACACAAATTTGAATGGCACAATAAATTAGGGGAAATGGTGGATTGTAAGAAGATGAAAGAGTTCACTATCTTTATGAAGAATCTATTAGTATATATATATTTAATATATTTTGTATAAAATATGTCAAGATATAATCTTATTGTGGCGTCTATTTAAATGTTCGTTATTTTACTTAAATAATATACACAAAAATTAAATAGATGCCTTGACAAGAATACATCTTGGTGTAATTTATATAGATTATTTGTGAGATATATATGTTAGTAGCATTTGAAGATTTAACATGTAACATAATGAAATTATCATAATAAGTGTAAAATAATTAATAATTATGTTATATAAATTATAAAATGAAAATTAAAGTGTATCATTAATAAAAGTTGAAATGTAATTGGAAGCATGGATTTTTGGATAGTGTTGTCAGTTTTGTTCATCCAATGATTTCAAAGCATGGAGTATGGATAGACTACAACACTTTGACAAATTATTTTATAGATTGTACCTAATCACGCTTGCTTAGGATAAGGTGACACCTAATGATGGTTTGGTTCACTTTATTAGGTAGCTTCTATAAAAGAGATATTTATGCTTATACTATTCTATTTGCACATTGACTTTGAACGATGAAAGGGTCAAGCCTATTTTTTTTCTTTCAACAAATTATTGAGATTGTAGGTTTACAACAGTTGTAGATGTATAGTCTACTCTTCAAAAAAGGTTATGTGACAAATAGAATGTGCAATACTTCATTTAACTGATCCCTTCTTCATTATTCTTTAATATTCACATCTTAGTAAATTTCAAAGACCACATTAGAATATTACTCAAATATCACTATTAATATCATCTAAATGTGAATCTACTTAGTGTTAGTGTTAGTGTTAGAATTGAAATTACAATTCAAATATTATATTATATTATTATTAAATGTTATTTTTATTATTATGTTATTATTTAATTCTAATTTTATAATAATTTTATTATTTTTACATAATTATTATATTACTGACACTTATTTTTATTATTATATTATTCTATTGTTATTAGGGTGGTTACAGTTAGAGTTCAATTAGGGTTAGTGTTCACTTAGAGTTGGGGTAAGGGTTTCAATTAGTGTTAGCTTTATTATTATATTATATTGTTATTATATGATTATTATAATTATTATTATATTTTTAGTATTATTATTTTATTTTTATATTATTATCATTTTAATTTTATATTATTAATATTTATTTTTATTATTATATTATATTTTATTAAATTATTATATTGTAATTATTTAAATTATTTATATTATTGTTATATTTTTCATAAATTGATATATATATATATATATAAAAATTATTAAAAATGATCTTTGCCTTATAATTTAATAATCCTAATCCATAACTATTACTCATGCATAATTGAACACTACTATAAACCTAATCATAACCAAAATTTAATCCAAACATTATGATTATAATTATGGTCATGTTTATGGTTATAGTTAGGGATGGGGTTCAATTAGGAATAAGGTTAGGGTTCCATATGGTTAGATTCAATTAGGGTTTATATTAGGGTTAGGATTAGAGTTCTATCATGGTTGCAATTTATTTAAGGTTCATAGTTAGGAATATTATTAGATTAGGGTTAACATTTGATCAAAGTTCAATTAGAAGTATTGTTAGGTTTAACATTAAATTAGGCTTAAGGTTTATTTATGGTTAAGGCTACTATTCAATTAGGGTTAGTGTTTAGTTAAGGTGAGGGATTGGGATCAATTTGGGTAAAGGTTTAATAAGCGAAAGGTTTTTGGTTCATTTAGTGTTAAGGTTAGAAATATTATTGAGTTAGAGTTACAGCTAGAATTAATGTTAGTTTTAAGGTTGGGGTTAGGCTTATAGTTAGAATTGAATTATGGTTAGTATTTAGTTAGGTCCAAAATAAGGGTTAGGGTTAGGGTTAGGGTTAGGGTTAGGGTTCAATTAGGGTTAGAGTAATAGTTCAATTAGGGTTAGTGTTTACTTTGGGTTAGGGTTAGGGTTAAGGTTTAATTAGGGTTAGAGTTGTAGTTACAATTAAAATAGGTTTATTGTTCACTTGGGTTTGGGGTTATGGTAAGAATAACCCTAATCCATAATCATTACTAATATGTAATTGAACACTATTATAAACCTAACTGTAACCTTAACCCAAATTTAACCTAAACCCTATTATTATAAGTATGTTTATGATTATAGTTAGGGATAAGGTTTAATTAGGATTAAGGTTAAGGTTCAATTATGGTTAGATTCAATTAGAGTTACAATTTATTTAAGGTTAATAGTTATAATGATTGTTAAACTAGGGTTGGTGTTTGGTCAAGGTTCAATTAAGATTACTATTAGGGTTAACATTAAATTAGGGTTATGATTTATTTATGACCTTAGGGTTAGTGTGTAAAATTCTCCCCTCAAGCAATACATTTTTGGTTTTAAATAATTCTCCAGAACTACCAACTTAACCGACCAAACATCTTTCCATCTAGATTAGAATTGCTATTTACACAAGTTCTTCATTCACCAAGATGACAATAAATCAATATCACACTTATATGCTTACACTCAAAAGTGATAAGATCCTACGACTAGGGTCATTCTTAGACCTTAACCTTAACCTTGAGGGTTCATGGTGACCTTGCCCACGTATCCCCTTATGGGAATCAGAGGCTTTGTAGGTCACCCCAGAATGTCAGAGAGGGCTCATTCTCTCCTCTTGCATGAGATCTTTGATCTCCCTTTTAACCCATGACTATTAATTAAGCATTAAAATATCAACTTAGTCTAATTATAATATAATGAATTATAGCTTTGTCATCCAGTGTTGGGTCCATACCGAACATTACCAAGCATCATTATACAAACATTCATAATATTCACAATGGGCATATCATACCATAATCCCAAGGATTATACACAATGACTATCATGACCATACCTCCATATACACAATTTGGCTAGCTCATACACATCACAAGTACAATAGTGACTAGATCATATAAAGATCACAAGTACATTAGTGATTAGCTCATATGTACATCACAAGTACAACTATGACTTCCTCATCTACACATCACAAATATAATAGTGATTGGCTCATACATATATCGCATTTACATTAGTGACTGATTCATATATCACAAGTACGATGGTGACTATCTCCAACATACATCACAAATACATAGTGAATAGCTCCAGCATACATCACAAATATATAGTGACTAGCTCCAACATACATCACAAATACATAGTGACTAGCTCAGTATATAACACATACACAATGACTGGATGACACACCACCATGGCTAACACATGTCCATAATGCATCCCAGATAGAAAGAATATCAATGCATTGTGCACTACACCATGGGTCCTATTCTTTCTTTCAGTCTTTTGCATCATTAGACAAATGGGAAGAGGATTTAGTGCATCACATACTACACTGCAGGCCCATCCTCAACCCACATGGCTAAGTATACAATCTCACAATTGGGAAGGGGATTCGATGCATCCCATACTATACCGTGGGTATGTCCATAATCCCAAGGCTTTCCACAAGTAGTGAATCTACCATTACCCAGTGGATTCTAACTTTAATTGCCTATAGGCCACTGGTGACAAGTTTGTCCACCCAAGAAGAAGTAGCTCCCTATATATACCACCTTCTGACCTTAGTGATATTGTCAGTTATCTTCTTCACAATCACAAGTAACGATGGCATCAGTCACCAATGTGCCCTCAGTGATATCCAGTAAACCCCCTCGATATAATGGTTAGCCCCAAATTACCATTACCCAAACAGATGGGCCCCTACCCATGTAACCATTACCGTGCCATAATCATAACTAGGGTATCCCATAGTAACCTTCACCTCCATGAACCAGGTGAATATCGGCTAGTCCCTAGTAGTAGCCCAAACATCAATCATTGGCATGGTCCAATGATTGCTTGTCACTGCTCAAATATCCTAGAGGTTCACTCTTGGGTGGCTCATACATAATATGAATCAAAATCACAATCAACAGATACACGAGCCTATACATAGAGACCTCTAGATATGGAGTCAGTTTTCACATGTATACAAGTCACATGGAGCCAACTCAAGATAGACTTTACCCAACATATACATATATTCAAATACCAATTATAAAGTAGTCAATCTCTTACTTAACTCAAATTAATATTCAAAAGCATATTATGTATTAAATATAAGTTATTATATTTCCTTAACTCATTTATACCCATATAGTACCCATTTCAACCTCAAACTGAAGCCTACTAAAGAGAGAAGGTCAAATAAGTTAGAAACAACCCCAAACCTCAAAGTTATCCCCCTAAATCTTCCCCCCATAGAATTGAGGTCACAGGGACATCCATCACCCAAGGACCACCTATGTACCTGCCTCTAAATGGATCAAAGTCACACGTAGTTCTCCTCACAAGGTCTTTCAAGGATACCTACTCACCGATCATGAAATTTCCATTCGCTTATGAAAAATCTCAAATTCAAATTTACAGTAGTTATTATTCCTAACTCAATGCAAGCATCACAAAACCCCTTACAATTACCTAATAGATATATCGTACCACCTTTGGTACCTCAATGATAATACCACGTAGTTTATAACATAGGTTTTCATTTAGGTTTAGAACATGATAACATGTATATAATATTATTGAGAATGTGTGTCTCAAACTCACTATTGAAACCCTAGCTCAGTTTCCAAACTTCCCAAAGTTTTCATTTAGGTATTTACCATTGTACCATAGGATGCAACTAAGAGAGGTGTGGGTTGGTAGTCTTACCCGCCATCTCGAGGTAGTCTTCGTCAATCGATCCAGTAGAACAATGGTTTCACTACCACCCTGTATCAATGTTTGGAAGAGGCTAGTGGTAGACCAAGCATCATCCCATCACCCCGCAATAGTCTTGGAAGGTGGCTTGCATTAGTGCAGGCCATACCACCACCCCGTCGTAGCCCATGAGTCAACTTACGGTGGTGCAGTATAGATCCCTTCATCTCGTAATGGTCCAAGTTATAGCCCGTAGTAGTGCAGGGAGGGTAAAGCTATCCCACGAAGGTCAGTTGGAGATCTGGATGCAGTGTAGCGGTGTCATGTAGTATGGAAATAGCTGGAAAAATGGTAAAGCTTCATTAACAAGATATCCTTATATCAGTGGGAGGTGTTACATAGTTCCCTCGATACTATGATGGCGGATGGAAATGTAAGTTGATTGATGGTGATAGATGGACGAGTTAAATGGTGACACATGGCATGGATTTATTCATTAATTACACATCATTGGTGTGAATCAACGTGATCATTGGTCGATAGTTGAAGTCTCTGATAACCATGTAATTGCATGTCACATCTCGATGTTATTTGGTTGACAAGGTGGTACTAAGACATCAAGAGGTTAGGCCAACCTGAACAAGAAGAAAGATATATAGAGATAAAGAGAATGTTATAGTGAACACTATTGGATTGATCATGGGTTGAAGGCTAGTTGGTTGAAGCAAGAGTGAATGTAATGTTACCAAATTGATTATGTGAATCAACCTGAAAGAGCATAGCTCTGTGACTTGTATGTAATTTACGTTTTACTCTAATACAAGTGATCTTTGCTTTAGTGTGTGAGTTTTTTTCTCGAAAGGGTTTATCCCACATAAATTCATGTGTTGATGTTTTATTGTCTATTCGTGTTTTCAAAATGTGCATCTTAAATGAACTGTAATTACAAAGTTTTAAGAGGTTTATTTGCTTCTTGTAATATGTCAAAAGTTCACTAAAGTAAATTTCCTAAGTTTTTACTATACGAGTAAAAATAAACTATATATAAGTCATTGCAATAAAAAAAGTTCCTTTCTTTATTGAAAATATATGAACAAAGATATTATAACATCATGCAATAAGGATTTCCATTCCATTACAATATTTCAAAAAAGTACAATATTCCAAGAAAGTACAAAACTACATGCATAGCTCCTTCGAGCTTCATAGCATAAGATATAGATGGTCTAGGAATCCGCCTTTCAAAACCTTGGCCTACTAAGGAGGAGAAGCATCACTCAAGCACTTTTTTTCCAAGCACAGACTCATATGCGATCACCCGCACATCTATCAATGATAGATGGCCCTACCCTTCGATGAAGGTATTGGTTGGGTAACCCTACACAACATACCACTTTGAGCTTAGTGTTGTGCCCTACATGACTAGGATTTATAACCTACACTAGGTAGCCTTCATGCATTTAAATGGACATGGTGAACTGACAGTGGAGCGTAGGGAAATCACATTACTTTGGCCAAAGTATTCTCACTGAGAGTACTTCGAGTGAAGGTCTACCATTCACTTACACTATTGCAAGATTGTTTTGACTTAAGGCCATTATATCTATGCTTAGGCAATCCCTCTCCATGGGCAAGATACTCCCCGGGATAACTGGTGCAGGAGCACCTCATAGTTCATCTAGGAAACTTGTCTAGAAGGTTATGCATTGGCAATTTGTTTAGGCCAAATATAGCAATCTCTTCCTATTTCTTTGAGTTTGTGCCTTAGAGGCATTTGGGATCATGTATGGTGTTGCTAAAGGTCATGTTGACCATTTGGTAGGTTGAGGTTTGGCTACAAGGATGGTTTAAGACCTTTGTAGACCTTTCTAGGGGTTAGATTCTCTAAAATTTTGCAAATAAGACCTATTGAAAACCACAAGCGGCCATGGAGCAGTTAGGACCTAGCTTAACTGAATTGGAGAACCTATATATGGTGTGCTTCGACCTGAAAGGAAGGTTAGAAGCTTTTGCATTGTTAAAAATTCATGAATACAAGTGAGGACAGTGATAAGGTTGTGTAATTTTCTGAGTTTTGTTTTGAATTTGTGTGGTCAGGAGTGATAATGGCACTATGAGTTGATGTAGAATGTAGTGTATTTGTATTTGAATCTTTGTGTGGATTTACTTGTTAGTGTGTTCAATTTTCCAAGCTTTACGTGGTAGTTAGTTTGTTTCCTTTAGTTGTTGTTCTGACAAACAGCTTGTAAAGAATGGAGGTTTAGTTACATTCCCACTGTACTTTATGTATGGGCCCTTGGGAATTGTGACTAGGATCCATGTCTATAAATAAGATAGGGTTAGGAGTGGTTAGGAGTCAGGGAATCACTGTGGGAGTCTTCTCCTAGGCGAGCTTGACAGTACCCGATTAGGGAAGACAAGAAGTGCAAAGCACTTGATTTACAGGGGTGTTCATCTCCTGTCAAATCACGGTGTGGAGAGGGCAAGAATGAGCCTTTCCAAGGCATAACATGGAGGAGAAAGCTTCACCAATCCGTCTGATACTGGAAATTTTGAACAGTTGCAGGGAGGTTAGGGAAAAGGCTTAGAAAGACCTAAGTATGCCAAATTAAGGGTTAGGCTTGTGTACGGTCAGTTGAGGATTAAGACCTCCAAAATCTTTAAGGGATGGGCATAAGGATCAAGAAGCCAAAGGAAAACTTCTGTGTTCTTTGAAAAACTTAGGAGAGCCAATTAGTTTTCTCGGAGGTGGAGACCTAATTTGGAATTCCTAGGCTAGTAGCCTTTTTAACCCTAAATGAGAGTTTGGTGAAAGCGATGGAAAGATGGAGTTAGGTGGATCTTTCAGAGCCATAACAGGATGGAATGAAGTCAGTGGAAACATCTCCACACCCTTGCAAAGCTAAGCTTTAGTTCTTGGAGAATGTTAGTCTTTAGGGTAGATTAAGGGCTAAGGAAGAGTTAGAGGCATTGCACCAAGTTTGACTTGGTAGGTTGGATTGTGATGGTAGTGGGGTTTTCCAAGAGAACCAGGGGTACCTGAACATGAAGAAGGTCCTAAAGGTTAAGGTGGTGAAGTAAGACACTAAGGAGGTCTTGCAAGTAAAGATCCAGAGCATGGAACAGTGATTGTTCCATCCAACCGTACCCTATCAATAACCTATCTCTTTAACAATCTAAGGAAACACAACTCATTAAAACAATTACTTATTCCCTCCCTTCACTAGACAAAATTCCTAGGAGTAACCTACTAGCCATCTAGCATAATTAAATATCTAGTAATGAGTGTTAATTAATCTTGTCTATGTTTGATCATATCTAGTATAATAACAATACCTATGACAAACAACCTCTCTTACCCATGTTTAATCACATCTAGTATAATAACAATACCTATGACAAACAAACTCTCCTTTCATGGAGTAACTAAAAACATTACACAAATAGAGTAAATAGTTTCAAATTTTCTTTCAAAGCAAACATTACTTTTCCCTAAATGCAAGTAACTATTAAAGACACGTTTAAACATTCAATAACCAAAACATTCAACACTAAAAAAAATAAGGGAAGAATATCCTCATGCCTACGATAAGCTTTCCAATTAACTGGATGCGGTCATAGCACTTCCAAATCGGCAACTAGCCTGGTATCAATCCTTCAGCAAAGACTCAATAACCACTATCTCTCAAGTTGGAAAATACTCCTCTCAATAATAATAAACTCTCTCTAAAACTCGAGGCTCTCACTCACTATTTTTTATAGAATATTTCAAATAGAAATGTAGATAAAATGCAAAGACTTGCTCAAGAATAATGCATAGAAGAATGTATCCAAAACAAATGAACTAACCCACTATTTATACAACAATCTGGTAACCACTCTGCCTATAGTTTAGGCATGCTTTTGACAGCATCAAGCATGCACAACAACACATCTATCTTAGCTCAAAAGGCGACAAACATACAAGCACATACTCAACTTAAATAGCTACAAGTCGGCTTAGTTAAATGACAATAATTAGAGACCAATTCAAATCCCACATGATAGAATTCAGTTTGCATCTCAAAATGGATATCTATAGGAATAAGGATTCAAAGGTGGGCCATATCTTCATAATCACATACAGAGTTGGCGCGATTTCCTTTACATTTGAAGCAATCAACATCAAATTCGACTCACCAAGCCTCTATTGACTAAGTCATAGTATGTTTCGATCCATATATTAAATCGATTGACAAAGTGTTTGATAGATTTACATGCTTTAATAGATGTTGATTGATACATAAAAATAAAGTATAAAGAGTTTACAAAGTCCACGACTTCCACAAAAGAGGCATCGACTTATTTTATTATCATTTCATTGACTTAATGACTGCTCAATGTTTGTAGACTATAAACTCTCCTTTCGTAGACAACAAGAGTATAATATGGATAAAGAATATAGCCATTACTATCTCATAGCTCGGTCTTTATTTAGTTTAATAAATCAGTTGATAATCATTACTTTAGATAGTGGATCTCAAAACAAATATCATTTTAAATTCATATATATAACATATACATATTTATATACTTACATATATATATTACACACCTAAATATATATATATACATATATATGTATATGCTAATATATATATCCATACTTATCATATGTCAATAAAGCATGTATATATAATTGATATATAAATAAATACATCAAGATAGCGATCACATTGTCATATTAATATATCGGTTGTCTATACATATATATATATGTGCCTCTATGTACATGTATGCGTATGTATACATGCATCAATATATTCATATGGGCATGTTCATTTGCCAGCATATGCATATATTGATACATATATACATATGGATATATGTATATATAATATATATAAATACACATTCAATTTTCACACTAAATCATACACAATTACTATGGTATTGATAAGAGCCTACGAGCGATATGTCTATACGTATACATATACATGTCGTGAGAACCATCAGATAGTTCCATGTGCATAAACAACTCATGCATGAGTGTGCATAGATACGTTTACCTATGTATCCTCATGTATGTGTTCCTTCATGTGTATAGTCTATCATTGTCATGCAAGTTTGTGTGTACATATTCCTCATAGGTCCGTCATATCAATACAAACATAGTAGCAAGGAAATAACTCTCAAGCTCAAATAGATAAACATCACTCAATAATGCACTCAAAAGTAATCAAGACCTTTACTAATGTAGACATATTGATTAAGGATGACTTGCCAAATTCCCACTTAATAACCTGACTCAATTATCCTACTGTGGTCTATGACAACTCAGATAGGTTACCTTATTGGTTACTCGACCAAGACTTTCTCTTGAGTGATACTTCCCCTCTGCTTGGAGGAATTGAACATATACCTACAATCACTAACACTTGCACATGACAGTCGTCTGTTTACAAAATATGCAGTATACATAATACATCTCCAAAATTAGAATATTAATACAATATTCATCCAATCACATAAATGAATTCCTACATATAATACAAAATGAGATGACATTCATTCATAAAGCAATGATAACAAAGAGTACACACAATTTATTCATCCACTGAATTCACATTACATTCACATTTTACCCTACATAGTAATAGTAAATAGTAATTACACAATTGGGGTGTAACACTTCTCTCTCCTAAAGATTAGTATTAGGGAGGCATATTCCACACTCTGGTTTCTTTTCAATTGGTATTAGAGCTTGGCCAACTTTGTTGCCTTTGTGGGTAAGACGGGTTTTTGGTGTTGGTCTAGTCTAGTGAGAGTTTTGTAGAGAAATCTGGTTGTAAACTTATTGTAGGTTTAAGATGGCGAGCACATTTGGAAGAATAGAAATTGAGAAGTTCAACGGTGGCAATTTTGAGTTGTGGAAACTCAAAATGGAATATTTTCTCATGGATCGTGAGTTATGGGATGTAGTATCCTCTAAAAAACCATCAGCATCCTCGTAGGATGACTAGGATGCAATGAACTGGAAAGCCAAGAGTCTGATCAGACTGTGCTTGGCTAATTCAGTTCTCTTGAATGTCCATGAAGAGAAGAAAATGAAGCTTTTGTGGAAGAAGCTTGGTGACATTTATCAAGGGAAATATCTGGTAAATAATTTATTCCTAAGGAAGAAGTTGTATTTATTGAAAATGGAGGAAGGAGCATCTGTTGTAGATCATTTGAATGCATTTAACATGATCATTGATCTATTGGGGTTTGCTGGTGTGAAGATAGATGACAAGGATCGTTGCATGTTCTTGTTATGTTTTCTATCTGACACATGGAATCACTTGGTAATGGCTATTGGGAGTACAACAACCACTTTCAAGATGGAAGATGTGGTTGCTTCACTGTTGTCAAAATAAATGAGAAGGAAGTCTTCTGAGATGGCCAACAAGGCCCTTGTTGTTTGAGTTAGATAAAAGGAGAGAGACAAGAAGGACAAGAATTCTAGATCCAAGTCAAAGGGGAGATCAAAGTCTCCTAGTAAGAAGTCCAAGGTGAAATGTTGGAACTGTGGGCAGACTGGACACATCAAGAAAGATTGTAGAGAGGAGAGGAAGAAGAAAAAGAAAAACAATTCTATAGAAAATGAATCTTCTTAGAGTGATGCAGATGCCTTCATAGCAACCATGGTGACTCAGGCATAAAATGATGTTTGGTTGATTGACTCGGTGCATCCTTTCACATGACCTCTCATATAGATTGGCTCTCTAAGTCCGAAAATTATGTTGGTGGAAGGGTGTATCTGGGTGATGATACTCACCTGAAAATTATTGGTCGTGGAAGAGTAAAAATTCATTTTCATGATGGAAGAATAAAGGGAATCGATGATGTGATGCATATACCAAGTCTAGCTCAAAATTTAATTTTTGTAAGTAATCTTAATGATGTTGGTGTGCAAGTCTTTTTCTTGAATGCTGTTTGTAGAATGACTAGAGGCTCTATGGTGTTGGCTAAGGGTGCATGAATTGGCACTCTATATAAGCTGGATGCATGTGCAGTACAATGTAATAGTGCTTCTGTAAAGTCAAGTAAATTTGATTGTGTAGAGAAAGGAGGTGTTGTTCTTATGGGTGCTAATTCCTTAAAGGTGAAGCTCCTAGTAGAGAAAACAATGTTGTGGCACCAGAGACATATTGGTAAAAAAAGCTTAAAATCCTTGAAAAATAAAAGCCTAGTTGAAGGGCTTGATGATTGTAATCTTGGGTTCGATTTTTGTGAACATTGCATATATGGAAAGCAACATCGTGTTTCATTTTATTCTAGTCACCATAGATCTTTTGGTATTCTGGATTATATTCATACTAATGTGTTTGGTCCAATTAATGTTCCTTCGTCATCAAAATCTATGTACTTTGTCTCATTCATAGATGATTATTCAAGGACATTTATTTATTTTCTTAGAAGTAAAACTAAAGTTTTCAGTTGATTTAAGGAATTTAGAACCTTGGTAGAAAATCATATTGGTAAAAAAATAAAGTGTTTGAGGACGGATAATGGTGGTGAGTCTTGTTCTGTATATTTTGATAATTTTTGCAAGGACCACATAATTAAAAGGCATTAAACTACTCCTTACACTCCAAAGCAAAATGAAGTTGCAGAAAGGATGAATAGAATTTTGATGGAAAGGGCGAGAAATATGTTGAGTAGAGTTGGTTTGGAACAGGAGTTTCGGGTTGAAGCTATAGCTACAATATGTTATTTAATTAACAAATCTCCCACTTCGGCACTCATGGACAAGATACCTATGGAAATGTGGTCTGGTAAGAATCCCTCATTGAGACACATTAGAGTCTTTGGCTATGAGGCGTATGCATATGTGCCTAGTGAAAAAAGATCTAAAATGAAGAGCAAGGCTATAAAGTGTATCTTCATCGGTTATGGAATTGGTGTGAAAGGGTACAAGATTTGGAACTCGGTTATAGAGAAGGTGTTGTATAGTAGAAGTGTGATCTTCCATGAGCTAAAACCTTCTATAGTTGATTTGCAGCTAGAGATGAAAGTAGAAAAGTAGGTAGTTGAATTTCCTCTTACTCTAGATAAGGATGAACTATGTACTCCTAGTGGATTGATTAGTGAGGAGAGCTCAAGTAGCTTTGAAAATTATGATCAAGAAGAACCTCAGCCTCAACCTATGAGGAGATCTACGTGTACTAAGTGGCAACCTGAAAGGTTTGGATATTATATGTTAGATTCTAGTTGTGCCTATGCTTTGATTGCTAACACTGGTGAGCCTATGACTGTTAGAGAGGCTATGGGTATGTTTGATTCAAATTCCTCATTGGAAGCCATGAATGAAGAAATGGCATCATTGAAGAAGAATGAAACATGGGATCTGGTACCTTTGCCTCAAGGAAAAAATCTTGTTGGATGTAAATGGGTGTTCAAGAAGAAAATAGGTATGATTGGTAGTGTTGAGAAGCATTAAGCAAGGTTGGTTGCAAAAGGATATTCCCAAATGGAGGGGATTGATTATGGAGAAATATTTTCTCCTGTAGCTAACTTGACATCTATTAGATTTCTATTGTCACTTTCAGCTACATATGACTTAGAGATTAAGAAGATGGATGTGAAGACAACATTTATTCATGGTGATTTGAAGGAAGAAATTTATATGTCCCAGCCAAAGCACTTCATTGAAAAAGGTAAGGAAAACTAGTTTGTAAATTAAAGAAATCTCAGTATGGTTTGAAGCAGTCGCCTAGAATGTGGTATCAGAAGTTTGATACCTATGTGTTAGCTTTGGGATTTGTGAGATCAAAGTCTGATCATTGTGTTTATTTTAAATCTAAGAATGGTTGTCTTCTTATTATTGTCGTGTATGTGGATGATATGTTATTCACTGGGAATAGTAAGGGTATGATTTCTAAATTGAAGTCTCAATTGTCAACAGAGTTTGAAATGAAGGATCTAGGTTCGACTAGGTATATTCTTGGGATGGAAATCAAAAGGGATAGGGGAAATAGAAAAATTTGGCTCAGCTAGGGCAACTATATAAATTTTATACTAGAGAAATTTAACACGGAGGATTGCAAGTAGTTAGTTGTTCTAGTGTTGCAGGGAATGAAACTTTTTGTTGAAGATTGTCCAAAAGCTCCTATTGAGATGGAGGACATGACCATGGTGCCCTATGCAAGTCCAATTGGTAGTTTGATGTATGCAATGGTTTGTACCAAGCCATAAATTTCCCAAACAGTGGGAGTGCTTAGTCGGTTTATGGCTAATCTAGGTAGGCCGCATTGGGATGTTGTGAAGAGATTTTTCAAGTATTTGAAGGGTACTTTTAAGTACGCCTTGTGTTATCATGGTTACTCTACTGGATCTTAGATTTTATTTAGAATTCATAGATATGTGGATTTTGATTGGGCAGGGGATATTGACAATAGAAGATCCACCAGTGGATACGTATTCACACTGTTTGGTGGTGTAATTAGCTAGATGAGCAAGAGACGGGCTATAATCACTTTATCCACTACCGAGGCTAAGTACATGACAACAAATCAAGCCTGTAAGGAGGCCATTTGGATTAGAATATTGTGTTTTGATGTTGGTTTTGATGCAGGGAAGATTATTATTTGCTATGATAGTCAGAGTGCCATTTGTTTGGTGAAAAATCTAACTTTCCATGTCAAGAAGAAACATATTGATGTGTAGTACCACTTTGTACGTGATATGGTGGAGGATGGAAAGGTTAGTCTGGAAAAGGTCGATACTATAGTGAATTTTGTTGATGTATTAACGAAGCCTGTGAGCATGGATAAGTTCAAATGGTGTGCTAGTTCAATAGGCCTTAGGGCCTAGAATTTTCAGTGACTTCAAGCATTGGAAGGGGTTTAGTGAGTTCTTCATCAAGTGGGAGAATATTGATAATGTGTGTCTTAAACTCACTATTGAAACCCTAGCTCAATTGCCATACTTTCCAATGTTTGTATTCAGGTATTTACCATTGTACCGCAAGATGCAACTAAGAGGGGTACGGGTTGGCGGTGTTACCCACCATCCTACGGTAATCTTCGTTAGTTTGTGTGATAGAGTGGTGGTTTCACCACCACCCCGCATCAATTTTTGGAAGAGGTTGGTGGTAGACTAGGGGTCATCCTGTCACCCCACAACAGTCTTGGAAGGTGGCTTGTGGTAGTGCAAGCCATACCACCACCCCATTGTGGCCCGTGAGTCAACTTGTGATGGTACGGTATAGATCACGTCACCCGTGATGGTCCAAGTTATAGCCTACAATAGTGTAGGGAAGGTAAAGCTATCATGTGAAGGATAGTTGGAGATGGTTGCGGTATAGCGATGTCATGTGGTATGGCGGTATCTAGTAGAATGGTAAAGTTTCATCAACAAGATCTCCTTATATCAATGGGAGGTGTTACATGGTCCCCTTCATACTACGATGGTATATGGAAATGTAAATTGATTGATGGTGATAGACAGATGAGTTAAATGACAATGTGTGGAATGGAGTTATTCATTGATTACACATCATTGGTGTGAATTAATGTGATCATTGGCTAATAGTTGAAGTCTTTGATAACCATGTAACTACCTACAACATATCGATGTTCTTTGGTCGACAAGGCAATACTAATACATTGAGAGGTTAAGCCGACCTAAACAAGGAGAAAGATATATAGAGATAAAGAGAATGTGGTAGGGAATAGTATTGGATTGACTATGGGTCGAAGGGCGGTTGGTTGAAGCAAGAGTTAATTTAATACTGTCAAATTAATTATGTGAATCAACACTTGAAAGAGCATAGCTTTGTGACTTGTATGTAATTTACATTTTACTGTCATACAAGAGATCTTTGCTTTGGTGTGTGGGTGTTTTTCTCGAAAGGGTTTTTCCCACGTAAATTCTTATGTTGATTTTTTATTGTCTATTCATATTTTCAATACGTGCATCTTAAATGAACTGTAATTGCAAAGTTTTAAGTGGTTTATTTGCTTCTTTCTCTTGAAGATTAATATTAGCGAGGTGTATTCCACACTTTTCTTTCCTTTCAAATGTGAATTTAGTTATCTTAGATATCACATGTGTATTGGTTCTTGATATCTTGAATCACTATATTGTACCAATAAGAAACCCTTCTAAGATTCATTTATGAGAATAGCTTGATAGAATAAATATCATAATTAGGATAAATTTTCTAACAATAAGGGTAGGAATTCTTAACATCTAATCACCATGTAGTAATCCCGTGAAGCCTCTATATGGATTCAATGTAATTCTACTAGAATACAATCAAGCATCATGGTCCTAGATTAATTTTTGACATTAATCTCCATTATAACACAATAGTTATAAACTTGCTCTATGTAAGGTCAATATATAATTTGACTCTAGATGGTTGTCAACACTATATATGTTAGACCAACATATGAAAACATAACCATTGACAATATTACTAATAATATTCTTGATTTCTAACTTCCTTTACCCTATGATGCAACTCCATTTTATTATAATTGTCTCGGTCATAGATTTGATAATTTATTGATATTGAATATGACTTGATGGTCAAAGGTACAAGTGTGAGAGGAAAAATCATGATGAAAAATAATGATCAAAACAGCAACAACAAAAAACTAATCTAATTCCTAAATAAAGATTAAGATCTAATCCCTCACTCATGAAATGCAACTGTAAAATAAAAGAGTTCAAAGACAGAGTAATTGTAATAATAATCATGAATTCAAATTAAAAAAATAGTTTTACCATCCCGTGTTGGAGTGTATTTGAAGTGATGTTGGATTGTTGATGTCACTTACGAAGCCTCCATTGACGTTTGTGCAAAAGCTTCAAGAGAGAAAATTGACCCATATATTGTGAAGATTCAATTTAGTAGAGTTTTTATAATGAAAATCTAGATGATTATTGTGAAGAAGAAGGGTGTATTTATAGATTTTAAGGAGACTAAATCGGCAGACGAGATTGTTGGATTTTCCAAAAGAATCAACGGTCGAAGAGGAAGATGAGATAAAGTTGTCAAAATGATTGATTGATTTTGACTGTGTGAACTCAGTTAACTCAGAAATTGAAAGAATCATTTCCAATTTCAATTTCAGTTGAAGAGGGAAATTTGATTTTTTAAAGAAGGGAAAGTTTGAAGAGAATAATTAATTAATTTTCTGAATTATTTAATTGATTGATGTGCATATGAGAAAAAACTGTTAATTAGATTTTAAGAATCATTTCCAATTTCAATTTCAGTTGAAGAGGGAAATTTGATTTTTTAAAGAAGGGAAAGTTTGAAGAGAATAATTAATTAATTAACTGATGTGCATATGAGAAAAAAAAATTTATTAGATTTAAAGAATCGTTTCCAATTTCAATTTCACTTGAAGAGGAAATTTTATTTTTCAAAGGGAAAGTTTTGAAGAGAATAAATAATTAAATTTGTTGAATTAAGTTAATTCACTGATGTGCATATGAGGAAAAAGTGTTAATTAGATTTAAAGAATCATTTCTAATTTCAATTTTAGTTGAAGAGGAAATTTTATTTTTCAAATAAGGGAAAGTTTGAAGAGAATAATTAAATAATTTTCTGAGTTAATTAATTAACTCATGTGTAAATGAGGAAAAAATGTTAGTTAGATTTAAATAGTTAAAACAATTATTTAAATGCAAAAGAGAGGGAAGTTGGTGATTTTATTGAATAATTAAGAATAATTATTTTAATTTTTCAAAAGAGGGTTTCGATGAATCGATAAACAATTAATAAATAATCATTTAATTAATTTTAGAGGAAAGTGTTAAATAAATTTTAATTAAACAATCATTTAATTAAAATAGAGGGAAAATATTAAATTAGAGACATAATTACATAACGAATATTTATTTAATTAATCAAAGTGATTAAAAGGTTAAATTTGATGAAAAGTGTGAAATAATTAAATTATCATAGATTATTTAATAAGTAGAGGAATTTGGGTTAATTAATCAAATAATGCAATATTATTCAATTAATAGAGGGAAATGGTTAGATGATGCAAATGACATGAAAATGTAGTGATACTAGGTGATAGTGGATTGATAATGTGAAAATGTATTCAACATGTGTGATAATGTGTTGAGTCAATTTTACATGTCCACAGTAAGGTCTCAATACATGTTGGATAGCATGATCTCATAAGGTTTATCTCTTAACTTAATCTCACTAGAAGAGAGCCACGTAATCATATGACATAGATTATTGTGTTATTTTCATGTAATTTATATTAAGGAAATGAGATTACATTATTCAACTACTCGAAATGACTATTTGTATATAATTGTCTCACTACTTTTATTAAGTAATGGTAGCGAGGTTGGGATTAATCATTATATAGGTTCCATCATTTGATTTATTAAAGGTCAATTCACATATACTTGCACCATTTTCAAGGAGAGAGGATCTATATAATTATGTTGTTTAACACAGTGGAATTTCTTCTTGATTTACACATGCTTTTGCATTTTAGAGTTAAGAAACATAGGAATATTAAATGTTCCCTAATTCATACAAGCGAAGATATGAATTTCCTTATTTATTATAGTATTTTACACATCTCTTGTCATAAATATCCTTAGTTCCAATGACCTAGTCATGTACTATTAGTTTATACTTATTAGTTGTAAGTTGTGTGCTTATAAGTGTCGATGGATCTATTTCATCATTGATTATGTGAGTGACAATTATGAGTACCCATTAGCTGCCAATTAATAGATTTAATAGTATTGTTTTCAGGTTGGGTGGTCATTACCAAAACTAGCATCATTGATAGGGACAAGGTTGGATTGAGATAATCACAACCTCAAAGCTCCGGGTCTCACCTTTGATAACCCCTTGGTGTCACTTCCTCCACCTTCAACCTATAGGTCCTCTACTACTCAGGCACCCCTGGTTCATTTGCCAACCCTGCTATCATCTACAATGCTTTCAACCAACCAAATCTTGGTGCTCTTCCTCTTGTTCACTCACTAGACCTTATTCTCCCTAAAGACTAGTTAACCTCCAATGCTTCCTAATCCTGTTGCAGGGGTGTGGAACATTTCCATGGCTTCAAAATCATCTCTCCAAGGTTTTTGATCAACCTCCTTTCATTAATTCTCCATCGCTTCCAAGAAACCCTATTCTAGGGTTTGGGAAAGGCTACTAGCCTTGAGCCCCTTTCAGGCCTCCTAACCCGGGTAAAACTAACTATTTCTCCCAATTTTCCCAAAGAATCCCATCTCTTTTCATTGGATTCCTATTTCATATACTATCCTCTACAAGAATTTCAAACCCTAGAGGCTTCTCTGTTCGTACACAAGGTTGTCCTCCTTGTTTAGCAAAAACCAGGGTTCTTGATCAATTTCTTGACCACCCGGTAGGATTGTTAAAGCCTTTTCTTGGTTTCTTGAATGTTGAAGACTCCTCCTTTGGTCCTAGCCACTGTGGGACCTTCCTCCACACTTCTACCATGGGCTTTACCCTAGAGAAGTTCACCTGCAACTCTTGTGCCTTTTTGGCACTGGTAATTTGACTGTCCTAGCCGGGCACTGTCAAGCCCGCCTAGGAGCAGTCCTTAGCCACTCCTCCTATATTCCTACATACTCCTACACCTATACTATCTATGTACAGGGAGCCTAGCTCCATTTCCCAAGTAGCCATACACTGGGTATGGTGGGAAGTGAGTCTAGGACTCCATACTGGTCATGTTACCAGTCAAAACATAATTTGCAAAGAAACAAAACAATTAACTAAACAAAACACCTACAAATAGTACTCACACACTACAATCTACCACACCACACCATTAAACAAAGAATCTATCATTGTCTACAACATTCTACAGGTTTGATCGTTCTTGATCAACCAAATACAGAAAAACACCGAAACTTAATTCATTCAATCACTGTCCTCCATTAGCTTAATTTCAATTTTTTTAAACAAAAAAATGTGCACAATGCCTTCCAACCTTGCACAATGATCGAGGCCATCCCTAAATACATCAACCAAAATAGTTATGCTCGAGTCTTTTCTCTCCCAAGCCGGTTAGGCATTACAAAAGCTTATTTTGGAAAAATGCACTAAACAACCTCACCACTAACATTAGGTGCCTAACCTCAAACTTGACCATTCCAAATAGCTAACCACTACTACTGAAAACTCTTGATTAACATTATACTAAATCTAACTCCTAGAGTAATGGTCCACATGACCTTAAATGAAGAAAAGCAAAATTTACCAAAAATTGCCTATTTTGTCTAGTCATTTGTCTAGGTGCTCCTGCACCATTCTCCCCTCCCAGCAGAAACACTAAGAAGTAGAAGGAGAGAGAAAGGAAAAATCAATTCCAAGCTTCTTGAACTAGTCCTCTTGTATCCATGTAGCTTTTGACTCATGCTTATGCTTCCACTTGATTAGGTGCTCCTTATACACCTTGTGCCTTGTAGACTTTTGCACCCTGGATTCCAAGATATTCTCAGCTTGTTGCTTGTCATGATTGGATAGTGATATGTTACTGATGTCCTTGAAGACCTCTTGACTCTCCTGATCCAATTCCTTGGCTGATCCTTTATATTTGATCAAATCAGCAACATTGAAAACCGGTGAGATTCCTAAGTCAGGAGGTAATTCAATCTTATATGCATTTTTGCCATACTTGGCCAAGATCTTGCATGGTCTTACTCTCTTCATCTGTAGCTTGGTTGAGACTCCCTTCTACAACCTGGACTTGTTGAGGTGAACCATGACATAATCACCCACTGCAAATTGTACATCCTTCCTTGTCAAATCCACCTTTTCCTTCAACTTATGGGTAGCTTCAATGACTATCTTCCTCACCTGCTCTTGTATCTCTTTCATGGTCTGACTGAAATCTTCAACATGTCCACTTCTATGTTCCATGGCTCCTAAATCTCTGAGCTCACAAATACCTCTTGGGTGCATTCCATACACAACCTCAAAAGGACTTTTCCCTGTAGTTCTATTGACACTATCATTATAGGCAAACTCAGCTTATGAGATGACCATATCCCAAGTCTGTCCATACTCATTTGTTAGACACCTCAGTAGGTTACCTAGCACCCTGTTAACCACCTCTGTTTGGCCATTGGTCTGAAGATGATAGGAAAATCCAAAAGACAGATTGGTTCCCAACCTATTCCACAAAGTCTTCCAAAAATGACTCATAAATTTAACATCCCTATCTGAAACTATGCTTAAAGGTAAGCCATGAATCCTTACAACTTCCTTGAAAATGAGATGAGCTATGTAACTAGCATCATGAGTAGTTTTACAAGGTATAAAATGACTCATCTTACTAAATCTGTCCACCACTACATACACACTGTCAAACCAGTTTTGGTCTTAGGAAGGCCTACCACAAAATCCATACTCACACACTCCCAAGGTCTATTTGGAATTGGTAGGGGTTGATAAAGACAAACATTACTAGCTCCTCCCTTAGCTCTCAAGCATACAACAAACTGTTCCACATATTTTCTAACATCTCTTGCCAACCTAGGCTAGTAATAGAACCTTTGTACTAGTTCTAAAGTCTTATTAATGCCAAAATGCCGACTAAGACTGCCATTATGCTTTTCTTGAATCAAATTTTCCCTCATTTATCCTCTTGGAACACACAACTGATTACCCTTAAATAACAGTCCATTTTGCAATGTATACTCAACATATTGACTATGGAAATGATTTTCAAAATCAGAACATACCTTGTAAGCTTTTGAGAAGTCTTCATCTTCACCATAGAGGTCTTTGAAAATCTCTAATCCAATGCTCTTCAGTTGTATTTCTTGGACTGTCAACAACCTTCTGCTCAATGCATCTGCTACTTTATTCATTGTTCCCTTTTTGTGCTTGATAGTGAATGTGAAAGCTTGGATGTATTCCATCCATTTCAAATGTCGATTACTCAACTTCTCTTGGGTGTTAATGTAACTGAGTGCCTAGTTATCAGTGAAGACCACAAACTCTTTGGGCAATAAATAATGCCTCCACTTCCTAAGGGACTGCACTAAGGCATATAATTCTAGATCATAGGTAGAATATTTTTGCTTGGCTTCATTGAGATTTTCACTAAAGAAGGCTACAGGCCTACCTTCTTGACTAAGGACTCCACCTACTACAACTCCACTTGAATCACACTCAACTGTGAACAACTTGTCAAAACTAGGTAATAACAGAATTGGTTGAGTTGCCACTTCTTGTTTCAGTTTTTCAAACCCTTTACCAGCCTCTTGAGTCCACTTAAATTTTGTTTTCAGACCACCTTTGATAGTATCTAGGACTGGTGCACATATACCACTGAAATTCCTTATGAATTTTCTATAAAATTGGGCTAAACCATGAAAACTCCTTACCTCTATTGTTGTGGTTGGTGTAGGCCAGTTTATGATTGCCTCCACCTTGCTTGGATCCATTTTCAATGATCCCTTAGACACTACAAAACCCAAGTACACAAGTTCTTGTTTGAAGAACTCACACTTCTCAAGATTGATTGCCAACTTCTCTTCTTGCAGCCTTTTAAGAACCATCTCCACATGCTTCAAATGTTCTTCTACTGTCTTACTGAAAATCAGTATGTCATCAAGATAGACTACCACAAAAATCCCTATGAAATCCTTAAGCACTTCATTCATTAGTCTCATGAACGTGCTAGGTGCATTGGAAAGGCCAAATGGCATCACTCTCCATTCATATAAACCATCTGTTGACTTGAATGTTGTCTTCCACTCATCACCATCCTTAATTATGATCTGATGGTATCCACTTTTTAGATCCAACTTTGTGTAGTATTGAGCCCCTCCAAGACAATCCATTAAGTCCTCAATTCTAGGAATTGAGAACCTGTACCTAATTGTGATCCTGTTGATTGCTCTAGAGTCAGTACATAACCTCCATTTGCCTCCCTTCTTGGTTGCCAAAACTACTGGTACTGCACATGGGCTGATGCTCTTTTGTATCAATCCTTGTTTCATTAATTCTTGCACTTGTCTAGCTACTTCCAAGTTCTGATTCGGTGTCAACTTGTATGCTACTTTGTTAGGTAATGATGCTCCAGGTATGAAATCTATTTGATGGATAATAGCTCTCTTTGGAGGTAAGGTTGCAGGTGTGCCATCACTTACAATATCCTTGTACTTATCAAGCAAATTCTGGACTGCTCTTGGTATGATTGATTTTTCCATCTTTTCTTCCTCTTTGGACTGCAATAACACAACATATCTTCTCCACCTTCATGTAGGGTGTTGAGGAACTCTTTCCCACTACTAAGGAGCACACTTGGTGTCTTGGACTGTCCTTCATCTACCTCAGACAGTGATTGCAATTTGAAAGTCTTCCATCCTTCTTAAATGAGATTGTATTCTCTTTTCCATCATACACAACACTCCTGTCATATTGCCATGGTCTACCCAATAGTAGATGACATGCATCCATGGGTAGTACATCACAAACTAGCTTATCTTTATATCCTCCAATTGAAAATTCCACTGTTACTTGCTCATTAACCAAAACACTCTGCCCTTTGTTTAGCCAAGTGACCTTGTAGGGGTTGGTATGAGGTACCTTCAGCAATTTCAGTTTAGTTACTACCTCCTCTGAGATTATATTATTTGTAGAACCAGAATCTACAATGACCTTGCATACTTTACCAAGAATTTTGCACATTGCTCTAAAAAGAGCTCTTCTTTGCTTAGGTTCTTCCTTGACCAGTTGCCTTATTAGCACTCTTCTAAACATCAAACTTTCCCCATTTTTAGACTCAATATGACTGATCTCAGTTGCTTTAGGACTCATGGTGTCCTCTTGTGCATAGGCCACTCTCTTTTCATTGCTTGAAGAAGAAACTTTCTCCGGGAATCTATAAGTTGGGTGTCCAACTTGCCCACAATGATAACACTTCATGGTTGCAAAATAGGAATTACTCCTGCCTGCTCCTCTTCCTTTGTTTGAACCTCCTTGAGAACCTCTACCTCTGTTATACCCTCCTCTAGAAGGTGTTTCATTGCCATGTTCTGTGGGTTTGAACTCTCCTTGGTTTCTTTGGTCATTACCTCTTCCTTGGTAGCCACCATGCTGTCCTCTTTGATCTCTTTGATCTTTGCCTTTGCCTCTGCCCCTAGAAGACTGATCTTGATTCCTCTTGTTCCTTTCTTCAATCTTGATAGCCAATTGATAACATTGGTGTACTGTCTTGGGACTTAGTAAGGCCATTTCTTCTTGGATATTCCACTTCAAACCATTGAGATACCTAGCCACTTTGAGGCTTTCATCTTCAGACGCATTGGACCTCATACAAAGTTTTTCGAACTCCTTTGTATAGGTATTCACATCTAGTTCTTTTTGTCTTAGGCTTTGTCTCTTCTTGTGTAGTTGAATTTCATAGTCATCAGGCATGTAGGCTTCTCTCACCTTTGCAACCATACCTTTCCAAGTAGAGATGGGTGTCCTTCCTTCCTTCTCCCTCTCTGTTTGGATGAATTTCCACCATGTTAAAGTTGATCCTCTCAGTCTAGATTTAGCCACCTTTACCTTATGTGCTTCTGTGACACCATCACATTCGAAATGGTTCTCCATACCTTCTATCCAATCCATAACTAGTTCGGCTTCCATCTTTCCACTAAACATTGGGATTCCTTCAAGTGCCTTCCCACTCAAAGCTTTCAATGCCTTCAAGAAAGGCTCCTCTTGTAGAACAGGGTCAGGTTCAAGGATCTTGTCCTCCTCTGCAACCTCTTCTTGCTTAGGTACCCTTTTTTTGTCCTCTTCATCCTTGTTCAGGACATTGCTTAATGTTTCCTCCAATTGTGCCAATCTTTCCCTAAGTCTCCTATTGTCTTCTTCTTGGTCTTCAACCTTCTTTGCCAACTCAGCATTTGTCACCATGATTGTGGAACCACTTGATTCCAAGTCTGACATATAAGTTCACTCCCAAACCTTTCACTTGCTCTGATACCAATCTGATAGGGATAGGGTTGGATTGAGATAATCACAACCTCAAAGCTTCGGGTCTCACCTTTGATAACCCCTTGGTGTCACTTCCTCTACCTTCAACCTGTAGGTCCTCTGCTACTCAGGCACCCCTGGTTCATTTTCCAACCTTGTCCCTATCAATCATTAATATAAAATACCTATAATAAGAGAATTACAAGCACCTCAATATTCTATATATTTTACAACTAGGAGGAAGCATGAATACATACTATTGTTCATCTTTCCACATCCCACATAAGAACACAAATATAACTTCAATCATCACTATTCTTATTAGTCTTCCCTATAAATTTAGTAAAATCCTTGTGATGACACTTGCAAGAGTGGATAATTTAAACCCAACACTATGTAAGAGAGGGTTATATTTAGCTTATAAATAGTGTTGAAGATATATCTAGTTCAAATATTGAAGTGCGTTATATGAACCTATCACTTAAACATCCTATAACCACCCTAAATTAGTCTTGTTAGTTACAAGAGTGCATATCTATGAATTTAAATCTACTTTAGTAGAGTGATTGTGAAGGATTATACTTATCTTCAAAAATGATATTGAAGAATTTTATAGTCCAGGCACTAAAATATACCTTCCATTTCCTTGAATTCCCTTTCCTCTGTGAAATCATCCTCCTTTAACTTGTACTCTATAAATGTTACCTAAAGGGGGTCGCCTATTTTCCCACATAGGTTTGCCTTCCTTTGATCCTCCCATATATGGTGAATTTATGCACTAGCAACATTCCTTTGTCTTATTTTATTGTTCTTTCTCTTTATGCAATATGATTTCTTCCCTTCGGTTCTTCCTTAAGTTATTTCTCTGACTTCATTGCTCTCCTACATGTTTTCCCTTTCTATGCTTCCCATTTTTTTGCAGTCAAGGAGGATGTTGGTAAAGCTTGTGAAAATTAGCTCTTCACCAGCCAATTACATTTTATTGAAGGTTTCTATAGCATTTTCAACAAACCCCTTTTGGAAGTATCTTGCAATATTTGCATTATATGAGACTATTGTACCTCCATGCTCCCACCATAGAAAGATCTAGCGAAATATTCTTCCAAGAATTTTAGATCTTCCTACATTATCCTCTACATAGATACCTCTTCACCATTCTACTTAAACGTCTCTCTTTTCTCAAAACTCCCTTGCAACCTACTTCCCTCTATATTTTACTCTTCTAGAGGCCAAGCTTCCCTTCATAGAATGAGGGTTTGTGGGGGTTTAAAAACTATTAGGCACCTCTCTTTTTCCCACACTACCTTACCACACTTCCTCTTTCACATGGAAAATCAGATAGAAATATGGGGGAAGGGAAAGGGTACAATGCCTCACTAAATGTGTTGTCTTCATCCTTAGAATCACACCATTCCTCATGTCCTTTCCAGTTTAATACTTGCACAACAAGCCTATATCGTAGCCCATGCCTCATTAATTGGGCATTGACTATGCTCTTTCCCTTTCTTTTAATTATTTATTTTCTCTCCAATATCCACTATGGAGGCAATTGACAGGGATATGACATAGTGTTCAATTAGGGTGAGGGTTAAGGTTCAATTTGGGTAAGGTTTTAATAAGGGAAATGTTTTTGGATCATTCAATGTTAATATTAAATTAGGGTTAGAGTTAAAGTTCAAGTAGGGTTATTCTTTTTTAATACTTTAGGTTAGTGTTTAATTAGGTAAGGGCAAGGAATCAATTAGAGCTAGGATGAAAATAGGGTTCAATTAAGGAAAGTGTTTAATAACGATTATTGTTCAATTAGGGGAGCAATTTAATAAGGGTTAGGATTCAATTATGGTCATGGTTTATATTAAAAATGGTTAAAATAGGGTTACCATCAGGGTTATAGTCAAAGCTCAATTATGATTATGATTTATTTAGGGCTTGAAGTAAGTGTTAAGGTTTGATTAGGGTTAGGTTCAATCATGTTTAGAATTATGCTTATGATTAGGGTTCAATTATGATTAGAGTTAAGGGTAGGGTTCAATTAGGGTAAGTGTTTAATTTTAGGGTAACTTAACTCAATTAGGGTTAGGTTTAGGATTCACATAAGTAGAGTTCAATTAGGGCTAGTGTCCAATTAGGGTTATTTTTCACATATTTTTATTATTATGATAGAATTAGGGTTGGTTTTCACTTAAAGGTTTAAAGTTATATTATTGTTAGGGTTAATTTAGGGTTAGGATTATGATTAGGGTTTAAATAGAAATTAGGATTTAATTAGGGTTAGCTTTTAATTATAGTTAGGGTTAGGGTTTGAGTTACAATTAGGGTTAAGGTTAGAGTTAAAGTTAGAATTAGTGTTATTTTTAGGGTCTAGGGTTAGTGTTCAATTAAGATTATTGTTCACCTAAGGTAAAGGTTACAATTATTATATACAAAATATTTGAAGCTTGTGAAAGCCCCTTGTTGTGGATACAATAACTATGTTGACAAAAAATCAAGAGGGGTTCAAATATTTCTCTAATTCTCCTTTGTATCTATCACATACCATCATTTTTAATATACAATATGTCATGAAAGTAGTAAGAAAAACATGGTATTAGGTGATGTGAGAGAGAAAAATGCATGACCTATTAATGTCTATGTATGCATCAAATGTGATGGTAATTTAATGATTTATTTTATAACATTCCATACACTATTTATTTCTTATGCAAATGTTGTAACACTCAAGTCTCTTTTAGCTAATTTTTGCATTCTCCACTCTACTGTAGCACATTGCCTTATTGCATGCTCTTGGTTGACCTCATTTTATAAAAACAAAAAAAAAAAATGATTGTTAATTTTATCTTTGAATGTCACTATTTAGATCATTTGCACATGTTTATAACCTATTTCATTTTTTCCCTTGATTCCATATGTATAACCAAACATGATGCCTATTTTTAACTAGACATGATGCCTATTTTATGGGCCTAAAACTTTGCCTTTCGTAATACAAGCATATTCATATTATTTTAAGACTCTATTTTGGCCACGCCAATGTTAAATAGATAATTATTATCAAATAGGAGTCAAAACTATTGAGTTTAAGAAAAATATTAAGCTTTTAATTTCTAGACTCATGTTTAGATTATCCTTATCAAGTATGTTTCTATTTAGGAAATAAGGGCCACATAGTGGCGAGTACCTACCTTGATAGATATTGATTAGTAATAATGATGGCAATAATAACACTAACAAAATATATTTGTATTATAGAAGATCAATAATCAATTGTATTTAATGTATGTAGAAGCATATGTTATAGCTTGTGTGCTCTAATGTTGTTGGTTAGTGGCTACTTTATTATAGTTTCATTTTTTCTTGTCTTGAGTTTGTGGAAATTGTTGACTTTTCATTGCGACGTGCAAATATTTAGTGTTGAGTCTCTCATATGTGGGATGTTTTGGCATGTTCTACAAGCCAAGCAAGGTCTACTACCAAAATATGATTAAGTGAGAACCCGTCACTTGTCTTTGGAGACTTGTTTTTCCTTGTAGTTAGACCTTTCTATTTTTTTATCTCTTTCTTGCTTTGTGCTTTCCCCCTTTTACCATTGTTTTCTATGGATTTTTTTCCTTCGTGTTATTTTGTCTCTCACTTTGTATTTTTGTTAGCGTTTTAAGGTTTCTTGTGATGGTGTGTTGTCCTTTTCAGGTGTGAACTTCATGTCTTCTTTTTTAGATTAGAGTTTTGATCATTAAGTTTCTCTTTATTGGTATGTTATCGTGACATCCTTGACTCTCGATACATGGTGGCAACAACTTGTTTCCATGTCATGTTTTCTAGGCCTAACATAACATTCAATTGCCTTGCTCAATATTTATTAGACTTTAATACACCAATTAAATGGGTTTAGTGGGATAAATTGCATAATTTTAATTATCATTCAAACATTATGAAATTGTAGTTCTTTATGTGCTTTGCAAATTCCCTTTGAATTATTTCTTGCAAACAAACCCAATGCTGCATGATTGTTACTAATTTATCTAGTTTATTGTGGGAGTGTTCATGTTTTTCTACTTTAGTTGTTTTTTATTTATGTCCTTTGAGAAATTCAGCGTCAAGGTACATTTTAGGTTGTGGTTTTATTTATGGTTTCTTTGTTTTGTTGTTTTTCCTTTGTTTATTTTTATTGTTTTCTCGTATTTTCCTTTTTATATTGTTCATTGCTATTTTTTATTTTGTTTGCTTGTTGAATCTTGTTTGACAATAATCATTTATACATTTCAAGAATTAAGTGTCTGATGATGTTTTATTTTGTTATCAACTTTCAAGTGTTAATCATCATGTGTTTAACTTAATTATTAGGGTTTCATAAGAGAGAAATATTTGACATTCTCAAACTTCAACACTTGATAACTCAAGTGAATATCGGTGTTTGAGATAAATTTAGTTAGAGTTCTTAAGGTCTTTAGAAAGTGATAGACAATATCCTCAAGACCTGATCCCCAATAAGGTAGTATGGGTTTAAGAGTGGTATGTTGTTTTATTTTTCAATTGGTTTGGTGTACCTTCTAATGGATAATGTTTTAAATATGTAGAAATAATGCAAGGAGAAGCTGCTAGTACAAAGGTCATTATCTTCCATCTAAGATGTTCTCCCCGTACCTAGACATTGGAGATACAAATTTGGGAGATGTAGATATGAATGAGTTCCAAATGAGAGTTAATAATGGAGAATATAGATCAATTATGGCCATCTATTTGGAAAAATCAAGACTGATGGATGCAACTACAATCCCAATCTTAATGCAATCTCCTTCAGGTTAGTATTGAAATGTGCTCAATACTATGATCATAAGCATAGTCCAAGTAATGGGACCATCTGGAGAAATAATATTAGACATTAGTCTAGACATGATTGAAAGGGTGGTGGGGATCCTTCTATCCCCAAAATATGAAGCAATTGACATAAGAATGGATTGGATTATTTTGAGAGGAATATTATAAGTTGCCTCAAGTTCATCAACACTCAATTATTTTTGAACCCTACGAAAGTGACACTTAAATGACAAAGGTACAACATAGGAGTGAATATCGAGAGGATGTGAAGGATGAAATCACACATCTCAATAGGGTCTATGGTTACCCACATGCCAAAGACTTTCACCCATGGATCTGCTACTACATCTTGACAATGGTATCAGTTTAGAAAAAAGACTAGGCCAACATCATCGACAACACATTGAATGCACAACTATAAGATGTGTTGGATAGCAACAAATTCTACATGACATCTTACTTGGTGTATCTACTTTCCTATTAGGCAACATTTCCAAGATTGACAAGGATAAGAGCCCTCCATCTAGGGGAAATTAAAGTGTATGAACACTACCCACAGTTAGAGTTGAATGCCAATCATAGAGATTATTGCATAGTGAATGATGCTTTCCTCTATGCCATCATAAGAGGATTATAAAATGAATTTTCCAAGAGAATATCAATAGAGGCAATGGAAGAGTTTAAGAACTAGGATAATTAGTATGTCCAATTCAAAACATTTTCTTACATTAGGGTGGTAGGGTTCCACAAAGTTTATCTAAAGTTGCCAATATACCCTTCTGGTAGAATAATTCTAATGGAAGTATGTAGGAAAGTGATAGAGATCCATAAAATTATTGTTGGGAAGCACAAGTCAGGATACTCTTTCCCCATTAAAATGGGTGTATATTCTTGTGTTAACATGCAAAATGCCAAGACTACAAAAATAGAGTTGGGCTTGTATACAATGGACATATACAATGATCTTAGAACTAAATTTGATCCAATTGGAAAAATCAACAAAGGAATTAGTTCATTTTACAAACATGAACCTACTTTAGAGGATCATTAGTGCAATTGTGGTGATAAAAGGGTGGTCGGTCCATAATTGTATGTTAAATTTAGGGGCTTCAAACAATGGAATTGCACTTGAGATCATGAATTAGTTAGGCTTGAAGGTTTCCATGTCTTAAGGATTTTTTTTGTAATATATTCCAAGGAATTCAATGTTATTGGAATTGCCAATGATGTGGAGTTATGACTTATTACATACCTTGGTAAATATTTAATGATGGACATTATCATTGATGATTGTTTTAAAAATGGGATATGTTATTTTCAAGGAAATAGATAGCCTAAATAAGTGGTAGCATCCAAATAGACCTATCATATGCTAATATACATTTGCATGGAAAAGATATCAAATTGCATAGGGAAAATAAAATGTTGTATATTATGGAGAATCTAGAAGAAATATTTATTTTAGAAATGAAGTGATATATATAGAGGTTGAGCATGATAATTTTATTAGATTTTTTAATGAAAATATTGGCAATCATACTGACTCCATTTCATACCATCTACCTCTTAATTTTAAAAATAATAACATTTGTAATATGTATTTTGATGATGCTTCTTCTAAATAAGGTAATGGTACTAGTATTATTTTTGTGTCACATGGTGGTAACTTATAGGTTTACCTTTAGACTAAATTTGAATGCTTTAACATTGTAGCGAAATATGAAGCTTTACTACTCATTACGTGTTAGGAAATTACCAAGCTAATTAAACTATTTATTACATAACCCTATGAGATAAAATCATGCATACGAGATTATAGAATATCCATAATACAAAGATAAAAGACATATCACAAGATTACACAAGATATACCCTGGGAAAACCCTCGAGAGGGAAAAATCTAGTCTCCAAAAGCATTCACACTCAATGTATTATTTAGCAATGAAACATTACAATGCACTCAGAAAGTATCCATAAATATTTTTGAAATATCAAGCTTCTCCAATGAATCCTATATATGTCCAATTATAATGGGTAATAATGCAACCACATATCCCATACCATGATTCATTTATGAACTCTGTAAGAGAGCTCAACACAAATGAAAACCAAGCCAAAATATCCAACTAGCAAACAAGCCAACCCTAATCGCTAAACATGTGCTTGATTTTATAGATTCGAGAACACACAAAAATACCAAGTGGTATAGATAAAATCATGTGTCTTAAAACCATGAGTGCACAAAACTATTGAGCCCAACATTTAATTTTTGGTACTAAGTTTTTCTAATATTAAATAATTTTCCAATGTGCAACCTACGCATAAAATATTTGACACACACCCTATACAACTTTACAATTGGACCCAAATAAATATTTAACATGACCAAACACATCTCTAAATATATAGTAAAAATAATATTTTTCTTACATAATTAAAATAATTCTTTATCATGTAAGGTGTACAACACCCTTTATATATAATACTATGAACTTAGCCTCCAAATATGGTATTGAATGCTTGAGTGCACATGGTGATTCAAAGTTGGTTGTATCTCAGTTTAGAGGTTCATATATAGCTAGGCAAAAAATATTGAAAGTGTATAGGATTTTTTCGTGGGATGGCATGGAAAATTTTGTTGTTTTCAATATCAAGTGGCTAGACATAAATGAAAGTGTTTCAATTGATGCATTTGTTGTCATGGCATCGAATTTTGATCCCTCTTTAACATCACCCTTGTATTTATAGTGTGGATGTTCTCACCAAGCTAATAATGTATATAATTGGTAAGTATTCAATGATGATAGGAAAATTTATGAGTTTGTGAATTATCTTAATCATTCCAAGAATCATCTCATATTGTACAATGGAAGCCTATGGTAGATTTTGAAGATGGGAAAGAAACCATATTTGAAAATTAAATTATTCAATTCAAGATCAATACCTGTTTAAGAGGTCTTGTAGATATAAGATAAGAAGTAATATATTTAACAAATATGATGTGTAAGGTGTGAAATTAGGAACTAAAGAAATTCCTTAAATGATCTACCTTGGTAGAAGGTTGAAACTAATATAGAATCAAATACTACTTGCATTGCTGAAGAAGTTAAAGAAATTATTTGCATGGTCATATGATGACCTAAAAGCTATGGGGAGGACTTGTTCCAACATAATATCCCATTGAAAATGGATATAAAGCATTCAAAAAGAACTAAAGGAATATCAACCCCACATTGGCCCCTTATATACATAAATAATTGATGGAGTTGAAATAGGGTGGTATAGTCAATTCAATAAAACATCCAAAGTGGGTATTCAACCTTATCCTATTAAGAAATAATAATGGAGACATAATTATTTGTGTCGATTTCAAGGATTTAAACATCAAGTTCCTTAAGAAAAATAACACATTGCCTAGCATGGAGCATTTTCTACAAAGAGTGATAGAGATAGATTTGATGTCCATGATGGATGGCTTCTCATGGTATAACTAGGTTATGTTTAAAGAGTTTGAGTAGTACAAAAGAACATTCATAAGTTCATAAGGCATATTTGTATATGTGAGGATGCCTTTTAGACTCAAGAATGCAAGAGAAAAAATATAAAGGGCAATAAACATTTGCTACTCTAATAAAAAAATCATGATACTCTATTAGGATTATATAAATTCTTACTCCGAGAATATAAATGACCATTCCCAACACTTGGAGTTATTTTTATGGTGGTTCATAGAATATGGTATTTTCCTAAATCTCGAGAAATATGTCTTTGGTGTGGAAGAGGGAAATCTCCTTGGGCATGTAATTTCCAAGGAAGAAATTGAGATAGACCTTGAAAGAGTTAAATAAATAGACCTCATTCCTCAACCTAAAATGGTTGAGACAATGTAATATTTCTTTATAAAAGTCAACTTTGTTAGGAGGTTTGCTCATAACTTTGTTAAGAAGATAAAGGCTAACATAAAATTTCTCAAGAAAGGATGATCAACTAGTGAGGATAAGGAGGAAATTGACTCAATGGAAATCAAGGATGCACTCAAAAGAGTGATTGTGTTCACAAACCTTAACTACATAAAGCCTTTTTGGTTTTCCTCTTTCACTTGCTTCTATGCACTTCCAAAATAAGCTCAAGTAAATGGATTAGCAACACAAAACAATAAAAAACTCAACTAGATGATGGCACTTATGTTAGAGAAAATCAACAATAATTTAAGCTAATAATAAGAAAAGGTAGCATTTATACCTTCATTATTGGTTTTTGGATAAGCTCCAATGGATGAGTGTGGATGCTCCTTGTAGTCATGTCACTAGTTTCATAGCAAGAGGGTATTATTTGGATTATTAGCTCATAAAAATTGTATTATAAGGTTAGCATAAGAGTGGAATATGAAATGGGAGAGGAGGTATCTCATTAAATAGATTTTCTAAGAGAAAAATGGAAGGCCAAGATGCAATGTTGAATCATTGGTTATATTTTTGATTTGTGCAGAGGATAATTATCCTTGTGAAAAGTGTCACAAACAGGAAAGAAGTTCCAAGATTAAAGGATATAATTTGATCAAGGTGTGGTATTAAATGATAAAAGATACATGTGTAATATGGTGTGGAAAAGGCTAAGAATGCTCACACATGTGTGAGCAAGGTGGCATATGTTGGAGATATGGTCGCACAATGTTTGAGTATTTGGGGTGAAGATGAGTCAAGGGTGAAGGGGTGAGGTAGAGGGTTAGTATGCCTCCAAGTTAACATGCTCACTCATATGTGATTAAACAGGGGGATGAGTTAGCATTATCACACATATGGGAGCATGATACGGGTTGAGGTATAAATCAAAGATGATTCCAAGATATCATTCTTAAACATATGTAAGCAAGAAGTGGGATGAGTTAGCATGCTCACATGTGTGGGAGCATGACAAAGATGAAGGATACATGGAAAGAGAAGAGTTATCAAGGTTTTAATCCATGTGGATGGATTTAATGGATAAGATTAAAAACTAAGGATTAATCATGATGTGGAATTAAGTATTAGAAGAAATGATAACGAGTATTAATTAACCTAAATCAATTAATCAAGTAAGTTTTAATTAATTGATTTAGTCGAATGATTTGGGGCTATGAATAATATTTAATTAATCAACCTTAGGGAAGAACTAATTAGTGATAAAAGTGAAGGAGATTAATTAAATAGTAACTTATTTAATTAATTTATGAGAAAGTGAGTATGAAGGAAATAAGTGGTAAATTTTAGATATATACATTATCAAAACTAGAAGAAGTGGTATCGTGCTATAGAAGAATAAACAATAAAGAGGAAGAGGCTTTGGTGGTAAGTTTCCTGGCCACCAAGAATAAAGGAGGAAATGAATGCATATGAGGTGTGAGATTGATGATATATGCTACACCAAGTGTCAAATATTAAGGATTCATTGATTTCATGGGTTGACAACATTATTGATAATGAAAATAATGGAAAGATTGTGTTTTTAACAATGAGAAAAAACATCATGACTAATTGGTCAAGAATAATTGATTAATATTGGATTCAAAAGATACTTTGATGCTTGGAATAAGCTTAGGATTATAGATTGGAACAAGTAATAGGATGATTAGATTCCTCCTCGAGAGGATGGGTAGGTTTGAAGAACATGGGAATGCTATCAAAATAGATGAGATTGATGCTAGTTAACAAGTTGGATAGATACAAAGATGATTGCAAGAAAAAGGATTTGATATGATTGGTGAAGGTAGATTTATTTAAGGAGGAATAGATGAATAAGTTAGTGATGAGGGGGCCATGTTGTCAAATTAACATATTATGCAAAGCAAAACCTATTATTTATTTTATCAATTAGAGATATGAAACATGATATGATGGATTATGAGGATGGTGTGCCATGTGCATATAGAATAACATGAAAAATGTCTTTCAGATAGCATACTAATTGAATGGGAATATTATAAAGGCACACCAACATATGGATAATGATGTTGACCATGATAGTGTATTATATGGATCATTAGTACTATAAGAATTAATCAACCACAATCATAAAGATAAGAAACACACATGATCCAAAAACCTATGTATTGTTGAAGCCAAATTAGTGGAAGGGGGGTTAATATGGGGTAGATGATGGATTAGGGGAGTTGGTGGGTTATGATCCAAAGATAAATGGATAATATGGGATTAAATTTTCCCCTAGTCAAGTGTAAATTTGTATAATGAGGGTGGTATCATTTTTTACGATAAGAAAAATATGAGGATAGTGTTGTTAATGTTGAGGAAAACAAAAATATTAGGAATAATATATCTTAATGATGATGATTGGATAAATTTAGTATTAAACATGGCTTGCAATAAGATAAGGAATAAATCATGTGAATTATTTTTGGATGGATTTGAGACGTTGAGCAAGGTTTTCTTGGATTGAGAGTGTGTGCACATGGATAAAGTGTTTTGGGGATCGTGCTTTAGATTTGTCTTAGGTAGGGATAACTTTTCTCTTTTATTTGTTGTCTCAATGGTGGAACTAATGGCAAGGGAAAATCCAAACCTAGAGACTAGGATGAAGATGGTTTGGGTGGGAAAGGATGGATGAGAGATAGACTAATGGAGGGATTTTAAGAGGAAATATCCAAGGACTACATCTCATAGGATTAACATATTTTGATCCAATAGAGGGGTTAGATAGTGCTATGTAGGAAATTATGTGATGTTAGATGTTGTGTGGCCGAAGGATGGCCATGTCAAGGTTTTTCCAAAGCATGATTTAAATTTGTGCCCTCAATCCTTGTTAAGATAAAGGAAAGTAGGGAAGATATGATTTAATGGATATGGTGGATGGGTTGTTGGAAATTAAGGTGTCTCAACCTTGGCATTTTTCCAACATTGATTTATTATTTATTTGCCTATATTATATTTTTCATGCTCATCTAATGTTGTCATTTTGTGTGAGTTGGCACGGTGAGTTGTCTTGACACTGGGAGGTGACATGGATGTTTTTGTCCCCACATGGGAATATAGGCATCCCATTTTGTGTAGAGATTCTTTGACATGTGTTGGCACTTTGAGCATTGTGTAAGTCATCATTGTATGACGAATTCCTATGACGGGATCTATGACATGTAAGAGCTGAAAATAGAGATTCTATGACAGATGTGACAAGTGTCACTTGGCATCTTTGTATGGAGAAGGTAGGTGCCAAAGTTTAGTATATGAAAAATTTGTAAGAGTGTGTAAGAGCATCTTCTATATTTACCCTGTTATGACGGATTCTCTTACAACTGTAAGAGGTTGTCATAAATGACATATTCTATGACATTGTAAGGTGTGTAAGTGAATTTGTCATACCTATTTTGGGAAAATTTGGGGCACCCAAGTATGGAGGTTGGTTGGGGGTGTAAGAAATGCATGTACATGTGTCACAAAGGTCAAATATATCCTTGGAATGTGTGCCACATGGATTTGGACGAGTTTTGCATTACTCCTTGTTGTAGCTTGCTCATGAAGCTACCTCTATGCTTGTATCTCTCTATAAATAAAGTGCTTGAGGGAGTGTTTAGTATGATTTGATTCATTGCAGGGTTATACTATCGAATTTCCTCTAGAAGAGCAAGATACAATCTCCATGTTAAGGTTGTGATCCTGAAAGTGTATTGTAACCTTTTTGTTGCAGATTAATACATTGGTTCAATACTTTGGAGTGTGGGGTTTTTTATTTGAAAGGGTTTTCCCCATGGATATTGGTGTTTCTTCTCTTCTGTCTATCTTTATTCTATTCTTCTTCTTTCATTCTTGAAGTTTTGATTTACATGTCATTATGCTGCCAAAATTTTCGTAGATCCACAAACTACATTATCTTTCCTAGAAGGGTTAATGCAATGGGAAAATTATCTATATTTGTTTCCACTATAAGGCATAGTAGTATGTGCTTGTATTTGAGGATACTGAGTGTGCATGTTGTTCCTGGAAATTTTTCTAGGATATCTATTTTTCCCTTCATGGGTATGATGTAATTTCATTATAAGAGGGATGATGGGTGAGATAACTTGCCCCCAAGTTCAAGGTTCACATAGTTAATTGATTTACACATCATTCCCATGAATTAGTTTTCATCATGGTACTTGCCTAAGGCACCACGAGAAGTAGTTTACACCATTTGATATATTATCTCTTTACTATTTGTAGACATGTAAAATTGACCTAACACTTATCACACATCCTGAAGAACATTTTTCTCATCATCGACATCATTATCACTTAATATCATTACATTTCACACCAATTGCATCAAAAACCCTAATTTCCTCTATTAAATGAATAACATTACATTATTTAATTAATTCACTTTTACATCATTTTTGACTAATTAAATAAATTGAATTTATTTAATAAAGTCCTAATCTAACTTTATTCCTCTTGATTAATTAAATAACATCAATTATTTAGTTATGTCGCTAATTTAATTTATTCCGCAAAATCAATTAAATTATTAAAACATAATAGTTTTAATTATGTCACTTTCCCCTAAAATTGAACAATTGAATAAATTATTCAAAACATCATCCAAAAAGGTCAAATCAAACAAATACAACTTTGTTTATAAAATTCAAAGATAATTTGCACGTTCAAATCAAACAAATTAATTAATTAAATGAATTAATTAATTACCCTCACCCACTTTTATGATTGAGAAAATTACGTTCCCTGATTGCTCAATTTGATTAGATGATTAATCCATCTATTTCCTAATGGATCAATCTATTCTTCAATTTAACATATTATTTAATCTATTTCCTCAATCCCACTGAACACTCAAATTGCTTTCTTCAATCACAACAATTATGTAATCATAATAAACTGATTATTCCTATCTAAATCCTCTCAATGGTTTTCAATCGTTGATCTGGATATTCTACTACACAATCTCGAGCATTCATTTTGAAACACAAATTCTATATAACAACCTCATTTCTTGTAAAAAATGATCGAAGAATCAATATATTTTACACAACGAAGTAATACAGAAACCACAATCAACCTTTTGAAGCTTTTTACATACATCTTCGATCAAACATCTCACATCTTTGAAGCTTTTGCACACACAAATGGAGGCTTTGAATTGATACAATGAACAATTCAACATCATTGTGAACACACTTCAACACAAGATGGTAAAGCTATATTGTATTAAATTAATTGTTACTATTTTGTTTCAATTGCTTTTATGAATTCATTATTCTTCGTAGTTTCATTTTGTGAGTAATGGGTATGAATCTTAGCTTTTGTTTGGATTAGATTAGTTTCAATCAAGCATTATTTTGATCTCTTAACACTCTATCAATTTCCCCCTTACACATTCTAGCATGCTCGGTGGGACCATGGTCCTTAGAAATAACTATTTAATGAGTGGATTTTGAAGTTGTAGGTCTTCTAACACAATTGAAAAGTTTTCACATTGGAACTACGAAAAACTCACGCGGTCGATTTCACGTTTCTTCCGCACTTGACTTTTTACTAGCAGCTTTTGTCATTTTTTTTGCTTTTTGGTAAAATGACAGGGGTGCACTTGACTTTTTCAGCAGCTTTTTCTTGACAAAAAAAAGTTTCTTTTGATTTTTTCAATTGCACTCACTTCTGATAGGGCTGCTTTTGCTCAAAAAAAATCTTTTGCTCTGTCAAAATTTTATCCAAAAGTTGCAAGTTGTTTTTTGATTTCTAAGGCTAACAGCTGCTTAGTTTGAATATTTGATAGGTGTTAACATCATTTATGTAGGATTTGTAGAAGCAAGGCATGGGTTTCTCCAAGAATTGACAAACACATTTATTTGCAGAGAAGGTGAACAATCAAAGATTTAACTTTTTTTCAAAAGCTTTCATAGTTAGGAATTTTTTAAAATTTGGTGCATAAAATGAACCCCACAAACCAAACTCTTTTCAATTTAGTGCTTAAAAATAATCTTTCAAAAACGTTCTATCTTAGGAAAATCTCAATTTAGTGCTTTAAAAGAATCTTTCAAAAGCTTTTTTTAGCTTAGAAAAATATCAATTGGTGCTTAAAAAGAATTTTCATAAGCTTTATAGCCTAGGAAAAAATTTTGATTGGTGCTATTAAAAGAACCCCATAAATCCACATGCTTTCAATTAGTGCTCTAAAAAATAATTTTTATAAAGATTTCTAGATTAAAACAAACACTTTGTTTTGATTCTCTAAAAAAATGCTTTCCTTTGACCAACTATTTCAATATGTTGATGAAACGAGCAATTTCTTTTTGTTGACCAATTAAGACAAGGCTATAGAAACACTTCGATTGGAAATTATGTTGAAAGTATGGATGTGTTTGGTGGTGTTTTGATATCAACATAGATTTGTGTATTTGCCAACTGCTTTTGAGAAAATTTGAGAAATAATGAAAACAAAATTAAAAGTGTGTTTTGAGTATGCTCTGGTATTGTGGTCCACATTTATTTTGTGTTGATCCTATGCCTATGCAGATCTTTAGGTGTGTTCATAAGATTTAATGAATCATATATACTAAGTTTCAATATGTGGTTTGATGAAGAGTGGAAGATATGTTCACCAGTGTGTGAACTAGTTTGCTAGAACTATTTATTTGGGGACTGAGAGAAATGTTTTGGCTCCGCAGTCTTCTAATATCTGGTTTTAGATCTTGTGGATCTGGGTGATGACTATCCTTGATGGTCTCTATGTTCTAACAAAATTTCTTGTGGTTTGGTGCTTCAAAAGATTTGCTCTAGAGCTCTTGTGTTTCATTGGTTGGTCTGGTCGGACTAGTGAAGAGTTCTCTGAAAATGAAGTTGGTTGTAATTGTTGTGGATGTATCTGAAATGTTCTCATATATGGTAAAATGACTGGTGAAGTGTGTTGAGTGATCCATGTGTGTTTATCTTGTCGGATATGCATGCACTTCAAAGATCATTGGTGTTTTCATTAGGTTTGGCTGACCTAGTGTTTTACACGTTACATTTGGCATTTGCATCGATATGAGAAAGCATGTGCAAGCTTCAAAATGTTATTTGGGTCCTAAGTTAAATATGTAATTGGTCCTCTCTCATTCTTATCCACCGCAGGAAATTTGAGTAGCCAACCTAGTTTGAAATTGTAATTTGAAATTGTATAGCCGACCTTGGTGAATGTTTCTAAGGTTGAAGATGATATAAAAGCAAGTCAAGTTGTAGTGAAATTGATATCCATCCATCCACGAATTGACCAACTGAGTGAAGTGTGTGAACAAGTGTGAAAAGAAGAGAGTGAAAGAATGAATTAAGGTAACGATACTTTAAGGAGTTAGATCCCTGAAAGTAGTGAGCTGAGGGTATCTACAATATTCTAATCAGGTTGCGAATGTGTGGAACCCTAGTGGTGGATCTTCATTTATATCTTTTATTTTTCTATAGGAAATGAGCCTCCTTTTTGGATAGTGAGTCCTTCTCAAGGTAGTGAGCCCTTAATATGGGTAGTAAGCCTTTGTATTTGGGCAATAAGCCTTTGTATTTGGTATTTCATTACTACTATATTGTGAGTTAATCCTCACCGTGGTTTTTCCCTCATTGGGTTTTCCACGTAAATTTGGTGTCTCTGGTGTTCTCTTTTTGTTATTTGCATTTCATGTTTACACTCAATAACAGGTTAAAGTTAAGGTGAAAAGAATAAGTTTATAAGTAAAGATATTTGATACAAGTGATTCACCCCCCCTCTCAATTATCTTGTGCATTTCAAAAATTGGTATCAGAGCACTGGTTCCTCGGTGAAAGAGGTAGATCAGATGAAGCACAAGTTACAACTTCCTATGTTTGATGGAGCTAATTATAGTGTCTGGAAAGAGAAGATGAGAAGTTATCCGATTTCACTTAATTTCAACACCTGGAAAGTTGTGGAGACAAATTATGTGATACAAGCAGCTGGTCCTTCCTCTGTTGATGAAGTTGCAACTTATGAAGAGAATTAAAGAGCAAGGTTTGATATCTTCAGTGCTTTATCTAAAACTAAAATAACAAAGGTCATTTCTCTACCTACTACTCATGAAGTATGGACAAAGCTGAAAGATATTTATGAAGGGAATGATAGAGTAAAGTTGTAAAGGAATCTAATTGCTAAGCGAAAATTTGAGAGAACTTTAGAATGGAAGATGGAGAAGACATTGCAAGCTATTATCAGAGAGTTGAACTTATAGCAACAAAAATAAAGAATCAAGGTGGTACCATGTCTGATAAAGATATAATTGAAAAGATCTTGATGACCCTACCGAAAAATTACAGTGACAAAGTATTTGCACTTGAAGAACAATATGAACCGAAGACATTTACTAAGGAGAATCTATTTGGTGTCCTGACTGCATTTGAGAACAATAATTACAAGGATAAAAAGGATAGGAAGTTCAATAAGTTGTATTATGTTAAGGAAGATACATGACTTTTTTATAATGAATTTGACCTTGAGGAAGATAAAGATGATTGTTTATTTCTAGCTTTGGAAAAGAAAGTGGTACCTACTAACCATGGAAGATGTGCAAAAGAATTTGGTCCAGAGAATAAGAAGGATGAATTAGAAGGTACTTCAATAACTGCTTTTCATGCTAGATAGGATGAAGAATTTTGGGTGATTGACAGTGGATGTTCAAATCATATGACTGGAGATAAGAGTAAGTTCACTAAACTCGAGAAGTATGATGGAGGAATAGTTATGTTTGGGGATGATTCTGGTGCTAAGATTGTTGGAAAAGGAACAATTAGTTTTGATGGAAAACATAATACTGGTGATGTTTATTATGTAAAGGGTTTAAGGCATAATCTCTTAAGTGTTGGACAAATGAGCAACAAAGGTTTTAAGCTTGTGTTTTAGGATAACATGTGTGAGATTAGGAAAGGATCCAGAACTATGGTTGCAGTTGGAAGAAGAACTCATGAAAACATCTATCAACTTAAAAGTGGAGATGGTCAGTGTTTTATTTCTCACATTAATGAGAGTTTGCTTTGGCACCGGAGGATGGGACATGTAGATTTTGACAATCTAGTTAGGATTAGTTCTATGGAAGTTTTCAAAGATCTGCCTAGAATAAGAAAGCCTTCAAATTCAATTGGCAAAAGTTGTCAGATGGGAAAACATACAAGAAACAATTTTAAAGAAAAGGATCAATCATCTACCAAAATACTAGAATTAATCCATACAAACCTCTGTAATACTACAAGAACAAGAAGCCTAAGTGGTGACACATATTTTATGCTCTTGATTGATGATTACTCTAGAATGATATGGGTTACATTTCTTAGAGAAAAGGCTTAGGATTTTGATAGATTTAAAGTATTTAAGGCAAGAGTAGAAAATGAGGCAAACCTGAAATCAAATGCTTAAGGTTTGATAGAGGTGGAGAATTTACATCTAGTGAGTTCAATGCTTTCTGTGAAGAACATGGCATAAAAGACATTATTCTGTTCCTAGAACCCCTCAACAGAACGAAGTTGTGGAAAGAAAGAACCAAACTGTTCAAGAGGCTGCCAATATTATGATGAAAGAAGCAAATGTTCTTGATGTGTATTGGAGAGAAGAAATCCACACTACTATTTACATCCTTAACAGAGTTCAAATAAGAGGTAACAGTACTAAGAACCCTTATGAGTTATGGATTGGTAAGACTCCTACTATAAAATACTTTAAGGTATTTGGAAGTAGATGTTATATTAGAAGAGATGAAGAAAATCTTGGAAAGTTTGATGCTATATGTGATGAAGGAATTTTCCTTGGATATTCAAATAACAACAAGGCTTATAGATGTTTTAATAAAAGGCCGAGGAAAATAATTGAAAGTAATAATGTAAAGGTTGATGAAGCTATGTATAGACCAGTGGAAATAACTGAAGTTGAACCTGAGGATCCAATTTGTGTGCAAATACAAGAAGAGAAAGAGAAAGAAGAAAGTGATGAGCACGAAGAAACTTTGGAACCTACACCTAAGACTCCTATATATGTTCAGAAAAATCATCTGGAGGAACAAATAATTGGAGATAAAAGTGAAGGAGTGAAGACAAGAAGCAAAGTGGTTGAGGTACATTTGTGTCTAGTTTCTAAGATAGAACGTAAGATTGTAAATGAAGCATGTGATGATGAAAGTTGGGTTAGAGAAATGAAAGAGGAACTACATCAAATAGAGAAGAATGAGACATGGGAACTAGTCCCTAGAATTTCAAACAAGAATGTAATTGGTTATAAATGGGTATTTAGAAACAAGCTGAATGAAGATGGTGAAGTGGTAAGGAAGAAAGCAAGACTCGTATGTAAAGGATATTCACAAGTTGAAGGAATAGATTTTGAAGAAAATTTTGCACCTATAGCAAGAATGGAAGCCATTTGAATGTTCCTGGCATTCTTAGCTCATAAAGACTTCAAGGTATATCATATGGATGTCAAATCTACATTTTTGAATGGAGAATTGGAAGAAGTGCATATGGAGCAACCAGAAGGTTTTCAACTTCTAGACAAACCGAACATGGTTTGTAAACTAAAAAATGCACTATATGGATTGAAGAAAGCTCCCAGAGCTTGGTATGCAAGACTAGATAAATAATTGACAAAGCAAGGATTCAAAAAAGGGTTCATAGACAACAATCGCTACTTCAAGGTTGAAAAAGATAAGATTCTGATAGTTGTGGTGTATGTTGATGACATCATCTTTAAAGGAAATGAAGGTATGTGTAAGATCTTTGCCGAAGAGATGCAAAATGAATTTGAAATGTCTATGATTGGTGAACTAAATTTCTTCCTTGGATTTCAAGTAAATCAAACTGATAAAGGGATATTCATTTCACAATCTAAGTATATTAAGTAATTGTTAAAGAAGTTTGGAATGAATGACTCTAAACCAGTTTGTACCCCTATGGTAACTGGATGTAAGCTAAGTAAAGATGATGAATCTACTAAAGTTGATTAGAGCATGTACAGATCCATGATTGGTGGATTGTTGTAACTTACTGCTACTAGACCTAACATTATGCATGCAATATGCTTAGTTGCAATATTTCAAGCAGAATCGAAGGAAGCACATGTTATAGTTGTGAAGAGGATATTCAGATATCTTAAAGGAACTCTAGACTATGGATTATGGTATCTGAAGGACAATGATTTCACATTGAATGCCTACACGATGTAGATTGGGCTGGTTGTGTAGATGATCGAAAGAGCACAAGTGGTGGTGCATTATTCCTTGGAGGAAGATTAGTTTCATGGTTGAGCAAGAAATAGGATTCAACTTCTTTATCCACTACAGAAGCAAAGTATATTACAACAACATTCTATTGTACACAGGTACTTTGGATGAAGTAAACCTTGATGAACATAGGTATGGTAAGTGATGAACCTATCTCTATATTTTGTGACAATACAAGTGCTATAAACATTTCAAAGAATCTAGTGATGCATTCTAGAGCAAAGCATATATCTATCAAGTATCACTTCTTGAGGGAGAAGGTATTGAGGAATGAAGTTAGACTTGAACATGTACCTACCAAAGAAAAAGTTGCAGACATATTCACTAAGGCCCTTCTGAAGGATAATTTTGAGTATCTCAGAGGGAATTTATGGGTTAATGCCCCTCCTTCTTTGAACTAAGTGCACATGGAGGTGCATCAATCCAATGGATTCACAAACTCTTTATTTTGGATTGATGATTGTGGTCTACTCCTCAAGGGGAGTAGTTAAGTGCATTTTTTCAATATGTGATGTGGGTGTACTCCTTAGGGGGAGTGAACAAAGATTTATATGGTAATAATTTCCTTTTCCATTGATGTCAAAGGGGGAAAGAGAATCATGTGAATTTTTTTATGCTTGGCAGGTTGTCGCTTCTGAAAATCATGTATGTTGTCTTTGATCATTTTTCAAATCATGTGTTGCCATCAATGACAAAGGGGGATATTTTTGAAAGTATGGATGTGTTTGGTGGTGTTTTCATTAATGTTTTCATTTATGTCAACACATATTTGTGTATTTGTCAACTGCTTTTGAGAAAATTTGAGAAATAATGAAAGGAGAATTAAAAGTGTGTTTTGAGTGTGCTTTGATATTGTGGTCTACATTTCTTTTGTGTTGATTCTATGCCTATTTAGATCTTTAGGTGTGTTCATAAGATTTAATGAATCATATATACTAAGTTTCAGTCTGTGGTTTGATGAAGAGTGGAAGATATGTTCACCAGTGTGTGAACTGGTTTGCCAGAACTATTTGTTTGGAGATTGGGAGGAATGTTTTGGCTTCACAATCTTCTGATATCTGGTTTCAGATCTTGCAGATATGGGTGATAAAAATCCTTGATGGTGTCTATTTTCTGACAAAATTTCTTCTGGTTTGGTGCTTTGGAAGATCTGCTCTAGAGCTCCTATGTTTTACTGGTTGGACTGGTGAAGAGTTCTCTGAAAAATGAAGTTGGTTGTAATTATTGTGGATGTATTTGAGATGTTCTTAGAGATGGTGAGATGACTGGTGAAGTGTGTTGAGTGATCCATGTGTGATTATCTTGTTAGGGATGAACATATTTCAGAGATCATTGGTGTTTTCATTAGGTTTGGTTGACTTGGTGTTTTACACATTACATTTGGTGTTTGCATCGATCTAAGAAAGCATGTCCGAGCTTCAAAAAAAAAATTAGGTCCCAAGTTAAATATGTAATTGGTCCTCTCTCATTCTTATCCACTGCAGGAATATTGAGTAGCCAACCTAGTTTGAAATTGTAATTTGAAATTATATAGCCGACCTTGGTGAATGTTTCTAAGGTTGAAGATGATATAAAAACAAGTCAAATTATAGTGAAATTGATATCCATCCATCCACGAATCAACCAAGTGAGTGAAGTGTGGGAACAAGTGCAAAAAGTAGAGAGTGGAAGAATGAATTAAGGCAACAGTACTTTAAGGAGTTAGATCCCTAAAAGTAGTGAGATGAGGGCATCTACAATATTTTGATCAAGTTGTAAATGTGTGAAACTCTAGTGGTGGATCTTCCTTTATATCTTTTGTTTTTCTATAGGTAGTGAGCCTCCTTTCTGGACAGTGAGTCCTTCTCAAAGCAATGAGACCTTAATCTAGGTAGTGATACTTTGTATTTGGGCAATGATCCCTGTGGTAGTGAGCCTTTGTATCCAACATTGCATTACTACTATATTGTGAGTTAATCTGCTCATTGGGTTTTCCATGTAAATCTAGTGTTCTCTTTTTGTTATTTTGATTTCATGTTTACACTTAATAATAGATTAAAGTTAAGGTGAAAAGACTAAGTTTAAAAGTAAAGAGATTTGATACAACTGATTCACCCCCCCTCTCAGTTGTCTTGTGAATTTCAATAGATTAAAATTGGACAAATCAATTTTTTGACTTGCACATTGATATCTAAATTGATTGAAATCCAAAACATTTCATTTTGGTGCACATAAAAAGAACAAATTGATATATTGTACACACTTTATTTCATTTCATTTTTTTTAATTTAATTTAATTTTTATTTTCATTTTCTTGAGGCTTAAAAAAAGAACATTGCAATGAATTGCACTTTGCATTTTGTGTTTGGCAAACTAGGTGTCTATCCTCTCCCTTCACGCCTTTTGACAATCTTTGGTGATGAAAAGCATCTTGAGTTTCACACATTTGTTTACATTTCAATACATATGTTTAGAGGGTTTCCCTCCTGATTTGTGAGAGGGAACGACCCAAGTGGTAATTTTTGTTTTGGTCCGCTATGTAAATAAATTGTGGGTGTGACAAAAGTCATCAATCATTTGATGTAGATGTTCTATATTGACGAAATTTTCCCTCAGTATCTGTGAGATATTTAAAAACCTGCAAGGTCTGGGAGACCTCTTAATTGAGTGAATCATCGCATGTATAGACACTAGTTTATCCCAAAACATGACTAAAAACTAATGTTCTAGAAGCCACCCCTTTTTAGCCAAAAACATTATTTGAAGTGGTACATTGAAACTCTAATTTCAAGAATGAAGTGTGACTTATGGGTGAGCTTAAAACACTCTCCATTCGTTGCTTGTAAAATCATCCCTTCGAGGCATGAGATAAGCCCACCTAAAAGAATGTATTTATCCCTAGGGTGTAAATTGTCTTCAGGAAATTGCCAAAAATTTCGGTTACTTTGAAAACATCAAATATTTGCTTGAATTAAAATGAACACGTCAAAACAAGCATTTAACATGGTTTTCAAACATCAAACCCTTTGAGTTTAATGCCAATACTTTGAAAAGAGCCCTATGTTTGCACCCCCTAAAAGATATCTTAAACAAATATCTTTGAAGGTTTCTGAATGCTTAGGCTCACATTTCAAGTCACATTAAGAATGAAGTTAACATTGGAAACTATGAATTTAACATTTAAACTTCTAAGAAATTTGAGCTTTTTTGGAAGGAAACATGTTTAAAGTTATAGACATTTAGGGTCAAATAGTTTTGATTGTTGTGCTGCATAATATCACTTGCCAAAATCTCAAATTAGATCAAACAAAGTTATCCAAAACTACAAAATCCGTCCAAAGCTACCATGAACATAGAAATTGGGAAACAAAATTGAACAAACGTCACTTTTGCTTCAATTTTTGCCACATTTTCTAAAAACTTGGTGCTTTTTCTCTCTATCTTATGATAACCCATTTTGTGTCGACCCATTTTAAATGAGTAATGGTAGCTTAAAATAATAATCTCTTAAATGTAGAAGGGGTGACGCCTCATTGTAAAAACTCAGTTAAGAATTATTACCTTGAATGAGAGAAAAGGATGTATCCTTTACCAAAGATCAAGGATATAAATTTCTTTTGGATTATCATGGTGGGGAAGGGAGCAAGGAGAGAGGGCACAACCTTGGGAAGAGAATAAGGATTCTCTTGCTATTATTCATGCACATTACATATGGAGATTAAGGGAAAGGCTTTCAGAGGCATGACTTGGGTATAGAAAGAGAATGAATGTCTTAAGAGATACAAATTTATCTTTATTGTTGTGGGTTTTAATATGAATTTTTACTATTACTCATTTAGATGAGCTTTATTAAAAGGCAACAGGGCGAACAAGAGTAAGGAGTGCATCAATATTAATTTGGTAGGCCTTTCTTTTACTTAGAATGAGTATGCATGCACCATCCAGTTCATTCATATATGCTTATATACCATTAATTCGTATTTAAAAAGTGGAAGGACTTGGAGTTTTGTTTAGAGTAAAATCTGAGAGGAATCAATATTTTTTGCAGATTAACACTCTTATATCTGCACATTATCTTAGCTAATATTATTCAAGTTTTGAATTGTGATATTAAAGATAGTATTCACTAGAAATATTTAAGTAATTTATTTACAACCGTTAATAAGTTGAATCTCTTGGAATAGTTCAACTAAACTTGGGAGTTGAGTTTTTGGAAGACGATAAAGAAAAAAAGTACAATGAATTATAGGCATGTTATCTTTCTTATTTTTCTTGTGCAAATTGATAGTTTTATTTTACTATTTCTCCAATAAAAAGAAAGATTAATATTATTTGAGGAATAATATCAGTTAAATATTAGGAAGATTATTTTGTATGTCCAGAAGTAAAGAGGATTTAGACAATCTTATTTTCACTTTTTCAGGGACAACATAGCTGAAAAATAATTTATCTGTAATATTTAATAGAGTCTAATTTATTTTCTCAGATAAAAAGTATTTTCTTAGATATTATATTTTTATTTATATATGTGAGTATAAATATTTTTTCATATTGAGGGATAAATATGAGTATATGCATACATACATAGGCATTTTTACATGAATATACAAAGGACAACTTGGGATAAATGTTTAAAGAATTTTGAGATTAGTAAGATATTATCTCAGTTGAGTTAATAGATTTTAGATAGCTTAATAAACTGAATTATTAAAGAACATTACTATTTAAACACAATTTTATGTTGATCTAAATCAAACAATATTTAATATTGTGAATAACCAAATTTGTTATGGGATTCTTTAAGAACAAAACCATAAGGTATAATAGTGAAGAGTCTGAAATATTATTTTGAAATAAGAGATCTTCTAATTGTTAAAAACTTTTGGAGACTAAGAGGGGGGGTGAATCAATCTTATAAAAAACTTAATCCCTTCCAAAACTTAACTCTTTCAACACAAGGCAACCTTCTTTACCAGATAAAGGAGCCTTTAAGCAAAATAGTAACAAGGAATGATATAGCAATTTGAATCCTTAACAACTTCAATACTTCTTGAATAATGAAAGATATAACAATTCTACTTCTAACCAGATCAACAACAATGAGAAACAAAGAACACACACATGCACAAGAAGAACACCATATTTACATGGAAAATCCAAAGAGGAAAAAAACACGGTGAGAGTTAACTCACAACATAAGGCTCACTGCCAAAAAGGCTTGCACGAAGGCTTATTGCCTTAGAGCAAGATACAAAGGACTTGCTGAACTGAAAACAACGTGACTTCAAGAGAAAGATAAAGGGACTTGATGAGATTCACTATCTCAAAGCAATATATAATATTTAGAGAGAATTATAATGATTTCCAACATAACACTCCATTGACTGAGGCATTATAGCATAATTAACCTTTCCTTTCACACACTTTAGCACTATCACTACTAGATATTCAATACAATTCACACACACTTCTTCATATTTTTATACTAATCCACCATTTTTTATCCAAGATGATCTTACATTTATATCCACCACAACACTTCAAAAACTCAATTAGATCCGCTAGGAAAAGGATAAACAATGAAATTAATTGGTCGGCCACCAAAAAATAATGCGGTCCTACCTAGAAGATAGAGAGGACCAAAAAAAATCTTAGCACTTATTTCAATGTGATCCAAAACCATTTACACACAAGCACACATCAACCTAAGTTGACATCAAGGAAATATGTGGATGAAACGTTGAAGCACATAACCAGTCAGCCCATAAACATACTTCTTATTGAATTAAGATGATGTGTTCCCAAGCAAGATAGGTTAGGACCCAAAGCTATCACAACACATCTTCCATTGTTGGTACAACCCCCAAGCACACAACACAAGCAAAGAAATAAGCCTTGTCGGCTAGATATCCATAAATAACCTAGAAAGCCAACTCAAGACACAATATGACATCAAAGCGACCAAATAACAATGTGTGAATCACATGGGGATGTTCCTTGAACATCCAACAACACTTCCATACACTTATTTCATACTATCATGCCACCAATAGCCACCGCAAATCAAAAGAATAAAAACTTATATTCCAGAAACACAAAATGCTTAATCATGAGATATAAAACTAATATATTAGCATGTAGACCACTTTAGCACATGATATTTAAAATAAGACACTACACAAATGTTGAGATCACATTCACCAAGCCACGAGGGTAGATACATCAATTTAAAGAAATAAAGAGCACTTCCTAGACCAGTTTGGACAACCAAAAACACTACCAACCTTCAACAATTCACAAAGGTCTTCTCAACAACATAGGTTTCCACAAAAAATTGTCATTGCATACCAAATTTCAAGATCAAAGCATCAACAATGGAGGAATGCATAGCATTCTCTCATATAGACTTCGCTGCATCTTCCAGAACTAGAAACACTTAAGCAACTTGCGGAGGCTAGAACTTCCTTTCAACAACACATACTTCATCAAGAACATCAGGAAAGATCATAGGATATATTTTAGACCTTCAAAAACATCTCTCCACTATCAGTCATACTTCTAATCCTCATCTTAATATATTATTATAAAATCAACTCTGATGACAATAATAATGCATTATATGAACTTTATCGACTCTCCTTTGATAAGGCATGGCATCCAATCATGAACCTCAACAATTATTCTTTGATAAGGCATGAAATCCAATGATGAACTTCATCAATTCTTCTTTGATAATGCATGATGTCCAACCATGAACTTTAGCAATTCTTCTTTAATAAGGCAAGGCATCCAACAATGAACTTCATCACCAATATGCCCAAACTGAATATAACAATGAAAACCAATAACAAGGACTAACAACTTACTTATCAAGTGTTGACATTAATGACAACCAAAAATCACTGTTGAAATCAATGACAAAAAATTCCAACAATCTCCGTTGTGTTTTTTTGAATGACAACAACTGCCAACAATCTCCCCCTTTGGCATTAATGGCAACACATACTAATCACTCTCCCCTTTGACATCAAGGACAAAGGGATGCATTCTTGCACAAAGCAGCATGGCATTCTTTTGAGGATAAAGGGAAAAGTATATTCTATTGAAATAAAAACACAACACATACTCCCCTTTTGACTAGTAACACAACTTCAACCAACAAAAACTACACAACATCTTTAGGATTTCCCCTTTCTACCATCTCCCCCTGAGATGTAGCATTCATAAATCTAGGAGAAAAAGATATGTCATGAATTTCTCCCCCTGGATAGATGCACCATTTATGCAACTAGTTAGAACAATGAGGGGAAATAACCCCTAAATTATGTCGTAGATACTCAAAAGTATCCTTTGAAAGCGCCTTGGTGAAAATATCTACAATTTAGTCCTTAGTATGCACATACTCCATTCTAACTTTGTGTTCTATAACCTTCTCTCTCATAATGTGGTACTAGATTGAGATGTGTTTAGTTCTTGAGTGTATTACCATATTCTTGAAAATTATAATTGCACTTGTATTGTCACATAGTATAGGTATGGGTTCATCATAAACCACCTTCATATCTTTCAAAGTTTGTTCATCTAGAGCACCCAAGTATAGCAAGATGCTGCAATAATATATTTTGCTTTTGTTGTGGATAAAGATATTGAATCTTGCTTTTTACTAAACCATGAGACTAATCTATCTCCCAAAAAGAATGCACTTCCACTTGTACTCCTCTGGTCATCAACACAACTTTCCCAATCAACATCAATATAGACACTTAGAGAGAAATTTTGATCATTTTTGTACCATAGGCCATAATTTAGAGTACCCTTTAAGTATCTGAAGATTATTTTCACAAATTTCTTATGTGATTGCTTAGGATTGTCTTGAAATCTTACAACAAAACATATTGCATGCATGATATCCAGTCTAGAAGAATTTAAATATAATAAACCTCCAATCATGGACCTATAGAGAGTGTGATCAACTTTCAAAGACTCATCAAATTTGCTTAAGTGATATCTTGTCACCATAAGGGTACCCACTAGTTTTGAATATTCCATCTCAAACTTCTTCAGCATTTCCTTTACATATTTGGCTTGATAAATAAACATTCCACCCTCTCGCTAAATAATTTATAGTCCAAGGAAGAAGGACAACTCATCAATCATTGGCATCTCAAATTCCTTCTGCATCTCTTCTGTAAAATTTTACACATAGCATCATCTCCACCAAATATGATGTCATCAACATATACAACCATAATTGGCAACATGTCTTCCTGAACCTTAATGTACAGATTACTATCTGCATTAAATTTCTTTAATCCTTGTTGAAGTAGATACTTATCCAATATAGTATACCAAGCTCTAAGAGCTTGCTTGAGACCATATAGAGCTTTCTTGAGTTTTCAAACCATGTCTGGATCCTTTGATAATTGGAAACCATTTGGTTGCTCAATATACACTTCTTCTTCTAGATTACCATTCAAGAAAGCTAATTTGACATCTATTCGATATAAATAGAATTTATTATGAGTAGCAAGAGCAAGAAACATCCTTATTTCCTCTAGTCTAGCTATCAAAGCAAAGTTATCCTCAAAATTAATACCTTCAACTTGTGAATAGCCCTTGTAAACCAATCTAGCTTTGTTCCTTATTACTCTACCATCTTCATTCAACTTATTCTGGAAGAACCATTTTGTTCCTATCACATCCTTATTAGTTGGTTTGGAAACTAATTCCCAAGTTCAATTCTTCTCTATATGATTAAGTTATTTTTCCATTACTTTTATCTCGTTATCATCTTTGTTAGCATCAAAAAAGTTCTTAGATTCTACTGTTGATAATAAGCACAAGCTTCCTTGTTCAATTGCTTTTTCAAAATTTATTCTTGTCAACACACCTTCATTTTTGTCTCCAAATATTTGATTTGGAGAGTGGTTCTTCTACACATTTTTTAGGAATCTTGAGAATCTTCACTAGGTCTAGTTCCTTTTCTTCTTCTTCTTCTTCTTATTCAATCTAGGGAGGCATATCAAATCTAGGAACCTTGGGTTCATGTGAGACATGACACAAGTCTTCATCTACCTTGACATTTATACTTTCAATCATCTTTCTCAATCTCTTATTGTTCATTTGTATTCCTTGCTCCTGGTTGAGTAACCAAGAAAGATTCCTTCATTACACCTTGAATCAAACTTTCCAAGGTCTCCTTCATCTCTTCTAATGTAGCATCTGCTACCAAAGATTTTGAAATATCTAACAATGGGGGGTCTTCCATACCACATATCATAAGGGGTCTTATTTTTGTTGATCCTTAGTTGCACTCTGTTAAGTGAGTAGATAATAGTATGTACTACTTCCTTCCTATACATATCTGGTAGGTCAACATCTTTCATCATTATCCTATCCACTTATTGCATTGTTCTATTCTTCCTTTCAACTACCCCATTTTGTTGATGGGTTCTAGGAGTAGATAGATGTCTCCTAATACCATGATCTTCACAAAAAAAATCAAATTTATAGGAATTAAATTCACCTCCTTTGTTTGACCTTAAAAATTTGATCCTAGCATCCATTTTATTCTCAACTTTTTCTTTAAATATCTTAAACTTATCAAATGCTTTTGATTTATCTCTTAAGAATGTAAGCCAAAACATTTTAGTGTAATCATCTATAAGCAACAACATAAAGTACCTTTCACCTTGTTGACTCCTTATCCTTTTAGGTCCGCATAGATCAATGTGAATCAACTCCAATAACATTGAAACAAAGGACTCCTCACTTCTAAAGCTAGTCTTTTTTTGCTTTCCCATTTGACATACTTTGTATAAAGTGTTTATAGGCTTGGTTATCTTAGGAATATATGTCATTGCATGAGAGGAACTGATCTTCACCATGTTGTCAAAGTTGGTGTGCCCCATTCTTTTGTGCCACAACCAACATTCTCCAAACTTATCTAATAAGAATATTCTTCCATTAGCCTCCTTTAGATGATAGACATTACCATTTTTCCTTGTTCCTTCAGCAACAAGCCTTCCAAAACCTTCCTTTCTAACCTCACATCCATTAGCATGAAGTGTGAGTTTGTATCCTTTATTGCACATTTGACTAACACTTAGGAGATTATGTTTCAAGCCTTTGAGATAAAGGACATCTTCAATTCTATTATTTCCATCAATTATTATAACACCTTTTCCACAAATTTGTGTTGACTTATCATCACCAAACATAACAACTCCACCATTTACCTTGTTGAGGTTGATGGACTTAATTTTCTCACTAATCATGTGGTGATAACACCCACTATCAATCACCCAAGCAGTTTCCTCTTCATTTGCATGAAAGGTAGTCCATATTGTCATAAATCTTTCATTAACCTTACTATTTGTCAAGGTACCAAACCTTTTACATTCTCCAATATTGTTCTTTTTGCCTTCTAGAGCCATAAATAGATATCCATAATTCGAGTCATTATCTTCATCTTTAGAGGAACAATTAATCTCATTAGAATAGAATCCTCTTTTGATTGTATCTCTTTTGTTATCATCAACATATTCTTTATAAGGACATCTAGATGCAAAATGACCAACTCTTCCACAATTGAAATACTAGAATGGTAACTTACCCTTGTATTTTTTGATGCCTTTCTTCAATCTTTTCACAATGTTTGCTTCAACCTCATCAAAGTCATTATTTTGATCAAAAACTTCATCTTCAATATTTTTGTTAGCTTTGAAGGCATCTTCCTTCTTGGGAACATCTTTATCAAACTCTCTCATCTCAAAGGCATTAAGAGTACCAAACATTTCATCAACTGAATTCTGATCCAATTCCTTCAACTCTTCAATTGCAGACACTTTGTGACTATAGAATTTTGGGAGAGATCTCAAAAACTTCTTTACAATTTCACTTTCTTTCACTTCTCCACCAAGTCCAAAGATGCTAGAGAAAATTTCTTGTACCCGAAGCATATAACTTGCAATGTCTTCAGCTTCAGTCATCTTTAGAGTCTCAAATCTATATCTTAGCTTGCTTCACTTTAGTGTCTCATTCATAGATGATACTAAGCTTTTTCCAAGAATATTAAGCAGAAATGCAATTCACCACCTTCAAAAAATTTGAATCAACCAACCCACACAAGATAGCATCCTTAGCTTTATCATTGCACTCATATAGTCTGATTTCATATGGATCTATAAGAGGAGTGGTAGGAGTAGTGTAACCACTTTTGATTTATTTCTACACACCAAACCCAAGAGAGTTTAGGTATCCTTCCAGTCTTCATTTTTCAGAAGGAGTAATTAGTCCCATTAAACCGAGGACCCTTGTGTTGATGGTCAATAAAACACAACAACGCTAAAATAGAATATTACTACTGTATTTCTCCTGAAAAAGATAAATAACCTATGGCCACCTATCTTCCAAGGTCTTTGTAGTTGGTTCTCAATTGTGTTGATGTTGTTCAGTAGCCTATGCAATTGTAATGTTCAAGGGGCATGTTGGTAAAGGGTTCAAATTACATAATAAAAATCAATCTAACATTTTGGGCAGGGGTGTAAATAAACATAAAAAGATAGAACAGAGCTCGGGACAACAAACATAAATGTAAATTCCTTTAATTCAAACATATAAACTTCATAATGATCATTTCTTCCAAACAAATAAACCATAACATGAGACAATCCACATAATATTCTACACCATTGACACTCATTAGATATAAAAATAATAAATTCATAACATCATAATGCAGGCTTTCATAATAAATCAACATTAAGCTAGAAAGAATTCAATTCAGCATGTTAATTTTCTCATTTTCAAGCTTCAGGCTGAAACAATACCAAGAACTTATCCAGTTTTATACATAAACCAAGTTTTAGTTAGGGGTCAGGAGTGAGTCATTGATAGACACTAGATCCATGCTGGAGAATGAGTTGAGTTACGAACCCATGGTCTGATTCCACTCTGTGGTTGGGAGTCGGGATAGGGTCATCTTTTGGAGCCAAATCAATGTTAAAAAAGGTTCAATATCATCCCACAGCCCGACCCTGCAATTTTCAGGAATCAGGGTTTGGTCTTGGTCTTGTTTCAACACTTATACATTTGATAGAAAATAAGTCAGGTATCAACCCATGGTCCGATCCCACAATGTTCACAGGAGTCGGGCTCAGGTCATGGAAAAAGACCAAACCTATCTCAAATAGAAAAGTGTAAGTTCATTCCCAAGTTCTAAACCTGAGAGAATATCGGGTGTCAAGACTTGGGTCATCGACATAACCAATCTCAAAAGTTATAATGGGGATGTGTCAAGTTTAATTCTTGAACCCAATCACAGAGTGAGACTCGGGAATCAGGGTATTGCCAAGAATATCAATTGGCGAAGTAAAATGTTTAGTTTTGAAATAACTCCTGACCCTGATAATAAAGCGGGAGTCGACCTCTGGTCATGGAGGAATCACTTAGTTATCAAATTTAAATCAAATTCAAGGTATTGGTCCGACCCCCAATCTCAATAGTAATGTAGGGATCCAGCAAGTGAAAGAACTGATGTCAACGAGTAAAAAAACCTAAGTGCATTCTTGACTCCTGACCCTTATGTCAATGTGGGGATCAAGACTATGATGGATCACCGAGGCAGAAATAAATATGATAGTTTTCAATGATATTCCCTCGGGATGGGATTATGGAACAAACAATTTTCATTTTCAAATGGTCAGTAATTCAAAATTGACAATTTAAAGCATACCAACTGAAAATAGAAAAAACCCTAGAAAACTAGGGCACAATGATATGGACAATCTCACAACAAAAGACAAGACAACAACACCAAAAAACAAAGAACAAAAAATGAACCCAACTTGGATTCAAGCGCAAAAAAGGAAATGCACCAAAAGGTGCAAACAAAAACACAGACAAGTGAAGACGAAACTGAAAGGGAAAACAAAAAGAAACAAGGGAGAGAAAACAAGAAAATGATAGGAACAAACAAAAAAAACTATAAGACAAGAAAAAAAGACAGAAAAAATGAAACAAGAAAACCTACCTTCAAACACACCAAAATATTTTGGCAGCAAGTTGATGAATTGCACTAAAATCTTGAACCCTAGCTCCTTGTTACCTTGTCCTTACATAAATTCTTGAAAATAGAATGAATGGGAACTGAGGAACAATTAAATTTAAAAATCATTCATGTGTGTGAGCCATATGGCATTAATGGCATATTGGTCATGCCTTAGAATTCATGTGGGTTCATAAGTACCAGGTGTAATAAAGGCAAGAGGAAGTCGAGGTCAAGGCACGAAATGGAATCGAACCCTTAGTAGGTGAAAGGTTCAACCAAAATTTCGTGAGCTGATCTTGAAGGACAAACGGAACAACACAGAGGGTGGGATCGAGACTTTGGAAGGAACCAAAACTTTGAAGAGTCCAAAGTTTAGTCGTGGCCCGAATTCCAATCCCACAAGAACAAAACAAAAATCAAGAAGAGATCGGACCCCGAAATCAGGTAAGGAACGGGAAAAATAACTTTGGAAAGTTCTTGGTTCCATTTCCCATTCAATACCTGACCTTGACTGAAGACACGTGGACAAGGAAAAAATAAATCGAGACCGGGACATTGGAAGGAACTAGCAACCACCGAAAGCATCAAGTGCCATTGTCGACCCACGACCTGAGCCCGCAAGAACACAAAACAAAATAAACAAGGCAAAAGATGGGGGACAGGTTTGGAACATGAACAAGACCTGGCTTCATGAAAAGGAACAAGTATACGTTCATGCCCGAGACCCGAACCCAAAATACAAAAGAAACCAATTCATAGGGAGAAAGAAAAACTCCTAAGAATTGAACAAAAGACCAAGGACAAAAACAAAATACCAAAGGGGGACCCATTGTTTTGACCAAAATCAAATAATGGGGTGGTCATGCAAGGCATAACAATTGGTGACTCGACTGGGAAAATGGTTTACCCATTTTCAAGACACTGAAGAATTCAATCACCCAAAACCTCTAGTTTAGAAATATGTTAACTCAAGTATGATCAGTTATAGCAAATGAGGTTGAGCCGGAATCTCAAATGTAAATCAACAAAAACAACTTTGAATTTGAGTGTGTGCATGTATGGTGCATCCTTTTTCGCAAAGAGCCTATCTATTATTGAGCGATTGTATTAAGATTCAAGCTACATGAGTTGATCCATTGTAATTGTCATGCAATGATATCCTGGGCATTACTTCACTGCTAGCCAAACATCCATAGTCCCAATAGAGATACTTGAGTTACTCCTATTATATTGAGTTTTCCATTCTTCAATATTTTTGTTTCTTCTCTTTTGTTTTGGCTATATTGGATCAATCATTCTATCTTCTTTCCTCAATACTCAGACATAGTCATCTGAACAGTGGGTTGAGAACTACGGTGTACATCATGACAATGTTAGGACTCATATTTTTCACCTAAATCATAAATACAATCACCCTAAGATGAATAAGTCCTTCTTGAAGCGAGATGAGTCTATCTAATTTGTGATAGATTCAATTCTGGTTTATGAGGTTACTTACAATATGCCTACTTGTTACTAACCTTTTGAACTATCATTGGAATATCAATAAAACACAAGTTTTGAAATGAAAGATCCCAACAGACATGCCTGAAAATTTGATATGATTTGAATAACTTCACCCATCATTTTGAAATGGAGAAAATGAAGGCCCCCCAGAAATAAAACAAGACAAACGACAAACGACAAAACTAAAACAACAAACAAACAAGCTAAAAAAAAGAAGCAACTAATTACATATATAAAACCAATCTAAAGATTAGACCTTCATGGGCCAAAATAGTGTTTGAGAAGTTGTCCATTGGATGGCAAGGGAACAAGTTATGTCCAAGTACTTAACCTGAAAGCATTCTCACCAATGATTTTAGCTATCTGATATGTACCCAACCAAAGTTGATCAAACTTCTGGTGGTCACCTTTCCTTTCTTTGGCTTTGTCCCATAACAGTACAAGGTCCGATATTCTAAAATCTTTGATTTTGTCTCTTTTTTCAAATCAACATTTGACAACAACCCGATGTTTAGAAAACTTTTGTAAAGTAGTATCTCTTTGTTCTTTTAAGTTGAGTAGACTAGATAACCAGGCTTCTATCCTATCATCTTGGGAGTAAAAATCCTACATGAAGCAAAAAATGGGTATATGTAGGTGGATAGGAAAGACTAGGTCTTGGCCATAGACTAATTTAAATGGTGAGTTGTCTAAAGTGGTTTTGATCCTAGTCCTATTTGCCCATAAGAAAAATTTGAGTTGTATGTGCCAATCCCTAGGATTACTTTCTAGCAACTTCTTAATGACTTATAGTAAATTCTTATTGGTAGAATTTGCTACCCCATTCCCCTGTGGATAGTAATTAGAGGAATACTTTAAAACAATTTTGTATTCAAATGGCCATTGAATGAATTGAGTATAAGAGAAAGTATGGTCGTTATCACATACCAGAGCAAATGGTACTCCAAACCTGCTAATGAAATATTCATTGAGGAACTTGATCATGACATCAGTGATATAGATTTTGCAAGCTTGTGCCTCAGTCCAACATGTACAATAATCTGTCACATTCAAAATGAACTTGTTTCCTTCAAAGTAATTTAGATTAATTACCCCAACAAAATCTAATGTCAATTGGGCGAATGGTCTCACCTCGTAAACAGGTTACAAGGGCATCACTGGATTACGTTCTTTTGATGTTGATGTTTGACATGTGTGACATGTCCTGATGTGTTGATGGGAATCTCAAAATGCATGAGGCCAATAAAATCCCGATCTTAAAATCTGGTGTGCTAAGGCATCAACAGAACCATGTCTAGTACCATATCTACCATGAAATTTTGCAATAGCATGTTTTGCTTGTTGCTGATCCAGATAGCCTAGATAGATACCTTCAAAGTTCTTTCTGAACAAAAATCCTCCTTTGCTCATATAGTGATCACTTTTAAGTCTCATTTCCCTCTTTTGTGTAGCATTCATTCCACCAGGACACTTATTATTCAATAATAAAGAAATTAGGTTTGCATACTAGGGGTCATTTGTGAACGATTGCACTATGTATTGCTAGCATGTAATATTAGGATCTACATCTACTATGACCTTGGAAAGGCCTTGTCCTCGCACCAACTTCATTGGATGTATCTCAAGCTCAAACTCCTGTAGAATGGCCATCCACTTCCTCCTCCTTTCTCCCAATTCACTCTGCATCAAAAGAGACTTTACGGTAGGGTCAGGAACTATGGCAGTGACCTGACTGTGAAGGATATAGTGCCTAAACTTCTTAACATCTTGTACCAATGCAAAATCCTACTTTTCCAAATGTGGATATCTAACCTCAACAATCTTAAATGGAGAGCTCATGAAAGTGATAGGTCATTCACCTCCCTCGCCTTTCTGCTATGTGAGTAATCAGGACTAGTACAGGCACCTCTATGATAGACTATTTTATTTGTGTGAAGGCAACCTTGGCCTCATTACTCCATTCAATCTTTACATACTTTTTCATCATTTCATCAAGGGGCTTGATGATCTCCGCAAACCTTGTTATAAATTTCCTTACAAAATTTATCTTCCCAAAGAAGGATCTCATTTCCTTTTTACTACCTGGCATTGTCAACTTGAGAATGGATTCCACTCGATCAAGGTCAATTGATAGTCCTCTCTTTGATATTATGTGACCCAAGAGCTTCCCTTCTGAAACCCCAAACATGCACTTCTTCGGATTGAGAGACACACCATAACTAATGCACTTCTAAAGGATGCTTGATAAATTTGTGGCATGGATTTCTCTATTATTTGAAAACATGGTCAATTCATCCATATATATAATAATACACTTACTCACCAAATCCTTGAATGCCACATCCATCGCCTGTTGAAAGGTGGCTCCAGTGTTGAAAAGTCCAAATGGAATCCTTCGATAAGAAAATGTTCCCCACTTGGTAGTGAAAGTAGTTTTCATTCTATCTTCATGGTTGACCAACACTTGATTATATCATGAATATCCATCCAGGAATGACATCATTTGTTAACCATTTACTATTTGTAGCACCTCATCGAGGGAAGGGAGTAGATAATTTTCCTTCTTTGAAGCTTTATTCAGACTTTTGAAGTCGACACATAATCTGATTTCACCAATCTTCTTATGAATAGGGACCAAGTTAGCAACCCAAGTTCAATGCCTTACTAGAAAAATTATCCTTGCCAACAGTAACTTTTGTTCCTCTTAAAGAATCAAAGGTTCAATGAGAGAATTGACTAGGTGTTGTTTCTGTCAGAATGGCTTTGCTTTTGATTTGAGCGGGATGGTGTGCGTGATCACTGAAGTGTTGAAAGTCTTTCGGTCTTCATATCCCCAGGCTATTGTCGTGATGTCCCTTTTCAGCGTTACCAAGATTTTGTCTCTGATTTCCTTGGGATAGGTTTTATCGATAAAATTATTCTTCTTTGGCCCCGAGTCTGCTAAGTTGTATGGCTCATACTTCCCTCCTACCTTTGCAGGCATTTTCTCATGAGCTTGAGGATCAGAATCAAAGATTCTCTCTAATGCCACCATTCCCTTAGGAATGTTGTTGGATTTCAGGTTTATTATGCCTTGTGCATCATAATTTTTTGGATCCCAATCTCCTTGATCTCAGTTAGTCATCAATGATCTTAATTTCAAATACCTCTGAACTTGTGAGGAAAGCGAGAATGTGTTGGTCATCATCAAACACTTGGAAATTTTGAACGTTGTCGAGAACAACAAGGATGCAAACTAACTCCATAGAGAATATTTTTAGTGTGGAATCTTGCATGGGCTCCAAAGTACTCATAGCAACAACTAGTGTGTCTACGATCTAGTTATCTTCTCTGGGAATCAATATGATTCCAAATGCATCAAAATATTCTATCAAATTCCATACCTTATTCTTGTATGTATCCAACCTCTTATTATAGCAAGTATATTGATTGCAAACTTGTTTAACAATTACCTCAAAGTCTCCCATGACTGTTAGATTCGTGATCTTATTCTGATGTGCAAACATTAGTCTTTTGGAAAGTGCTTCATATTCTACAACGTTATTAGTGCAACCAAATTGCAACCTATAAGAAGAAAAATATGTTTTCCCTTTCGGGTTTGTTAGTTCAACTCTAGCTCCACTCCCTATTTTAGACATAGAGCCATCAAATTTAAGGGTCCAGAGTTGGTCTGGGGCTGGGGTTTCCTTCTTGGGGTGAGTTGTAGGTGTTCGTTTGTGAAGAATAATTTACAGCTCAAAGAGGTTCAACATGTTCGACTCAAGAGGTTGGTGGGCATGATGCTCATCGAGTATTTTACTCGAATTTGAAAGTTGTGCAAGAACTATTCTTTGCACCTCACCTTGATCAACACTCTCAGAATTGTTCATCTTTTCAAGCAATCCCTTGGTAATTGGAAGATTAGTAGGGGCGGGTGTATTGATCAACTTCTGATATTGCTCAGCGTCATCATGTGAATCAGACAATAAGACCTCATTCTATACAGTATGGGGAATGACTTCATCCTTGATATGATCATTCCTTGTTAGGATACTCGCATTTCTAACCTCAAACGGGAACTGACTCGAAGGTATTCTGGGGTGGGGTTCACAATTGTTATTTGACTGATAGGCATGATTTAAAATGATTACTCAAGGTTGACACGTCAACTTAGAATGACTCTGGTAATGGACCCTACACCAATTTGGAAGTAACAGACTCCATAAATCAACATCCTCTCCTAAAACCAACAAGTCTTGTTGTAATTTCTTGGTTAGAACTTGGTAATTAACAATGGTCATATCGTCACTATGTTCCAAAGGTTGTGAGTGTTTAGGGTTGACTATTGAAAAGGTTAGAATTTCTTCTTCTCTCCTATACACTCCCATCTCAGTTTCAAAATATGCTACCTCATTAGGACAATCATATTTGGTGATCATGTGTTTCAACCAAGGTTCACTTTCTATCCTAATTTGGGTTGCCACCCCTTTCAATAGGAGCCACATATGTGAGAAATCTAGGGAAAGATAACCCCCAAGAATTTTCATCAAGTCCCGACTAAGCAACATGCCATATATTTTAGGTATATCAACCACCTGAATATCTATATATGTCTGGATTCATGGGTCTGATTCGATCTGCACATGCATATTATTTAGTTCACCAATGATATTAACCTTAGTTTTATCTAATTGTATCACTTTCTTGTGAGTCTAAACCATACTTAAACCCATTTTTTTGCAAATAAAGAAGGGCATGACATTACCTAAGGCTCCAGAATCTAGGAGACAATTGTGTAGATTCTTTCCATAAATCCTTAGGCTCAAAAGAAATGGGGGTGTCGTTGTCTTACCTCTATATAGGGTTGTGTTCATGTCAGTGGTTGGAGTCACCTTATTCTTTCATTTTGACTTATCTGCCTCCTCCAAGGCTTTCAATACAATACACATTGGGCAGGACACCATTTCAAAATGTCAAAAAATGATAGAGAGGTCCTCTATTTATGCATTTATGAAATAGAATCAAATTCTATATCTTTATTCCTAGGAAACCAAGGAACATAAGCAGGTTATCTTTGTTCTGTGAATCAGATGGACCTTTTAGTGGAGGTGTATTGTTGTCAGCATTTTGGTTTGAGGGAACCATCATGTTAGGAGGGGTGGATGTAGTAAACGGTCCCTTGTTTTTATTTTTCAAGAAATGGCCTCCCTTGGTTTGAAAGGCTTGAGCATCGTATGTATCTTCCTTTGGTTTGTTCTCTCCTTGCATGGGAAACTGGTATCATTCATCAATGGTCTCAAAAGTAATATATGTGTCCACCAAACCACTACCTTGGTTGGGATTTCCTTGTGGCGAGTGGGAGTTAGCTTGTGCTATCTTGACAACCTTTTTCATTTCAAGGAAATTAACTTTAGAGTGTAAATTAGTATCATGTAACCTGCACCAGTTCATCGTGAGATTCAAATCTACAACATTTGTAGTATGAGGCTTGTCCTCATTGGATTGATAATTGTGGGATACTCCCCTATTATTTGGTCCTGTATTCCACTACCTATTATTGTTTGATCTCTTATTATATCCCTTACTCTGGTTCTCATAGTTTTGATTGGGGAAGTTTTGACCTTGAAAATTCCTCTGGTTTTGATTGGAATAATTGTTTTGATTGGAAAATCCTCCCTGGTTTTGATAACCTTGATTTTGGTATCCTTGATTATGGTTTCCTTGATTTTGATTTTGGCCCTGGGAGGGGTCTAGTTTAAATTGAGCCATTTAATTCATCACCTGAGATAAATTTTTATTCAAATTTTCCACCTCTGAAGTCAACTAGGTGGTGCACTCACTTTCTACGAAATTCACAACAGGTAAGTGAGTTGCAAGATTGGATCCTCCAGTGAAATTATGTGAGTTTTGAGCCTGATGGGAAGGATCTAGAATTAACCCATTAACCTATGGTTGTGGGGAAGGCATTTGTAATTTAGCTAAAGGTCCATAAGCAGAGTGGAACATCCCCATAACTGTATTAAACAATGGACCTGGATTAGGCATCTGAGGGTATCTCAGTGGAAGAAAAACTCCTTTGAGGTTGCCTAATTGAAAACTGATCTATTGTTGTAATTTAATGGCAGGGTGATACACCTTAGACAACGAATCAATATCTGCTGCAAGATAATTTCTCTACAGAAAAAAACCAATCAGTGGGTCTATGGCTTTCAGGTAGGATTTGATGGCAATATTTTTAGCCACCAGATAGGGATCTTGCAACTGTCTATACATTCTCTGGAAATCGGTGTTGAAAAGGGGTAATGGCTCATGTGGTTCCTTCCTAATCATGGAAAACTAGTGGTATAAGATAGTTGGATCTACGTAGACCCGAAACTGATTAATAAAAGTGTCTTCTAAGTTTTTCCAACTTAGGATAGATATCGCGGGCAAGTTCAAATACCAATTATAGGCCATATCTCCCAATGAATATGGAAACAACCTACATGTAACATCATGGTGGGCTATCTAAGCTTGTGTACATGCATCTTTAAATGCCTGTATGTGCTCTTAAGAACTTTTGGATTCTCCATGGGAGTACCTAGGAAAAAATTTCTTTGGATTCTTAGGCATTTCATGAATTCCACCAAGAATGGTTCCCAATGGCCAAGGGTTATTTGCAAAGAACACCTGGGTGGTGGTGCATTTGGCTGTGCCATTGGTGGTATTGTTGTAAATCTATGCAAAGTGGATGGTGGTGTGAAATCCCTACAAGATCTAGGTCTAGTAGGGGTTTGGAGTTCGAGAAATGGATCGAGATTTATAGCAGATCTAAGAACTCTTTCAAACCTTTCTAGTGACAATGACCCGATTAGCTCCAGTTTGTTCCTTCAGGCCCTCCTTCTGGCACCAATTTTTCTAATGGTCAATATAACACAAGAATGTTAAAATTGAATAGTACTACTCTATTTCTCTTTAAAAAGATAAATAACCTATAGCCACCTATCTTCCAAGGTCTCTATAGTTGGTTCTCAGCTATGTTGATATCATTTAGTAGCCTATGCAATTGTAATATTCAAGGGGCCTGGTGGTAAAGGGTACAAACTACATAATACAAATCAATCTAATGTTTGGGAGGGTGTAAATAAACATCAAAAGATAGAACAAATCTCAAGATAACAAACATAAATGTAAATTCCTTTTAATTCAGACATATAAACTTCATAATGAGCATTTCTTCCAAACAACTAAAACTATAAAACAATACAATCCACAAAATATTCTGCACCATTGACACTCATTAGATGCACAAAGAAAAACTCTCATAACATCATAATCTTGGCTTTCATAATAAATCAACATTAATCTAGAAAGAATTCAATTAAGCATGTTAATTTGATTATTTTTAGGCTTCGAGATGAAACAACACCAAGAACTTAGCCAATTTTATACATAAATTGAGTTTTAATTGGGGGTCGATAGCGAGTCATGGACAAACACCAGATCCATGTTGTAGAAGGAGTTGATTTACGAACCTGCGGTCTAATTCCACTCTGTGGTCGAGAGTCGAGATCGGGTCATCTTTTGGAACTAGACCGATGTTAAAAAAGGTTCAATGTCATCCCATAGCCCAAACCTGCAACGTTTAGGAATCAAGATTGGGTCTCAGTCTTCGTTCAGTACTTAGACATTTGATAGCAAATGAGTCAGGTATCAACTCATGGTTTGATCCCGCAATGTTCACAAGAGTTGGGCTTGGGTCGTGGCGAAGGACCAAACCTATCCAGAATAGAAAAGTGTAAGTTCATCCCCGAGTTTCAAACCCAAGAGAATATTGGGTGTCAGGATTCGGGTCATCGACAAAAACAGTCTCAAAAGGTATAATGGGGATGTGTCAATTTTAAGTCTTGAACCCGATCAAAAAGCGAGACTCGAGAATCAGGGTATTGTCAGGAATACCAATTGGCAAAGTAAAAAATTTAGTGTTGAAATAACTCCCAAACTTGATTATAAAGTGAGAGTTTGGCTTGGGTCACAAAGGAATCACTTAGTTATCACATTTAAATCAAAGTTAAGGTACTGGTCTAACCCCCAATCCCGATAGTAATGCAGGGATCGGGCAAGTGAAAGAACCAATGTCAATGAGTACACAAACCTAAGTGTGTTCCTAACTCCTGACCTCGATGTCAATGCGGGGATCAAGACCATGATGGATCACTGAGACATAAAGAAATATGATATTTTTCAACGATATACCCTCGGGATCGGATTATGGAACAAACAATTATCATTTTCAAATGGTTAGTAATTCAAAATTGACAATTTAAAGCATACCGACCAAAAATAGAACAAAACCCTAGAAAACTAGGGCACAACGAGATGGACAATCTCGCAAGAAAAGACAAGGTGACAACACTAGAAAACAAAGAACGCAAAATGAACCCAACTTGGATTCAAATGCAAAAAAGGAAATGCACCAAAAGGTGCAAATGAAAATGCAGACAAGCGAAGATGAAACCGAATGGGAAAACAAAAATAAACAAGGGAAAGAAAACTAGAAAATAATAGGAACAAGAAAATAGAACCGCAAGACAAGAACACAAAGATTAAAAAAAAGGAAACAAGAAAACCTACCTTCTAATGCACCCAAATATTCTAGCAGCAAGTTAATGAATTGTGTTGAAATCCTGGACCCTAGCTCCTCAACTCCCTATTCTCGCTCAAATTCTTGAAAATAGAATGAACGAGAACCGAGGAATAATTAAGATTAAGACTCGTTTATGCACGCGAAGCGTTATGACATTAATGGTGGGTTGGTTGTGCCTTGGAATTTGTGCAGGTTCATAACTACCAAGTGTAATAAAGAAGGCAAGAGGAAGTCAAGGTCGGAGCACGGAATGGAATCGAACCCTCAGTGGGTGCAAGGTTCAACCAAAAGTATGTGAGCCAATCCTGAAGGACAAATGAAACAACATGGAGGGCAGGATCGGGAATTTGGAAGGAACCAAAACTTTGAAGAGTCCAAATTTTAGTCATCGGTAGAAGTTTGATCTCGTAAGAACAAAACATAAACTAAGAAGAGGTCAGACCCTGGGATCAAGTAAGGAATGGGAACAAGAACTTTGGAAAGTTCTCGGTTCCATTTCCCACTCAATATCCAACCTCGAACAAAGACACAAATGGACAAGGCAAAAAGAAACTGGGACCAAGACATTGGAAGGAACTAGCACCCAGTGAAAGCATCAAGTGCTAGTGCCAACCCACAACCCGAGCTTGCAAGAACACAATACAAAATAAACAAGGAAAAAGACGGGGATCGAGGTTGGAACATGAACAAGACCTAGCTTTGCGAAAAGGAACAAGTGTATGTTCCTGCCCGAGACCCGAACCCGAAAGACAAAAGAAACCAAGTCATAGGAAGAAAGAAAAACTCCTAAGACCCGAACAAAAGACCAAGGAAGAAAACAAAAGACCAAAGGGGGACCCATTGTTTTGACCAAAACCAAATAATGGGGTGGTTATGCAAGGCATAACACCTTGTATGAAACATCATGTGCTATCCCGGATCTTTGCCTCAAGCTATTAAGATTCTATTGAGAAACTTGGCTCTAATACCAATTTTTGAACACTTTTGGAGACTAGGAGAAGGGATGAATCGGTCTTATGAAAAACTTAACCACTTCTGGAACTTAACTCTTTCAACACAAGACAACCTTATTTACCAAATCGAGGAACCTTTAAGTAGAATAGTAACAAAGAATTATATAGAAATTTGAATCCTTAACAACTTCAACACTTCTTGAATAATGAAAAATATAGAAATTCTACATCTAAGTAGACTAACAACAATGAGAAACAAAGAACATACACATGCATAAGGAGAACACCAAATTTACATGGAAACCCCAATGAGGGAAAAACCACAATGAGAGTTAACTCACAATATATGGCTCACTACCAAAAAGACTTGGAAGAAGGCTCACTCCCTTAGATCAAGATACAAAGGACTTGTTGAACTGAAGACAACATGACTTCAGGAGCAAGATATAGGGACCTAATGATATTCACTATCTCAAAGCAAGATACAATGTGATTTAGAGAGAATTACAATAATCACCAACACTCTATTGATTGATGCGTTATAACACAATTGATCTTTCCTTTCACATGCTTTAGCACTATCATTGTTGGATATTCAATGCGATTCACATGCACACTTCTTCGTATTTGTACAATACTCCACCATGTTGCATATGAAATGATCTTGCATTTATATCCATTGCAACACTTTAAAACTTCAATTAGGTTGACCAGGAAAAGGATAAACAATAAAAATAAATGGTTGGCCACCAAAACATAATATAGTCCTATCCAGAAGATAAAGATGACCAAAAGCACTCTTAGAAATTCTTTCAATGTGATCCAAAATTATTTACTTGCAGACTTACATCAACCTAAGTCGACATCAAGAAAATGTGTGGATGAAATGTTGAAGCACATAACTAGCTAATCATCCCAAAAATATACTTCTTATTGAATTAATATGATGTGATCCCAAATAGGATATGTCAGGACCCAAATCTATCACAACACATATTCCATTGAGTTAGTGCATCCCCCAAGCACATGACACAAGCAAGGAAACAAGCCATGTCAGCCAGATATCCACAAATAAACTAGAAAGCTAACTCAAGACCTGATGTGACATCAAAGCAACCAAATAGAAATGTGAAAATCACATGAGGATGTTCCTTGAAGATCCAAAACTTCCATACACTTATATCATACTTTCATGCCACCAACAACTACCAGAAATCAAACAAGTTCCATAAAACTATATTCCAAAAACATAAAGTGCTTCATCATGAGATATAACATTAATATATCAGCATGTAGACCACTTTAGCACGTGAAATTGGAATTGAGATACTGCACAAATGTTGAGAGCATATTCACCAAGCTGTAGGGGCAAAGACATCAATATGAAGAAATGTGGAGCAGTTCCCAAACCAGTCTAGACAACTAAAAACATTGGAAACATTCAATAATTCATAGAGATATCGAAAACATAGGTTTCTTGAAAATATAGGAGTACAACATCCACAAAACACTAGCATTGAATACCAAACTGTAAGACCAAAGCATCAATAATGTAGGAATGCAGAGTATTTTCTAAACAAACTTCACTGCATCTTCCTGAACCAGATACACTTAATCAACTTGTGGAGGCTAGAACTTCCTTTTAGCAACACATACTTCATCAAGAACATCAGGAGAGAGCATAATACATATTTTAGGCCTTCAACAACATCTCTCTACTATTAGTAATGCTTCTAATCCTCATCTTAATATATCATTATGAAATCAACTTTGCTAACAATAATAATGCATTATACGAACTTCAACGACTCTCCTTTGATAAGGAATGACATCCAATCATGAAATTCAAAAATTATTCCATGATAAGGCATGAAATCCAACCATGAACTTCAAAAATTCTTCTTTGATAAGGCATGACATCCAACCATTAACTTCATCACCAATATTAACCCAAACTAAATATAACAATGACAACCAATAGCAAGGATTAACAACTTCTCAAGTGTTGACATTAATGATAACCAACAATCACTGTTGACATCAATGATAAGAATTTCCAACAATCTCCTTAGTGTTGACATCAATAACAACAACTACCAACACTAATTATGTTAATATCGAGATTAACCATATTTAAAATGGTGTTCTTAATGAACAAAGCCATAAGATTAAACATTGAAAATCTAAAACTTTAATATGAAGAAGTAACCTTCGATTTAAGTTTAATATTATATTATTAAACTCATTTGACATATTATCAATACTTTTAGATGAGACCAAATGTGTCTTGAGTCGATAACATTGTGTCACCTATAATGATCAAATATGCATAAAAGTAGGGAAGTAGTCCACTCTTTTGGTTTGTTAAGGACTTGAACAAGTGGTAGTTGTTAGAACCCGAGACATTACAAGAACATAACAGAGGTGTTTGAAGTCAAATAACTTAAGCAACCTATTCATATACTGACTTAGTGATTCATCACATTATGAAAGTGATTTTTTTGAAAAGATAAACTAGTTGGTCAAACAATCATTTGATTTAAACCTTAGGCCATGAAGATTTCCAAGTTGAGTTAGAGGTGGGTGAACATATGACTCCACTTTTTAATAAATTGATTAAAATATTTTCAATTTTTGTCCAAAGTAGTGCAAAAGTATCTTCTTGTACTAGTCGATTCACTATGGTGTAGAATTGGATAACCAACTAGTACTGTCATACTTAGATAAAGAAGTCTATATTTGTATGATCGAATTGGTTATGTAGGACACAACATTAGAGACTTAGATGGAAAACTAGGGGTTCCTTAGTCTATACTCTACATTGAAGGGTAGGGCCACTTCTAATTGGAAGGTGTGTGAGGGAACATTCACTTATAGTTGAAGGTAAAGCGCTTGTGTGATTCTCTTCCTCTTGAAGAAGACAACATTGAATCTTGTGAAACAAAAAATTATTTAGATATGAAATACTTGACCTTAAAACTGAATTGTAATTTGTAAATTTGTTTACTTGAATTGTTATTCATGTATGAAATTGTAATTGAAAAATGTATTTCTTTTACAAGTTGAAATATAATATTATTTCAGATTCAAATGTTTTATTTGTTTCAATTATGAAATTTTCAATAAATGATGTTAGAAAAGAAAAAAAATACATCCCTATTTTTAAGGAAATGTATTTATTTAATTCTTTAGTAAAATCTAAAGCTATTACTGTGATGTATGAGTTAGATTGTCGCAAACAATATTTTTGGATTGTGAATGTTTTCATATTTAATTAATGGCTTGATTTTGATGACTCATTTTGAGTGGATACATCAATTTTATTTTGGGATTCATACTTTTGTTTCTTTGTTCTTGATTTTTTTATGCATGTCATTTTTTATATTGACTTTGTTTTTGTGCTTGACTTATATTTTTCTCTTATTTTTTCTTTAGTGCTTTGTGATATTTTGCTTTATTGTAATGCTTCACTTTTACTGATGGATGATGTTATTGGTCCCAATCAAGGGGTTTAGGATGTTGGGAATGAAAGTTGCTAGTTGGTATAAAAGTGGTAGGTCAAAGATGGGTGGAAGGGGGATTCTTATAAGAGCTATGGATGACATCTATTTTGATGGTTTCATTGGATGAACTTGTTACAACGACCATTGAGATATCACCATTAGATTTATTTTTTGGAGGCATGGATCCAAGACCTTGATATCCAATATTTTCATATACTAATACTAGTTTTTCAATCCCTTGTTCATGAAGGCCTAATCCATTTTCATTGTACCTTTTTATTTTGCATTTTTTTTTCTTGAAACAAGATATTTGCTACTTTTAAAAAAGATGCAAGTCCATATTTAGGAAACTGTGACTTAATAAAGAGGCTTATTTTCTCTTCTTTAAGGAATTTGAATAAAATGAAGGTGATTGAACCAAGCTTATAAGATGATTGTGGTTTCCCCTTGTTTTTAATTGTGATATCTTGTTCAATGATATGCTTAGTGTGATAAATGTTTTCCTGTGCATCCTCATGCTTTATGGGATCCATAACATTTATTGATCATATCTATGTCCAATGGAGCCAAGTGTCTCATCTTAGGAAATGGAGGTTGTTGGATTATGGATGGGATTAGCTTCAACTTTGTGTTCATGGATGGTATAGAGGTGGATGAAGGGATCATTTTATCTTTCTTGGATATATAGATGATTTTTATCAAATGTTGGGTTATTTTTAATTTCATGATCTTCTATAGGGCATGTATCAAGGATTGGATTAGCTTGGGTTTCACGATCAATTGTTGGAAATGTTTGAATAACTTGATTTTAATTTAGAATAGAGTTTATTTTTATCATGCTTTGTAATCTTTCCTTGAAATAGATCTAATGGTTTAGATGATAGGATATAAGTCTAGGTAAGTATGGGGAATTCTTAGATGGGATCAATCAAGATTTTGGATAGGGAGATCTTGAGTGAGATTAGAAGGAAATGGGGTGAATGATGGTGTTCAATCTACTAGAGGCATGGTGGTAGGACACTCAACGATGGGTTTTATGGACATGGATTTCTTGGATTTGTTATTTCTTTGGTTATACCATGCGATTAGTATTTAGAAAAAAATATTTTGTAGACAGATGAGACTATTCAATATTTAGTAAATGGATGAGACTAGTCAATATTTAAAAAATGGGTAGATTTTGGATAGGTTTGGTTGGAGGAATTGACTGAGGTAGATGTAAAAGTAGATGATGTTGATTTGGAAGATATAGAGGATTTCAAGGATTTAAAGGATTTTGGGGGATAATTATTAGGAGGTAGATGCGATGGAATTTGAAGATGTAGATGAGTTGGAAAATTTAGAGAATTTGGGTGAAGAGGAATTGTATGATACGAATTAGGGAGATGGGGGATATTGTTCTAATATGGTTCTCCTTTTCCAAAGTTAGAATAAATATGACTAGAGGATATTTGGTATGATATTGAAGGGGGTATATAGTGCTTGAGAGATCTTGTCTTTGGAGGATATGAGTGTTTATGGTTAGCTATGGAGGATCTATAGAAGGATTTACCATAAAATTTCATCAATGGTATCTTGGTTAATGTTATCATCATCATAGTAAAGATCATATTTAGGCCAATTGAAAGGAGCATCCTCATCATCATAAGGATCATATTCTACTTGGTCAACTGGATTATCATCCTCATCATACATATCATATTGTGGTTGGTCAAATAAGGTTGTTATAATAATTGTTCTTGGCTTAATTTGGGAAAAGGAGTTGATATAAGGGGCCTATGGTGTTTGATTTACACTTGACTATTATATTTGGCCTTATTTGGATTACAATTTTTTGATTTTTTGTCTTAGATATGGATCCATTATTTTATTTAGGTGCTTGGACTTTGATTATTTGGATGTTTTAAATTTTATATGATTAGGATTTTGGATGGTTTTGGATTATGGGATAGTTGGATTAAAAGGCATAATGAGTCCCAAAGGGTGTTCAAATTTGAATGGTAGCCCTAGATAATATTTCTAATGATTTTGAGATTATATGGAGCAACAAATTGGATAGGTGATTTCAAATGGATGGTATAGATAGAGTTATAATATTTAGACTATTGGCTATTAGAGATATTTAAAATTGATTAATATTGATTGATTTGGGTCCTAGGATGATTAAGGGTCCTAGTAGATAGATTAGATGTTTGATTTAATGGATTTAAAGTGTCCAAGACTTTCTCTTAAGATAACGAGGTTTATGTTATGGTAGTTTTATGAATATGGATAATGGTAGAATGAGTATAGTGTGATGTTTAAGGATAACCTAAGGCTTCAAAGTATTATATTGGAGTGGATGATCAAAGATGTGAGGTTTGTATTAATTTGGATTGGATAATTAAGGATATACAATGTGGATTAATTTGGATTGGACGAGTAAGGATATAAGATGTGGATTAATTTTGACAATGGATAATTAAGGGTGTGAGATTTAGATTATTAAGGATTGGATGATTAAGGATGTAATATGTGGATTAGTTTGGATAATGTATGATTAAGGATGTGTAATTTAGATTATTAAGGACTAGATGATTAAGAATGTAAGATGTGGATTAATTTGGATAGGGTATGATTAAAGATGTGGGATTTGGATTATTTAGGAGTAGATATGATGATTTAAAAATAAATTTGGATTTAGATTTTCTAAGGGGTTTAATTTAGGTATTGGATCAAGACTAAGGTTCTAGGGTGGAGTTTATTAGCGTGGAATGGACCAAGGTTTGACTTGGATGAGTGATGGATCTAAGGGATGGATTGAGATAAAACTGGATGTGTAATTAGGACCAAGGTCCTAAAGGTAAGTTTAATTTAGGGAAATGGACATGTATTAAGATTTTTGAAAGGATTTATTTGATGTGAGTAAATTTTGTGTAGGTTTATGTTTGAATTGTATGGACTAAGGGATGGAATAATGTTGGCGGAGTAAGGTAAATTTGGATGGAGGAGTGAGACTAATGTTTAATATGGATGGGGAAGATTAGGAAAAAAAATATCTTATGATTAGACTAATATTTGATGTGGGCGAAGTGATTAGGACAAAATGACACAAGGCTTTGAATAATATGAGGATGGTGGATGAAGTGATTAGGAAAAAAATCCTAAGATTGGGAAAATGTGGGGATGGTGAATGAGGTGATTAGAAAAAAAAGTCTTAAGGTTTAAAAAAATGTGAGGATGGTGAATGAAGTGATTGGGAAAAATTCCTAAGGTTTAGGATAATGCGAGGATAATGGATGAAGTGATTACAGTAAAATTCCTAGGTTCAAGATAATTTTTTTATGTGGAATAAAAGTTAAGGTGAAATAATAAATGGGTAATGGTTATCAATTGTGAATTTAAATTTTGTGAAGGTAATGAATGAATACTATGGACAAGGAATAATATTTTTGGAGGATATTGGGTATTGATCAAGAATTATTAGGGTGATATGGATTAAGGAGTATGGTCAAAGGAGAATGGGCTAAGTTTTGGACTAAGATTATGTTTAAATCATGTGGTTTTTGGGACTGGGTTTTGAAATATAGTTCTAGATGTAGATTATGGCTAATGAAATAAGGTAAAAGTGGATAATGAACTATAACAAAGTGGTCTATGAATAATTAAGTTTGAGGGATAGTGAACAAGGACTATGGATAGTGGATTGGAAGATAGTGATATGGACTAGTGATAATGGATCAAGGTTTGAAAGGATTAATGAGAGTGGACTATGTGGTATGAGGTGAAAGGGGATGGAATTATTTGGATTAAGGGTAATGGACTTTGTTAAGGTAATATGAAAAGTTGAAATGGTTTTTACTAAGGGTGGGCTACCATTATGGATGAAGAAATAACTTCGGAATAAAATTTTATTTCAAGGATATTAGTTTTGAGAACAGTTTATGTAGTGTAGGAAAATGTACTCCTTTAAATTTTCACACTATGTTTTCATCCCCTTAATTAATTGGACTTAATTAAACTTCTAATTTCCTAAATTATGCATTCCTAAGGCTTATTATTCCCATTTTCTAGAAGGGAAACTGACATTAAACAAATGCTAATATTATTTCAAACACCTTGGAAATTGTGCGTCCTAGATTTAAGTCTCAAGACTCATTCACCCAAGGGTGAATTCGTCCTCCTTAAGTGCCAAGACACAATTTTTAATATCTTTTTTGTGAAATTTTAATGATTCAAATTCAAGTTTCAAATATCAACTTATGAAATCTGATTATTGGGAAATTAGATAAACAACTGTAATATTTTATCAATTCAAAACATCTAGTATTGAGGAAAATTTAATATGAGAAAATATTATTGTCAAGAGCATTAAAGATAATATTTATTAGACATCTACAACAAAAAATAAATATCATATCATCATGTCAAATTTATGTGTGTTCATATTATGTTTTGGAGCTGAGATTGTGATGTAGGTTTCAAGCATTCAAGCATCAAATAAAGCTAACATTCAAGCCAATTCATGCAAGATACAGTCCTTAGAGAGATTTGTTAGACTTCAGTCCTCTAAGGGAAGCCTTTGAAGGTTTGGGGAGTTGCAACATAGATTTGATCATTCATGAATCCTTTTCATTTATAATTATTTCATTATCAAGGTTTAATTACCAAATCGAGCTTTGACCAAGGCAAACCCCTATTCACCGAAAAACAAACAATTTTCCCCTCTTTGTGTATGTAGATTTTGAGGTGAAGGACTAAAATTACTCAAAAGTGAAATTTTACAAAGTTGTCAAAGTTTTCAAGCCACAAAAACTCACCTATAGATTTTATTTCAAACTTTCCGACAATGGAATATGGAGGAATCAAGAGTGTAAATCTGGGATCACAGGACTGTGAAATCAGATTTTTGACCCCTGTACAAAGGCCCATTCGGGTAAATCTATCCTAGTAGGACACTCAACAACCAATTTTGGTGATAGGTGCACATCAATTTCCCCTTTTCAGATCTACCTAAAATTTGTAGTTTATGTTTGTGTTATCCTTTAAATTTCCATTTCATGATTTACATCACATACTTGAGTTCATTAGTTATTTTATTTTTATCTCCCCAAAGTGAATTTTAGTCATATTTGTCATAAAGGAAACAATAGATCCCATAATAGGGTTGACTCACCTAAGGGTTGAAAGTCAATCCTCCCTTTGGAAGATCTCTTTTCCTAATGAAATTAGAAGAAAAATAGGTGCATCGTATATTTCGACACCCCTTTTATATTTTTCTTCATTGCAATTTCAAACAAATAATTGGTTTTCAAAAAATTGACTTGGTTTGAAGGTTTACAAGTAAGTACTTGGTAATCACATCCCTCAACCAAGAAGACACAAAAACAAGCCTAAAATTATTCACTGAGGGTGTATCAATCCATATGGTCCCTCATATATGTCATATGCAAGGGTGTCGGTAGCTATGGAATGCAAGGTTATGGATTACCTATACAAATTACCTTAGCAGCTAAAGCCTTTCCCAAGGTTAGTTCTAAATCTATCACTCAATGATATATTCTGCATAACTTCTTGGGCCTAAGTGGTATCCAATGTACCACAAAAAAATATGGTCAATGATCTTATGCTAGGATAGAAAAATATTTATAAGGTATCCTCGATATGCTCCAAGGGTACAAGGGTTCTAAATCCATGAACTAAAGCCCATATACAAGAATGTGATAATTAAATATGAATTCACCTTGTTTCCTAACAAATAGGAGGCCCAAGGCTATTCTAAACATAATGATGACTCTTTTGAGCTACAAATATTATTCTCTCCCCTTTATATATCCTACTAGATTTGTGTGGCTAAGGTCATCCTCTAGGGTAATGAAATCCCTAAATAGGCCTCCTAAAAATAAAATAACACTCATTTATAATCCTTAAGATCACCCCAAGGTGTGAGAGGGGAGCATACATGAGTGTACCTTAGGGATAAAAGACACTAGTTAATTTTAAGTCCAAATTCCAAATTTGAGAGTAATTTTGAAGAATTTCTAATATGAGAAAATAAAAAAGATAAAGCACCTAAAAAAAAGAAAATCTCTATAAACAAGGCTTCTAGAAATGTTCTATAAAACCAAAATATCAGCGGTTTAGAAGGCATATCTCAAATTAGTAGTTTCAAACTACACAAATAAGGGTTAAATAGTAAAATGATCAAAGAGAATGAATTGATGCTGATGAGTTGGGAAATTGTGGAACTGCTAAAATACAACGCATATGCTAAATTACAAACAAATACACCAAAGGACATATGGTAGAAAGTTTATATGTGAAAGTGGAACCAAAAAAACATAGGGTAGATCTATGGAAATAGGGCATGAAATTTCCAAAATGTAAAAAATGGAAAATGTATACTTAAGAGCATAACCATTGAGTTAGATAATACATATGTTGCATTGAAATTACATCCACTAAAACACAATCATTGCATAGAAAATTATCAAATATTAAATAAATATGATTTGAATATATCTATCTACCTCCTAACATAAGATGTAATAGATCTTTGATAACATAACCCCATAAAAAATTATTGCCAACAAAAAAATGAGTTAAATTACTAAAAAAAATGATAAAAATGTGTTTTAAACTCTGAAAAGTATATACATTGAAATATTTTGTGTAATTATTGATACATAGAGGGGAACCATCATGATGTTATGAAGCTATTAAAAAGTGACAAAAACCTACGATAAAATATGTTAGGCTTACAAAATATTGATGTTTAGACAAATAAGCATTATAATGACCTATAAAATTCATTCCTTGTCAAAAAACTAAGAGTTGAAACATGAAAATAATGGAAAACTTGTTAGAACAAATGCAACATGGAATGTTGAAACACAAAGTGCATATGCCAAAATGCAGTGTGGAACAACCAAAACATACAATAGCATCACTAAACTAGGACATATGAGCAAAAAATAGCTAATAACACATAAAAATGATTAGTAGAAGGGACATGGGTTCCCAATATAGTTGTCAAAATCTGCACCTTCAAACTAAGATCAAGAAAATGGATTAACACAAAAGAATCTAAAAGCTCAAATAGATGATGACACATGCTAGAACAAACCAATGAAGCTAACTAATATAAATTCAAGCTAAAAATAAGCAAAAGTAACATTTATACCTTCATCATTGGTTTTTGGATAATCTCCAATAGATGAATGTAAATAATCCTTGTAGTCATGTCACTAGTTTGAAAAATAAGGATTAATCTAGATGTTTAGCTCACACAATTGGTAATATATAAGGTTAGCATGAGAGTAGATTATGAAATGGGAGGGGAGGACTCTCATTAAATATATTTCCAAAGAAGAAAATGGAGGGCCAAGATGCAATGTTGAATCAATGGTTAGAACTTCGATCTATGGACAAGATGATTAGGCTTCTGACAAGTGTCATGAAGGGGAAAGAAGTTCCAAGATCAAAGGATATGATTTGATCAAGGTGTCAGATTAAATAATAAAATGTATAAGTGACGTATAATGTGGGAATTTCTAAGCATGCTCACACAAGGTGGAATGTGTGAGAGATATGCTCACATGTGCATGAGAAAATAGTGGGATGAGTTAGCATTCTCACACATGAGGAATCACAAAGTGGGTTGAGGTAAAATTTAAAGGTTCTTCCAATATATCATGCTCACACATGGGTGAACAATAAGTGGGATGAGCTAGAATTCTCACACATGTGCGAGAATGAGGGAGATGGAGGCCACATGGTAAGAGGAGAATAATAGAGATTTCAATCCATGTTGATGGATTTCATGGCTAAGAGTAAAATGTTAAGGATTACTGATGATGTGGAATTAAATATTAGAAGAAATAGTAGCATGCATTGAGTAGCCTAAATCAATTAATTAAGTAGGTATTAACTAATATATTTAGTTGGAGGATGTAGCAAAAAAATATATATTTAGTTGGAGGATTTAGGGAAGAATTAATTAATGATGAGTGGTGAAGGAATTTTTTTTTGTAGATTGCAGGAATCAGGTAGTACGACCCCTATAAACTATAGTGTGCCCGGTAAAATTTTTAATGTGACCAAAGACATTGGCGTGACACACCCTCCGGTACCATGGGGGTGGGGAGACTAGACCTCGTGACCAACCTCTTGCAACAGGAAAGATTTAGCTAACTGAGCTAGGGCCCCCACCTCGAGTGGTGAAGGAAATTAATTAAATAATGACTTATTTAATTAATTTATAGGAAAGTTAGTACAAAGGAATTTATTGATAAATTCAAGATGTCTACACATTCTATATTATTGTTGATGTTCTACCCTATAAAAATTATAATGGATATAAATAACCAATTACTTTCTTTAGTAAAACATTGTAAAATGTTGAATTGAACTACTCTACCCTAGAGAAGCATGCTTATGCACTTGTTAGCACTATTATGAGTTTAGGTCTTATCTCATATGATCCAAAATCCCTACCAATGCATCTCTCATTGTTATAAGGAACACCTTCTCTTAATAAGAAGCTTCGAGAAAAAGGTGTAAGTAGATCAACAAGGTCTAGGAGTATGAAATGGATGTGCAAACTACCAACCTAATGAAAGATCAAAGTCTTTGATAAGCTAATAGCAACTAAATTTTTTAATGCAATTTATGTGCATTAGGTAATTTTTGATCCAACATCTTTCCTTGCCCTTTGTACAATGATCCATGGTACGAAGATAATCTTTTTTCTAGAAAATGTGAGTTGTATTCCAAGACTAAGCCACCAAAAAAAGAGAACCTTGAAGTTGGAAACTCAAAGGTATGTGTTTTTGTTGGTCCAATCGATGTGGAAGAGCCTTGATGGACTACTCTTCAAATTTTTGGATCATAATAATTTAGTTAAATTCATTAATGAATGTCATCAAGGGCCTCTTGGAGGATATTTTATATCAAATATTACTGGTCACAAAGTAATCAAAGCATGATATTGGTGGCCTACATTATTCAAATATGTGACTAAATTTGTTAGGATATGTGATTCTTGTTATATATTTACAACCAAGAAGAAATTTACAACTGAACTCCCCCTCACATTTATATTAGTTGAGGCTCCACTTCAATAATTGGTATGGATTTCATAGTGGAGATTGTTTTTATTTAATAAAAATAGGGGTAAAAACTTGATAGAATATGGAAGAAAATCAATACATAAGAATGAGGGAGCCCATTAGCTCCCACAAATGGAAACCCAGAACATCAAGCACCAGCAAAACCACCAACCGACCAACCATCTGCAACTTATTCCTCCATATCATCAACAATGACCCTCTCAAGTTCAAAAACATACTCAAGAGATAACTATCTCCACCCCTCAATCCTCCAATCATCCTCATTCTCAGAAGTCCACTTGGCCAAATAGGCAGCCGCTTTATTCCATTCACACAAAATGTGGACAAAAGACACTTCCTCCAAAGTAGAGCACCTCTGCCAAATCTGTTTAACCACTAACACAATCTACCAATTAACATCAACCACCCTTTTCTCAAGCAACAAATTAACCATCATTTGTGAATCAGATTCACAGATAACCTTACGCCAACCCAAGGCGCAAGCACGCTCAATAGTCCAAAGAAATGACAACCCTTCCATAAGATTGTTAGTATTTCGCCCCTTATGGATGGAGAAAATAAAAATGACCGAACCAGTACAGTCTCTACCGATTCCAGCAATACCAGCAAGCCCTGGGTTGCCTCTAGAGGAACCATTAGTATTAATCTTCAGAACCTCCATCGGAGGAGGCATCCATCTTCCAACCCTTTGAACCTTCTTTTTCGCTCTCCTACCTCTTCCAACATAGGCAAAGACAAAAGTCAGGCCCTACACCCCCAATCTATTCATAATCTCATCATTACTTCTTTCCAACAGTAGGGCCACTTCACATTTAGCTTCCACTATCTCCTGGATCATACCAATAATTATGTGCCAAACCTATTGAGCCACCAAATTTTCTCCACAAAAAATCCTATGATTCCTTTCCAACCAAATTTTCCAAAGGATGAAAGTAGGACCAATGCTCCACAAAATCTGGAGAAAAGAGGCCTGGGAGGGGGGCCTTCCCAGATTACTCCAGAACTCAACAAGAGAAGACACATGAACACAAGGATGTTTCCAAACACCCCACCACCAATTCCAGAGCAGAAGAGAATAAGAACATCGAAAAAATAAATGGGGAGAATCCTCCTCACTACAACCATACAACTCATACATAGAGGGGCCCTGGAATCCCTGCTTACGAAGATTCTCCCAAGTCAAACATCTATTCCAAGCAAGAGTCCAAGCAAAATAACTACACTTGGGCCAAGAAAACTTGTTCCACACCTGTTTCCACCAAGGGACCTCCACCCCCCCAAACTGACGAGAAAGCAACTCCTGATAACCACTAGCTACAGTAAAAACACCCTTAGGGTTTGGGCTCCAAGCTAGAATATCCTTATCCCTAAAGGAGTTACATTGTCTACCAGCTAAGATAATTTGAACCACAATACCATCCTCCTCCAACCCAAGAACAGGCCATTCACCAAGGTTTGTCCACCTAGCCACCTCCACCTATCCTCCAGGGTCAAATTTCTTAAAATCACTCACTCTAGACCAACCGGCCTCCAAAAAGTGTCGAGACAAAGTCACCAAGTTAAGGTACTGACGTAGAATGGGTGTGTAACCATCCCAAGAATCAAACCAAAACATAGCCTCATCTCCCTTATTACAAATCCATAAAAGGCCCTCCTTGATTAGTGCAACCCCTTTCTTAAGCGTTCCCCAAATCATAGAGCCTTTCCTAGCCAGAGGAAACCTGGGAAGCTCCTCCTTACAATCCCTAGAAGATACTTGTGGGATAAGATCTTGGACCAACTATGATCCTATTCCACACACCACCTCCAATAAAGCTTTGCAGCTAACACCAACCTAGACCAAGTCGCCTTCTGCAAACCAAGTCCCCCACCTGCCTTGGGCTACAAACAACATCCCACTTAACCAAACTCCATTTGGATGAGGACAAGCTACCCGCCCATAAGAATTGTCTAGCCAGTGAGTCTGTCCTTCACAAACCCAATAGGAGCAACTCGTAGCATGCACCTATAAATAGGAATAGCCTGCACCACAGACTTAAGTAACAGAACACGCCCAACAAAAGACAACCATCAATGACTCCAATGACTAACCTTCGCATGAAACTTGTCCAAAATATTTTGCCAAGATTCTTTGGGGAGTCTACTGGCAGAGATAGGAATGCCTAGATAGGTTAAAGGAAGAGACCCAATCTAGAACCTCAAGATACGAGAAATCCTTTGTTGAATAGATCGTGGAGTATTAAAGAAGAAAATGGAGGATTTGTCTTCATTAATCCTTTGACCAACAACAGCAAGATAGATATCCAAGGCCTTGCATAGATTCAAAGCTTCATTGATCCTGGCCAGACCCATCAGAGTTGTATCATCCACAAATTGTAGGTGTGAATGAGGAGGCAAGGCATTTCCTCATTTCCATCCCTGAATCAAACCCAGCTCCACATTAGGTTTCACAAGTCTACCAAGACCTTCTGCCAGAAGAATAAATAAGTACAGAGAGATAGGATCCCCTTGACGAAGGCCCCTAGAAGCACTAAAAAGATTGGTAGGCTCCCCATTAATCAACACCGAGAAAGAAGTGTAAGTAACACAACTAATCACCCACTGGATCCATTCCTCAACAAAGCCAAAAGCATTAAGAATTTTCCTCAAAAAGGACCACCTCACTCTATCATAAGCCTTCGCCATGTCAAGCTTGATGAGCATAGCCTTTTCTTTTGAGGAAACCATTGAATGAATGGTCTCCATAGCAATGACCACCCCATCCAAAATTTGACAATCCTCCACAAAACCACTTTGTTCCTCAGAGATAAGCCCACTGAGCCATCGCTTCAACCTTTCAACTATCAGCTTGGAAATAATTTTATACACCACATTACAAAGAGAAATGGGTTGAAATTGACTCAGATGATCCACCCCTTCAAATTTGGGAATGAGAGCAAGGAAAGTAGAGTTTAAAGCTCGAAGCATCTACTTGTTTTTCTAAGACTCGCGCACCATCTCCAACAGGTTGAACTTAATGATGTCCCAAAATTCTTGATAAAATTCATCTGGATACCCATCATGACTTGGGGCTTTCCCTTTCTTCATCTGAAACACAATACCCTCTAATTCCTCCAGTGAGATATCACTCAAAAGATGCTCATTCATCTCCCTAGTGACCAAAGAGGGAATGCAAGACAGCACATGGTTTTCCTCCTCTGTAACATCCTGAGAGTCCTCACGAAATAAAGAAGTATAGAAATTTGAGGCTTCTCTAGATATATCTTGCAAGGAAGAAAGATGCTCACCCCTATCATTCACCAGAATAGGCATAAAATTACCATGTCTCCTAGCCTTCACCGAGTTGAAGAAAAAGGTAGTTTTTCTATCACCCTCCTGTAACCACTCAACTCTAGCCTTCTGCTTCCAAAAAATTTCCTCACACAACTCACACTCCTCCAAAGCTTTCTGAGCCCAAGCTTCCTCCCTGAGTAAATCCTCAAAAATCCCACACTCCCTTATCTCCCGAGTGATTACATTCAAGCCAACTTGAGCCTCAACCTTAGAATGAAAAATATTGCCAAAGTACTGCCTATTCCACCTTTTAAGTTAATATTTTACAAATTGCAGCAGCTTAGAAAAGGAGTACATGGCAGTGCCAAAATTAGGTCTTCCCCTTCTCCACCAGTCAGCCATATGCACCTGCAAAAAAGAATCTCTTAACCACATAAGATGGAACTTGAAAGAAGGGGACCGAGCCACCCAAGCAGAAGAAGTAGAAAACTTAATTATCCAGTGATCTGAACCCCTCCAGTCTAGAATCTCAGAGATAGAAGACAACCCTACATCAACCCAAAAACTGGACACTAAAAAATGATCAAGCCTCTCGGCAATATAGTTGTCCCCCAATATCCTATTGTTCCAAGTAAACTTCCCACTTTGAGGCTTAATGTCAACCAGGTTCAAAGCAGAGATGCTATCACGAAAAAGGAAAGCTAAGGTTTCCAATCTCGCAACACCCCCTAGCTTCTCATCAATCTCAATAATAGCATTGAAATCCCTAGCAACAATCCAAGGGAACAAAGGAGCTAGGCTCCGAACATAACTAATATGAGACCACAATAACTTCTTACCAGAAAAATCAGTAGGCGCGAAGATGTTTGAGAGAAGAATAGTTTCCCCCAACTCTAGACTTGAAACAACCACAAAGATGGAAGACTTGGAGGACACCCACCAAAGAGGATGAACCTTCACTGGATTCCACAGACAAGCCACCCCACCAGCACTGCCATGAGCCCCAATACACTGGAAATTTCCCCGCACCCACAACTTAGGCATCATACCCAACATACCATCAACCGATAACTTAGTCTCCTAAAGAAAAAGAACATCAAGAGAATGAGAACGCAACAAATCAGAAACAAATTTTTGTTGAGGGCCACTATTCAAGCCCCTAACATTCCAAGAGAGGACATTCATTTTGGAGGGTTGGAGAAATATGAATTCATATTCTTTACAGACCCAGCCTCCACCAGAGCCTCCCCCATCAACTTCAATTTCTCCAAATCCTTCTTTCTCCCTGCTTTAGAAGATTTCTCCACCACCCCTTTCTTTAGGTCCTTTTGAAGAATTCCCAATGAGGGAGAAGCCTTATTATCTTTTACCAAGCCCGCTCCCGCTTTCTCCAATGGGCTAGAGAGCCCCCCTTCTCCCAACTTTGTCTCCACTATAGGCTCATCCCTCCCATGAACCACCATACTCTGGTCCGATTCCAACTGAATAACCCCCATTTCTTGAGAAGTTTGGATGCACTCTGGGAAAATGCCTTCCTGAACCCCTTCTAAAACACCCTGATCCAAAATCAACAATCCTGGATTTACCTCCTGATGACCAAGATCATCAAGCACCTCAAATATGTTACAAGAATCTCCATCCTGTCGGTCCTTAAAATTCTTCTTTTGGCCCTGGTTCCTATTACGAGCCTTGGCTGGAATAAAACCTTCAGCATCCATAGCCTCACTCGGCACAAGTTCCTTACCCTTGTTGACCTTTGAGGGATTGCGAGGAGGTTGAGTTGCCAGATTCCCTGGAGTTTAAACTTTGAGCATCTTCTCTGCAAATGCCCATACTCACAACAAAGATGACAACGAAATGGCAAAGTCTCGTAGTCAAGTTGTTGCACCCAAGAGCAAGAACCCACACGTATTTCCAAAGAATATAGGATAGGGATATGTAAATCCATTTCAACATAAATACAAGCAAAATTCATTACCTTTTTGTCCAGAGTTTGTTGAGAAGGACCCGCCGGTTTTCCCAGTAATGAGGCAACTCAATGAAAAATATCATTGAGCCAAAATTCCACTGGAAATCTCAGGAGGCGAAGCCAAATCGGGTACCGATTTGGAAGTTCCTCTGAAGGATCAAAACCCGCATGCCATGGCTTAATGAAAAGACCAACCTAGTCGTGGAAGTAAGGCTCGCCTTCAAAAACTCTATTATGATCCATCATGCAATTAAATTTCACCATGAAGTAGTTGTTGGCTAACAACATTATTTCCATCTCACCCTTTGGGAACCAAGAACGATGAGCCCATGATTCTAAAAATTGGAGCGAAACCCTCATTCCCAAAAATTTGCAGAGCAAAGCATGTTTTGAGAAATACTCGATGTCCTCTGCAATTGATTCAGGTTGAATAACCAGCACCGACCTTTCCTTAGAATGTTCAAGGCATCCATTTGTCTTCAGAATATGAGATCCACTAGTGTGAACAAATCCATCATTACTTGGGTTATTTGAAAACAAACTATTATTAATAATTTTTGGAGAATGATTTGGAGGTGAGGCCCCAAAAGCAGCACAAAAATCCAAACAGGATTTGACCCCAGATGACTCCCCCTGAGCCATGCAAACTCGAGTCCCAAAACTTTGTGAATGCAAACTGAAAACCACACCTTTGGAGCCCGTACAAGTTATGGAATGGACCTAAGGAGAGTCACACCCTACTCAAAAGTAGCGGCCAACAAAGAGAACACCTACAGCAAGGAGACTCCACCAAGAAAAACTGCTTCCGACCTAGCCAAAACCCCACGCTAGGAGAAGAGAACACCCCGAGAGAAAGACACCACCCCAACCACTCAAGCAAATCCCACCCACACAAAAACACTGCCCAAAAGAGAACAAAAATCAGAGAAGGAGCATGCAGAGAGGGTCGAGCCCTCATGCAAGCCGCGGCCTCACACAAGGAGTTGTTACCCGCAACGCCATCCTCTGCGTCCATCCTTGTTATTCCTCATAGTGGAGATTGTTAAAAAAAAATGCATATAATTAAATTTTGATAGCCATTGACTACTTTACCAAGTGGGTGGAGGAAATTCCTACTAGAAATTATAGATGGAGAGTTCATGGAGCAATAGATACATGGTAAGCATATTAAGAAATAATTCTCTTGAGTGTATATGGTCTCATATATATATATATATATATATATATATATATATATATATATATCTTTATTTATGTTATGTCTTCTACATGTCTTGCGTTGTGTGTTTCTTGCCCTTGTGCAATTATGACCCCTATTGATCATGATGAAGTGTAGTTTCCCTACTTTTCCCTTTTGGTTTGTATTCTAAAGATACCTAGATTATTCATATTCCTACAAGAGACACATTTTCCCAACTAAATCCAATGTTGGAGCCTAATCCAACAATGCCCAAATATGGTAGAGTCTCCATCCCATATGATTTTGGCCTTATTTTACCCATAATTTATAATCAATCTCATAAAAAAATTAAATGGATCTCCATTGGTGAAATTTTTGTGTGTTAGAAGTTACAATTTAAATTCCAAGAAGTTCCTAATTATACAAGCATGTTGGTCATTTTCTATTGCTTCATGATATTGTGGACTAAATTGTTATACTAAAAAAAAACTACTCATCCCAATGTCTAGTCTTGATGCCTAGTCTTACATAAAATAATTATGAATCCTTCATGTTTCTCTATTTCATTCCTTTGTAATTTTTCACAAAGATTTGGATATCCCTCCTTTGTCTCGTTATTATGATCTCCCTTCATTTTTGGTATTTCATCGAATCATCCATTTCTTCCAATTTATATAATTTTTGAGTCTATATATACTTCATCTATCTTAATTTTATTTCCTTCATTTCCCTCCTCCAGTTTTTCATGTATTGTCGACTCCCTCTACTTTCTCATTTTCATCTAGTTTTAGATTTTTTTTGGACCTTCAAAATTTTACCCCCATATCAAGTTCTCACCTTTGGTCCTACACTTTAACTCTACACCCCCCATCCTTCCTCATTTTCCCATATTTCCCTTCAATCCTTTATTTGCAAGCTTTGGATAGAATTACAAACTTCCATTTAATTATCTAGTCCCCATGTCCACTTCCACACTAAATCCCTACGACTGCTCATAGTTCCTTTTACCGCTCAATTATTTTTGTGCAAAGGTTAAGATGACTTTTAGACATCCTTTCCTATTTAACATCTAATACTAATATCAAATTATACAAGGAAACCCCACACCTCTCATTTTTGAATCTTAACCTTCATCAATATTTTTTATTTCTTTTTGTTCACTTTAGTCACTCCCAAAATCCTTCTAGGATGCCATTAATGAATATATTTGATCCTACAAGTGCTTGAATAGTTATTTCTCACCTAAAATGTCTTCATCCATCTCAAGGGCATAATTGTCATAAAAATTCAATAATGGGTGATAAAGATTTTAATTTTCCATTAATGTGATAGGTTAAGTCAACTTACAATGACCCTATTTATTATTCTAGGTCCTTAATCTTACATTTTTTATAAGGTTTATATTATCTCACATGTTAGGGTTGCAATGTATTGTTCTTCATCGAGTTTATGTAAGCAACTGAGGTGAAGGCTATCTACTTCCTTACATGATATAGAGCAGCATTAATGAATTGGTAAGGATGTAATCATTTGGAAAATGAATTTTGAACAACGTCTAGTACCTATAGAACTCTCTAAAACTTGACTTGTGCACCAAAACATAAGGTTGTTGATGTCAAAACTCATGGGTGACCTCTCTAGATGCAAGCAATCATGGTTATTTTCCTCAAAGTTTTTTATTAGTATTGAAAGATATATATTTCAGTTATAAGTATTTAAAGGAGATGGAATTAGTTACTTAGTAGGAAACAAAGAGGAGAGGATACAAACCATTAGGGTTTCTCCCTAACAAAGGGTTTTAGGGCATTTTATATATTGTAATTTTTGGGATTTCTCTTAGAGTGTAATGTCATATTAAAAAATTAAAGGAATGTTTTAAAGGTGTAGATTCAACTTATTTTGAATGCCTACGTAAGAATTGTATACATTTCTAAATATATTATTGATTTTCTTAATTGTAATTATTGATTTGAGTATTATTTTGGCTCATTTTTCAATTGGAAGGTAGTAAAACTCCTTGCAAATATTTTGTGGGGCATCTTGTCAAAAAATATAGAATTTGTAGATCCATTTATGGATAACTAAGATAGATTCAAGTAGATTTATTGCAAGTTTATCTAATTGCTTGTTTTCATGTACAAATCCTAGCTTGTGTGTGGAATCTAAAGGTATAGTCCTAATTGATATCTTGGTCAAGGTGTTATGGAGTAGATTTTTTAATGTCTCAATTTGGATAAAAAAATTGAATAATTTATTTTCTCTACTAGGTAGAGGAACTTCTCTCCTTCATGTTTGGTCTCCCATCCCGTCAACAAATTATAAACATAATATCAATCTATAATTTCATAAATTGCATCCTACGCAATTTCACATTCCATAAACCTCCCCTTTAGATAAATTTAATTCGATAATGCAACACCCCTTTTATCTAACCTTAATCTTATCCTTAAACTATTTATTTTTCATCGATAAGGTGATTTTTTGCTGTAGACAACCACACACTGTGTAGACGTCTACGTGTTGCACAAATTTCTCAAAAATATTCTTCATTGAAGTAGTTGTTTGGATGTTACACTTCCCACCTACCTGTGAGTGTAACACCCTTGCAACTTGTAGACGCACCAAAATGACCCTTTACATGTATTTTGGTCTCTCTCATTCATTTTTTCAAATCTATCTCATTCCATTCACTCAATCTCTCCATTCTCTCAATGTTTCTTATTATTCTACACCATAGAAACTTTGTTCTATCATTGCTATTGCATGTTCTTGTTCTCTTTGTTGGTGTTGTTAATATTTAATTACACTTGTATAGGTTTACTTAGGTGTTTAATTTAATTCCTAGGTTGCATTCAATAGGAAATTAGTTATAACGGGGTCATCCCCCTTCACATGTTTGTATAGGAAATAAGATTCTTCTAGAAATATCATCTAGAGCTTATCTTATAGCTTAATCATTTCCTAGGTAGTTAGTTAGTTGTCACATGTTGTTAGATCAAGACACATGTCAACATCATACTACATACTACATTTCATTCTTTCCTATTTATACAAGGCATTTGTACATTATAAAATATATCTCATAATGGAATCTCAATTTGCATGCTCAAGTTGCAAGACTTTCTTGTGTGGGTGATATTCTTCTTGGTAAGATCCTTTCAAGGTTGCAAATTCATAGGGTGATTGTGCATCCATAATTTGTACATGGTATCATAGCAAGGCCATTGAAGACTCATGTTAAGATCAAAAAGTTGGGCTAAGGAGATTCGCATTACAGGCTTGAAGGTTTTCATTGAAGGCTAGTTGGCTCCACCCGAGGACCAACTAATTTCTAGTGCAGATTGAGCCCTCTTCGACCTCACCATTATGCTCAAAAGGCCTCAAAACCCTAGGATCACCTAGGATCACCTACCAAATCATCAAAATCAAATATTTTTTCTCGAGAGCCATCAAAGGTTTTTTCAGCTACTAGGGTTTTCCATCCGTACCGTATGGATCGTGCAGTCTACAAAAAAATTTCTTTTGGCCTTTTTTCAAATCAAAAATTCCGCAAACATATATTCTTGTCAACCTATTTAATTTTCCATAGGTTTGTAAAAATCCTTGTCGATGTACCTTTCTTTGGCTTTTCGGCCTTGTCAAATCTAATCGTTGACTCCTATCACGTTGGTCTTACCTTGTCAGCTAGGCCCATCCATTTTCCATCATCGTCCATCGTTAGCCACTATCACCATCCATTTGCTTACCGTTGGCCATCGGCCCCACCCATCAGCCCTAGCTCCTAGGTCACAGTCACATCAAGATCTACAGGCTCTGCTAAGCTAAGCGATGACACTTGTTCTTGTCGTCCAACCATCGCTCCATCGTCTCTCATCAAGCAACACATTTTTTTTAAACTGCTAGTTTATACCATGGTCCTATCAGCAACCAAGTGTTGAATATTTTTTAGCCTGAGGTGCTTGATTTTTGCGCCTAGTTAGTCTATCAGGCCCTAATAGGGAAAAATTCTTCCAAGGAGCATATCTTCTCATCACGATATGGAAAATTGGAAAACAAGATATTGTTGGAAAGGTAATTCAGAGAACTATCTAGTGGTGTAGTTTATTTTCAAAAAAAAAATCATTAAAAGTTATATTCAACTAAAGTCAACTCCCCTATTTAGACTCAAAGGCTCATAACTTCTAATCAGTTTGTTGAAAATCAGTGATTCCAGTGGCATTCAGAAAGTATTTCAATGCTTTTTTAATCAGTCCATTCCTTTCAATCAATTTCAGCTCTAGGTACTTTGTATTGGATTTTTGCAATTTGGTGCACTTGTTTAATTACTTGGACATCCTGAAGTTTGAAGAAGGATTTTTGCATTGGGAAACATATTTTCAGTTGCACATTCATATATCAAAAGTTTCACAACTATCTCCATCAGAATTTTATGTCTTGTATTGCTCTAATGGCCGACATAGGTTTTGAGATCCTCACACCTCACAATTATCACACTTGGAAAGTGATTATGCAGTGGTTCCTATGGTCAAATGGATTGTGGTCTAAAATGAATGAACAACAACCTCATTTGACTAGAGAATATGAGAATTTCCAACATAGAATCAAATGTGAGGAAGAAATGGGGTTGATAGACCTACATGTTTCCAACTCACTTTTCTTCCACATCGAGGGGTGTACAACTCTTAAAGAGGTATGGGATAAATTGAAAGATTTATTTAGGTAAATTAGTGATGTCAAAGCACTACAATTAGAGTCAAAACTTGCATCCCTTTCAGTTGATATGTTTCCTTCTATTGAAGACTATTTGGTTAAGTTCAAATATTCAAGGACTCAATTGTCAAGATGTGGAAAAGACAAGTTTGACAGAGAATGTATCTTTATGATCTTGTCAAAATTTAAGGTTTCCTATTCATACTTTGCTACATCTTTTGATTCTACTATGGATGGATTAGAGGATAGTTTTATCATGCCCTCCTTTGAGACATTTCACGAAAGGTTAACAAGAGAGAAAACAAAGCTTAATAATGTTGACACATCCACTAAGTCTCATGATTTGATAGCAAATCCATCTAAGGGAAAGGGAAAGTATAAAGGAAAATCTAAGACAAGGTCTAGTAATGCCTCACATCTAAAAGATGATAATCCAAAGAAGGAGAGGCCTAAGTGTACTTTTTGTAATGGACTAGGACATTGCAAGGAGGTGTTTTTTAAGAAGGAAATACATGAATTGAGATAAATACTTCAAGACCATAATATCACTATTCCTTCTACTTCCACCAAATCACACTCTTCTTCTTCCACTCATGAGGAGTCATCTCATATAGGTATAGCTAGCATTGCCACAACTAATATACAAGGGAAAGGAAATGCATTGATCACTACTTTTGTTAATAGATAAGATGGATGGATCATTGATTCAGGAGCATCTTGGCATGTTACTAGCTCTTTTGATCAGATCACTGATGGGTCACTTAGAGCACCTGGTTTTGATAGAATGTTTACTGCCAATTCTGCTATGGTTCATGCAGTTGGTATATGTGATGTCACTTTGGGTATAGGGCATGTTCATGATTCAATATATATTCCTAAGATGACACATAATCTCCTTTCAGTCTATCATCTTACGCAAGGAGGAAACATAGTCGAGTTCACATGAGTCAACACTCATTCAAAATGAATTCAATGAGCTCATTGCTATTGGAGTGGTTGATCATTAGTCAAGGGTATATACCTTCTCCCACTTTTGGGATAATGATAATCCACATGTTCTTGATTCTCCTGACTCTAGGGTGGGAAGTAATTTTCATCATGGTTGTGGTGGCTAGTTGGACTTTTATCTTCTTAGTATGGCACCACCTTCATCTCCTGCTTCTTCATAGTTTAGATTTGTTTCAACACAGTAGGATGCATTCAACACTTCAAATTTGTGGTATCCAGATGGGTTTGTGGCAGGCCTTGCAAATTTGGCTCTCCATTCTTCCATGAGTCTTGAGGATATTCTTGAGGGGACCACCCTTCTTTATGGGGGGGCTATATAGTCTCCAATTTTGATCTTTTTTATATCTTATGATGGTTGTAGCTCTTGGGGGTATTGATGTTCAGACCTCCAAACATCACTCTTCCATCATTTAATTTTTTATGCATTTCATCTCTTTTTTGGAGAGGGGTTTTCTTCCCACTAGGTTTTCCCTTTCCTTCGTTTACGAGAGATTGTTGCATTATTAGTTGTATGTATGGATACCTAAAATGGCCATGTAGCTGGGACCCATCATTGCATTATTATTTCCTCCCTAAGTTGCACTAATGAGGGGTGTTGGTGTAATTAATATTTAATTGCACTTGCATAAGTTTACTTAGGTATTTAATTTAATTCCTAGGTTTCAATCACTAGGAAATTAGTTATAATGGGGCCATCCCCCTTCACATGTTTGTATAGGAAATTAGATTCTTTTAGAAATATCATAATATAAATTATATTATCACTTCATCATTTCCTAGGTAGTTAGTTAGTTGTCACATGTTAGATCAAGACACATGTCAACATCATATTACATACTACATTTCATTCTTTCCTATTTATACAACGCATTTGTACATTGTAGAATACAACTCATAATAGAATCTCAATTTGCATGCTCAATTTGCAATAATTTTTTGTGTGGGTGATATTCTTCTTGGTAAGATCCTTTGAAGGTTACAGCTTCATAGGGTGATTGTGCATCCATAATTTCTACACTCTTGAGAAACTTAACATCATTTTATCAAGCTCAGTCTCTTCCTTTCGGCATTACCATTTTGATAAATAGAGGGTAACTACAATTGTTTTATTGTATTGTCTATTTATCTTGTTAGCATATTATTCTAGTATGTCTATCTTTCTTTATCTTAATAATATCTAGCTATTCATGGATGTGGGAACACCCACATGGGGATTTGACTAATGCAAGCCCCTAAATGGCCCCAAAATTTTCTCTCAGTTGTGTGTGCGGGTATTGAAGGTATAACTCTACTAGAGGATTCATTATTGGACCTCTTGTGAGTGTCTCCTTTCTTCTTTTAATTTTAATTGTCATCATTTCTTGTTTATCTTTCCGAATTTTGAGAGTTTAGCTATCAAAACTGTTAGTAGGTTCTTAGTCGATTTATATTATCAAGCTCATTTTTTTGTCCATATGAATGCACCATGTGGACATCCATGTGTCGTGCTATTGTCCTTGGCCAAGATATTTCTAGTTTTTTTGGGAGACCTTTGCAACCTACTTTTTAAAAATTTTGAAACTCTCTCATTTTAATTCTATGTAAAATACAAACAAATCCCCTTTATCATTCCTATCACCTGAGCTTTGATCCCTGAGGTAGCTGAGGATTGTTTCCCCTTTTATACCTCATCGCCTTAAAGATGTTGAATCTCCTCCTCTAAATTTTTGTGAACCCGATGTGAACTCTTCTTTGCTCTAGTCTTTGTTGAAAGTTTATTTTCTCTTGTTTGGAAGTTTTTTTGACTAAGTGTTGTGATATTCTTATAAGTTTCACAACCTAATCTAAAACTTATGAGCATGTAGTAAGAAGAATTTGACACTCGAACATGAGTTCAAGATGTTAGTTTGGTCCAACCTATCAAGGTCCTGATTTTTGAACAATTCATCATGAGTTTATCACCTAGCTATATGCCTCCTTGCATTTATATTTGTGCAAATATTCAAACAAGTTCTCAACCTAGTACTCCATATGAATGTTCTTCTCCTATAGACCATGAATCTGCTCTTACGGTCCCCTTTGAGAGAGTTCAATGTTTAGAGGAAAGAATTAAATAATTTGAATAATTTTTAAACTATGATAACTTGTATAATCAAGTTGCTCCCTTTGTGTGTTGTCTAATAAATCTATTCATCTTAGATCACAAGGGTCTTGAGTTGATCCATAGAATAACTAATATAGTAGAGACTCATGTATCCTCATACATGACAGTCTTGAGCCACCATCAAGATACCCAATTAGAGATTATTGGTACACAGTTGAATCTTTCAATTCCAGAGGTGTTTGTGCACATGGTGGATACTATTCCCTCTATCCCTTCTCTCACTTTTATTGATAACACTAACATTATGCCCCTTGTTAATCCTGGAGTTAATATGAATTTTGTTCCTTTGGGATATGAGATTCCTGTATCTGTATCTTGAACTTTTGCTACTATGACTAATCAAACTCCTCCACCTCCACCATTCGATCTTGTTTTGAAGTGTACCCTATTACAAAATATAGGTTGGAAGTAGTCACAACTATCCAACTTAACAAGCATTGCTTCTCATTCCACATTGCAACCCTATTATCATCCTAGTCCCTTGGCCCTAAGCATCCTAAATGTCTTCGTCCCTCAAGAGGTGGAAATTTTGAAGTTTGATAAATAAAGTGGTTAGAGTGATCCGTAGACCTATGTCTCATCATTCACTGCCATGTATAGTGACTTCCTCTATCAAGATGCATTGCTAGCTAGACTATTCCTATAATCTCTCAAAGACACTGTGTTGGAATGGTTTTTCTCCCTTCTTGATAATTTTATCTTCTCCTCTAAGAAATTAATTAATCAATTCTTGTAGTAGTTCTAGGCTAACATTGGGTTGAAAGTTACCTTTATAATCTCGTCCATTGTAAGTAGGGAGCTCACGAGAAGGTGATTGATTTTATTGCTCACTAACAATATTTGTTTTCACAAATCTCTTATGTCTTGCCTGATTTTGATGTCCAATGTTTGTTCATGGAAAATTTGTAGTCGACGTTGAGAGAAAATTTCTCTTAATGAAATATCCCTCTTTGCACATCTGTGTATTGTACAAAGAGACTAGCAGTACACAATGACATAAGATGGGGGTTCCTCCTCATCCTCTCAGCTTGATAGTCAAACAACCATGTCTATTTTTGGGGAGTCTTGAATGAATAAGGCACTATGTGGTTTTTTTTCCTACTAAAAAGAACACCATAGGGCATAACATAGTTTTCAAAAAAAAATTTGACTCTTATGCTAGTTTTCTTCAAAGGTTGCTAAAATATATCATGATTACTCTCCCAAAGATTATACTATTTTTTGATGATAAGCGATATCTTAGTCGGTAAAATACACAATTTTTTTGTCAATATCATTGAGTCCTTGGCCATGACATTGAATGTTGTGTGCATCTTTGATATGTAGTCCAAGACCACATAGATTGTAGTGGCACTTGACTTGATGATAGAAAGAAAAACTCAAAAAAAATTGTAACCAAGTCTAACAACTAGCTACAAATCTACATAGATCCTTTTCCTTCTCATTCCACCAATCTAATCACAATTGTCTATGCTTCTTTTGAACCTAGTCCTTCTAAGTTTGTGAACATGGTCTTATTCACTCTTATTTCTCCTATGAGTCATGTGGATAAGATTCCTGATATAAATTTAACACCACATGACTTACCCCTTAATGGGTAGCCTTCTCCTCTTTACATCTTGGCTCAAGTCAATGGTAACATCATAATCAATGTTATGGTTGACCTTGCTAGTCAGGTCAATGTTATTATAGAGGAGACCCTTTTTATTAATAATTTGCACAAGGAGAAATATGAGGAATCGAAGGCCACAATTTGTACTCATGATGACTTCTTTGTACCTCCCATTCGTTTTATATCTTTATCAGTCCTAGTCAAACCCAAATATATTGATATTCCTTTTGTCATGATTCCTGAATTTGACCTGTTAAGAGTAAGATTAGGCATTCCATGACTAGTCTCCATGAATGTGGTCACATTATTATTCCACAAATGTTTGAAATTCCCTCATGACGATACATTGCATACCCTTCATGACACTAGATTCAAACCACTTATGTCACACAATGTAATAACCCACTCCTAATTATTACTTAATTAATATTATTATAAATGACACATGAATATACTCCAAATTAAAAGACATAACTAGTGGCTAAATTCAATCATAGCTACACATGTCCATTTAAAATGAGTCAAATATTCTTATATTCATTTCAAAACTCAAATTATAATATCGGGTTTGACTTGGCTCCCAAGGCCACAAATTCATTACATTGTACACATTACATCAAGTACAAGAATGAATTACATCAAGTTACATCTTAAACTATAATAGTCTTATGAACAAATAAGGTTCTCCTTGATCCTCGCCTCCACTGGTGGATGAGAACATGGTTGAAGCACTTTACCGCCCAACCACGAAGCTTACACTTCCTCAATATTCTTTCAACTTGAAGAATGACTGACCCTGCACAATTTTTTTATCAAGAGAATAGTCTACAAGGTGGAATCTGGTGCGTGATCAAACATCAACATGAAATTTATATCTACAAGTTATAAAAGAAAGTGAAAGATCTACGCTAGGAATGGAAAAGAGTGAAATCACAGAGTTCATTCATATATACATAATGAACTATATTGCTTGGCCAAGAATAATAAATGTGTTGTAACAACAAAAAATAATAAGTTCTAGTAAAGCAAACCTATACTCTTTGTACTCCATTTTGGCACCCGTCCTGAAAAGGTAACTTTCTACTATAACAACTATCTACCCTCTAGTAGGAACTACCCATAGGTGCTTTAATCAAATAAGATATCACTATTATATTCAAGTGTTTAAAATATTATTTCACAAATGTCTTCAAAAGAAGAAACAAATCACTAAATTATACTCTAAAAAAAAATCATATTTATGATACATAGAGCAATACAACAATTAGTCGTATCATTCTTATGACTATTATCTACTTATCATCTTAAGCATTTTCCCTTTTTTTAAATGTACTAAAAACAAAAGAAGGTATGTCACAAGTATGTGTATGTACACATATATGTGCCTACTAATGTTAAATATTGTGCATACATTATGAAATAATCATTAATTTAGATTGCAATCTTAAAATAGTATTTCAATTGACATTTCTTTTTCAAAATAAAGAAAATAGAAAAAGTCTATGCTAACAGTTTCACGCATACTGTTATTGCATTCTCAGTATTGTGTTTCTCTAATATTGTTGTTTACATAAGAACATTCATTTTTTGAATAGAATAAATATCGTTTCCTACTAAATAGTTATAAAACAAGTTGTTTACATATGAACATTCATTGTTTGAACATAATAAATAATATTTCCTACTAAATAGTTATAAAATAAGTTGTTTACATATGAGCATTCATTGTTTGAAAAAAATAAATATTATTTCCAACTAAATAGTTATAAAACAAGTTGTTTACATATGAACATTCATTGTTTGAATAAGATAAATACTATTTCCTACTAAACAATTATAAAACAAGCTATTTACATATGAACATTCATTGTTTGACAAAACAATACAATGTTTCCTACTAAACAATTTAATGTGCAAGGTTGTTCTAGCTAAAAAGTTAACTTTATACAACAAATAGTGTTGTTTATAAAAGATTATTCACTGTTTACATCATTTCAACACTGTTTTAGACTAAATAGTTATATTTAATGACAAAAAATATAATTTTCTTCCAACAGAACATACACTGTTTACAATTTCTTATTGTTATTCCAAGTTGTTTAGATGCTAAATGGCGATTTTACCTTTAATTGTTCACTATTTTAAAAATAGAACGGGTTGTTCCCCAATGAACTAAAAGAAAATGACAATGTTGTTTTTCCAGTAACAATATTATCTACAACTTCCTTTTTTGCCAATTTTTTTCAAGTAAGCCAAGATATTTCTCTAACAATCATATAGCCCTATTTATGTACATAAAAAAATATGTCTGATATTCAGATTTGAACAACCTTCATCCCTGAGAAGAATTTTGTAGCTTAATAATGTAAAGAACCTAAGTTGGTCATGCTTTTCAAGATAAAACTTAGACAAGTATTTAGTCATTAACAAGTTATGGAAGTTTCGAGTTCTAGCAGAACTCATGCCTTTTGAGTTTATACTTACATTCTTAGATCATGCTAATCGACCATTTATATTGGTTTGGTGCATTCTTCTAGCAACAATAACATGCACAGATTCGAGCATAAAGATATGTTGGTTTCACCATAAAAATTCGACATGGAAGAGTCTGGGTATTAATAAAATTTATCCTTCGATCTCAATGATCGAACCCTACTTGGGTTTATTGGATTTAAGCCAATATTTTTCCACCTTTTCTCTTGGAAGAGGCAACATTATTACAAATATTGCAATTTAAGACTTAGTTTAACCGACCATATATTGACCCAACCGATATAATGAAGGAAACACATATAAACAACAAAACATAGGGTAGATTACCCTTGTTCAAGGGATCGATGGTCAATCCTCCATATTATAAAAACATCATAAAAATGCAAAGATTCAAATTTAAAGATTCTGAATAGCCATCACATGACTGGCATGAAGGTGCAAACTAAAGAACAAACATTCTTAAGAGATCTTAAGGCTTGGCCTAGCTATGGAAGCTAGCTACAAGGCTTCAAAATAAAACTCATATAACACTGGCCATGGGTCAGGTGACCCAAGACTATGGTCGATACTACACAAATCAGTTCAAGGTTGTGATATTTCTACAGGAATTCATATTATAGTAAAATAATGAATCGATAGAATGGAAAGCTTTCATTCAAACAATAATAGAAATGATAAAGGAAAATCAAGTCTTATTTTTATAAAATGCTTTGTAAAAATTTTCCTATTGATTTTTCCCTCTCCCACAAGCTCTTTCTCTAATTCTTCCTTTCCCAAAAAAAATTCTTCTCTATACTTTTTCACCCACACTATCTATGTATTCAAAATGGAAACAACATATTCTTTTTGCATGTCTTTGGCGGAGGCATTATTACCTTACCATCGGCCACTACATGTTTGAATATTACTATTAATTTCATGGTAGACCACGTCCTCCAATATCTTATTTGATTTTCAACTGTCTGATATTAGAGCATTATTGGTTATCGAATTGAATTCGATTTGAATATGCATTTGTATATATGTATATGTATGTATATATATATATATATATATGTTTCTATGAGTATTTAAATGGTTTCATTTGAATTTACCATGTATTTGATTAATGTGTATATTTATACATACATACATACATACATATATATATATATATATATATATGCATTCATGTATAATTTGTTTGTTTGGAATGGCTTATAAGTCCATACACTATTATTTAAAATAAGGAACTTGAATTTTCTTTTCAAGCATGTATATATTTATACTAACAAAGGAATTTTCTTTATGATACTTGCTTTTGTTTCTTTCAAACACAAAGCTTAAGTAGACAAATTTTAATCTACAAGCCATTCATTTTCAAACATTGACATAATTCAAACCAAGATATTACGTTCTTCTATATATGCAAAAATAGTTCAAATGCTAGTCATCATGTCATTGTGGTGTGTACACCCAGATTCCAATTGGTTTACCATTTGATCCAGCTAAACAATCCTTCTTCAACCGTGTTCTCGTCCTTCAACCAGTCACCATGTAACTACGCACACTCGCACTTGCAAATTGATTAGTAACGTTCAATTCTTGGTAACATAAAAAATAAATTTTCAAAAGTTCACAAAGTCAACATCAGTCAACTTCTTTCATTCAATTTTTGAATATCCAGGATCTCCATTTAATGTTTAATTGAATTTCTTCAATAATTCAATTTACCATATTATGATAAATATGTAATAAAATTGGGTTATGACATGCAAGGGATTTTCCTTAGATCATTTTTGGCTTGCTCTTGTTGGACCTTTACCTCCCCATGGAGACTTGTCCTCCAATGCCTACTTCAAGTACAAGATGGGATTTATGACCCCTAATGTTTTTTTTCCCCCTTCACCTCATGTAATCTCCATGAAGGCATCTATGTGTGCACAACAACACACTTTTTCCTTTGCACCTTCCTCTTCGAAGGCCACAAACAATCATATTCCCACACATAGACCTTATTTGGTTATGATTTCATAACCTTCAATGGTGTCCTCGATTCCTTCTACTATGCCCAGAATAAGAAAAGGAAAGGCACCTGTGTTGATGAAATATAAGCTTCAGATCTCCCAACTTTCAATTTTTCCTACAATCCCTCATTCTACCTTGTATGGTAAGGAAAAGCATGTAACTAGAGTTGATCCTTCTCATGTTGTTTCTGTATCTCAATCCTTGAGGCTTGCTTCTCCTCCTCCACCTATTTCAAATTTAACAAAGAAAGGAAAGGATCTTGTGGTCGAGATGAAGGTCTTTGTTTTGTTACACCTCATGTCCCTCTTGAGGAGCCTATCCCTCTATCGATGATGGTCGTGAAGGCTACCCCTTTGGTAGAACAAGAGACCTGAGAGTCTTCTCAAGGTTCTATTCTTGGTATTCATATTCATCGAAACTGATTTGTGTGTGAGCGTAATCATCGTTGACGAACATTGGATTGGGAACGTGATGCCTTGTAGAAGATAAAGGGTGAGCCTTCTATCTCTGCTCTTGTTTTTGTCCTTGTCTCCACTTTTTTTCCTACATCTGTTCTTATTGCTTTAGTTCTTCTTTCAGCTTCCTCAATGGATCTCGATGAGCCTCACTCTAAGCTAGTGCAACTGTTTATCACTCCCACTTTAGAGCCTCCCTTGATCACTTCTCTACCTAACCTTCCCCCATTTTTTAGCTTGTGGATATGCCTCACATAAAATCCATGTCTACTGGTGGCTACCTCTATTCCTTCCCTTCCTTCTAGTTCTGATGCTAGGATTCCTTATTCTCCTCTTAAGTGTTGTATGCACATAAAAATGGTTTGGAGCACAATTAATTAAATATTCGATATTTAATTAATAAATCTTAAATCTTCTACTTATATAAATAAATTTATTTATATAGTTCATCCCTTAATTATTCTATTTCAAAAATCATTTTCCTTTTAAATTAATTAAATGCATAAATTAAATAATTTATTATTTAGTTAATTTCCCTCCTCCATTTAAATTTGAATTTTTAATTCAAATTGGCACATGTCTCCGTATATCTCTAACTTCCTTCCACCTCACCATGTGTCACATGAAATTGAATTTTTCTAATTTGTAAAATGTGAATTTCCATCAACAACATGCAACAAATTTGAAACCACCTTGGACACTTGGCTTCTCCTTTCCTCTGATTCTCTTCAACACTTGGTAGGGTGTTCTCTTAGAGGGAACCACCTCCATGATTCTCTCCAACCTCTTTGTGCTCCACTATCGATGCCTCAGGATCATGATCTCAACCATCCATCTTTGCCACCTCAGCCGAAGCTCAAAAATATCTATAAATAGAAGGTAATTCTACAGCTTTTCAAGAGAGAATTGGATCACAAACTTATGCTACAGAAATATTAGTGCAATTTCAGATAATTTTGAGCATTGTAGTTAACTTTTAGCATCTTAGTTTATAGTTGCATTATCATGGAATTTTAGTTCTAGTATCTTAACTTGTTACATCATTTTACTTAGAATTGCATCTTTAATCACAATCATCTTAGTATCATTTGAATACAACAGCATCACAATCTTACAACATTTAAAATTTCAATCAAAAATACCAAAAAAATGTAGATGTAGGCATATAGCTACACATTTTCATATAGTATCTCATTTCTTAGGTTGCCATTTCATAGATTCATGTGCAACGCATAATTCTGAGAGCATGAATTGAGAGATCACCAAGCATGATTTTGAATGAATGGTTATGATAGTTTACTTTGTCATTTCTCTTTCATTAGATGTAATACATTTCATTGATGTGTGTTTTGTTTAATTAACTAATTCACTCATTTTTCACTCACACATAAATTTGCGCCCATTGTGGGGCCGTAGCCCCTATATTTTTTACGTTTTTTGGAAAAGTGTGTTTACAGGTTTGGACGTGTAAAGTTTTCGCACAATCGTGAATTCTTCTGGTGCATACGAAACATTCTATGGCACATCTGTGATCTATTTTTGTGCATCCATGGAATTCAGTAGTGCATTTGTCGCATCTTTTGCCACATATAAGGAGTTTTCTAGCGCATATGTGATTTCTTTTAATGCATATGTGATTTCTTTTAGCGCATACATAGAATATTTTAGTGCATTCATGAAATATTTTAGTGCACATGTGTGAAAGTTTAGTGCATCTGTCTACTATTATGGCGCATCTATTTTATTTTCTAGAAATTTATTGGTCCAAGAATTAATCTACTTCTCTCTGTTTTGTAGGAATTTTTACACGTGGAAAAATACTCTACTAAAACAATAAAGAACATTGTTAAAGAATTCCATATTGAAACTACTAACGGTTTATGTTGTAGGGGTTGGAATTTATTGTTATTTTCTTTGTGTTAAGTTAGGAATCTAGCCTAAATAGAGGGATAATTGAACACCATGCTTGCTATGTTTTGTGAAGTGGTAGGTGTGTATGCTCTCCCCTTAATTGGGTGATCAGAAATCCATACCCATTTATTTTTATTGCTTTTAATCCTTAGAGGGTCTACCTTGGTGGGACAAGAGGTAATCACCCCAAGGGAACAACCCAACCGAGAACACGCTAAAGCCAAACAACTTCCACTTGGGATATAAATGTGGGTACTTGAGGAAAGTTCAAGTATCACAATGATTGTTTTGACAAGAAGGGCAACAATGGTCTCTTGTCGTATGGATGGTCCCCCAAAAAAAATGCCCCTACTAAAACCCTTTATTGTAGTAAGCCAAAAATTCCTTTACTATTTACTGGTGCAAGAATGATCATTTTGAAGTCATCCCACATTCTTGTGGCTTTTGGTAGAAATGAGAAGTCCGTCATGGGAGATTCATGAGGAATGAGGCTTGGTTGACGCAAGAAGTGAGTGCAATGCAAGGGGGATCTAGTGTGGTCAAGCCTCTAATCATTTTCCAAAAATAAGCATAGTTGGAGCAATCCAAGTGGGAATCTAGTAGATATTGTCTTAAACAGCCTAGGATTGTGTTTGTTTGATGTTTTAACCTGTGTTTTTAAATCAAACATCCAAGCAAACATGACACAAAAATTTTCAACTATTGATTCAGAAGAAACTCCAAATCATACAATCAGATTTTCCCTCCAAGAAAATTGGAAATTCAATCAAAATTGTCAAAAACTAGAAAGCATTTTACAGATCAACACATTCATTAACTACTCCAACACATGCCTATAATCTTTTAGAGTATCCATCTATTGTTCTAGCGCATCCCTGTGATAATCTAGCGCATATATTTGTTGTTTTGGCGCATTCATCCCTTGTTCTAGCACATTTGTGTAATCTTGTAGCGCATACATACTATCTTCTGGTGCATACAAACTATCCTCTAGCATATACATAATTTGTTTTGGTGCATACGTGCAACCTTTTAGCACATCTATTTACTTTTCTGGTGCATCTTCCTTTTAGCGCATCCATAAAAAATTTAAACCAGAGAGCTAAAACCCCTATTTGCCCGAATTTTAACCTCATAATTTAGAAACCTCTCCAGTTTAGGACCCTTCCTCAACCATACCAAAATCTCAAACTTGTTGAAACCAACATTTTTCAATTGAAAATTCCTCATCTAAACTTTGATCAAACATCCAAACGTGCCTCCTCATCACACCTATTTCTAATTTAGCAGTTGCATTTCACCATTAGGATTAATCATCCTTTATCAAGATTCCTTATCCTTCATCTCGAAATAAAGCTTGCTTAATCAAATTTAAACTAGTCCTTTTTGGCACTCCAAAACTTTGATCGAACGCTTACAACATTTTCATCACTTGTATGCCCATTTTAACAAGATTGCAAAATAAAAAACTTGAGAAAAAGAAAATTGAAGACCGAAATACCATGGCTGAAAGAGAAGAGAACCCCTTTTTCGGAGTTTCTCGAGAGGAGATAGAGGAAATAATGGATGAAACCATAGAACAAGCCCAACAAGATCCCAATTTTCAAAAACTCATGGAGAGGATCTTTGAAAAGGAGGGTGAAAAAAACCTTTTGATGCTAGCAAACAAAGGGGTCCAACTACCTGAAGATTTTGATATCATGAAATTAAAGAAAACCCCCAAGAAGACATAAACCAAAAAAGAAAACTGAAACAAGAAGTGAAGCCAAAACTAATGACCCCATGAATACTTTGAAACAACAAATCCGAACCCTCCAACAACAAATACAAAACATGCAAATTGGGACTACCAAGAGATACTCCATACAAGATATATGTCCCTACACTTTTGATCCAAGTGTCAACATGATACCATTTCCCAAGCATTGTGAATTTCCTAAATATGATAAGTACAATGGGAAAACAAATCCAATAGATCACATAAGGAAATTTTGAACAATGAGTCTTGAATTTTCCCATGGGGAAACATATTTGATGAGATTATTCCCACGTAGTTTGGGAGGACAATGCATGCAATGGTTCTTGCAATTACCTCCAGGAATCAAATATTTTGAAGAATTTTTCAATAAATTTATCACCCAATATTCATATAACATTCAACATGAAATCACAGTGAAGGACCTTTGCAATGCCAAACAAAATAAGGGTGAATCATTCCTAGTATTTCTACAAAGGTGGAGAAGATTATTCACAAGGTATCCTCAACCCATACCAGAAAAAGAGAAGATAGTGATATTCATTGATAATTTAAATGATGACATGAGCTATAGGCTTGAATTACAATTTCCTCCAAGTTTCGAAAAATTGATCGAAAATGGGATCAAAATTGAAGAAGCTTTGGTCAAATGAGGAATATTGAAAATTTATAATGAAAATAATTCAGCCAATTCCTCCAACAATGACAAACCAAAGTTTTGAAAAAAATACAAAAATAATGGCAATGATGATTTAGGTGAAATGCATAATGTTAAACCGATCTTCAATTTTTCAGGAAGCACCTCGAATACCAATCAAAAGACCACCCAAAATACCAACCAAAGAAATAACCAAAATACCAACCAAGGCAATACTCAAAATAATCAAAGTAACACAACACCCAAGACCCTACTATACCAAACATCGAACGGCCACAAAAAGTTTACACCTTTGGGTCAATCCTATGAATCCACGTTGAAATAAATTATTACGAAAAATCTTATCACTCTACTTGAAACCCGAGGTTTTGAACCCAAAGTAAAATAATCATGGTGGAATGAGGCCCACATTTGTGAATTTCATCGATGCAAAGGTCACCTAACCAATAGTTGCATGCAATTGAAACATAAAATACAAGATTTGATTGACAATAAGATCATACAAATAGAAGAACCCCAAACAAATATTGATCATGGGGTATTCAAGAACCCCTTACCCAATTATGATAAAGGGGAATCTTCTAACACGAACGACATAGGGAAGAGTGTGAACTATGTTCATGAAACTACCATCTATCATATTTCAGCCTTTGAAGAACATATAAATGATATTAAGATCAATAACACACCAGATCTTGTTGTAACCAACCATCTGATCAATGACGTTAACATCCTCTCTAATCAAGTTCCTAATATCCCACAAGACATGGCTGCAATAGATAATCAAATTAATGTCATCAAGATCAATGAAAAATAGGACAGTGTACCCGTAAATGTGACCACAAGGGCACAAACCAAATATGTTTTGAAATGTAGCACTTCCAAAACATCTGCTACTCCATCTCATCAATATAACATTGTCGATCAGCTCCAAAAGATCCCCGGGCAAATATCAATATTGGAGCTCCTTAAAATCTCACCCACTCACAAAGAGATCTTGGAAAAAGCCCTGGTTGATACAACAATACCAAATAACTTGGAAGTCTGCACTTTCCAATCCATGGTGGGACATTTAGTTGTACCTCATTTCTTATCCTTTTCAGAAAATGATGACATATCCCTCACCCACCCTCATAACACAACACTCCATATCGAGGTCCTAATCCATAAAAGTCATTTCAAACACGTCCTAATAGACTGGTCTTAATATATGTACTCTAAAGCTTGTCCATGCATTAGGGTTCTTTGAAAATGTAATAGATGCAAGGAAAAATGTCACCATCAAAGAATATGATGATGAGAAAAGAGCTTCAAAGGGATTAATTGTATTACCAATTCAAGTAGGGCCAATTCAAAAGGATGCAGTCTGCCAAGTTTTAGATAAATATTTGACATATAATATACTCTTGGGTCATCCTTGGATCCATGAAATGCAGGATGTCCCTTCAACATACCATCAGTGTTTGAAATTTCCTTGCAATAGGAAAGAAATTACTATCCCTGCTTATTCAAATAGCCCCCAACATTGCAATACCCTTAAGGTCATCTAGGATGTATTTGTGCCTCATAACTACGAAGCTCTTGATTCCACCTTTAACATCCTCAATAATTCAAGTCAAGCCAATCCATTGTCAAAATTGCTAATCCATCCTCCAATGAAGAAAGCCAACCAAGTTCCTTGTCCAAACAACTAGATAAAAAGGAACAAGCTATCCCATCTACTTCCATCAACCATGAAGCCCAACTCAACACTTTGGCCAAACAGTTTGAGAAGAAAGTCCAAATCAAAGACAAAGGTGTGGGTGAATACTCCATTGAACAATCCCTCTACCTCTCGCAGTTAATTTCACCAAAATCCCATGGTCAACCATCAACCTTATCACAATCATCCTCACAACCGGTCACACTTTTTGATGGTCGATTCGTAAGAGCAAGCACTCAAGCAGAGGAATTTGATGACAAATATCTTTTGAATTCGCTCTACAAGGATGAAACCGATTCTCAAGTAGCAATGGCTAATTTCCAAACCACACAGTATGGCAAAGGATTCTCAATCTTGGAAAAAATTGGATATGAGGGATAGGGACCTATTGGAAAAAGGAAGGAAGGTATTGTAGAACCCATCCAACCCATTATAACAAATCCAAAAGACAAAATGGGGTTGGGATATAAAGAGCATCAAAAGGACGAAGAAACAAAGGACCTAAAGCAAAAGTTTGTTGAACAGATCTTATAGCTCCAAGCAAGTGACCACTATGAAACTGATTCCAATGAATATGAGTGGGATTTTCTATTAGAAGAGTTCTGTCATGATAAGTACATTGATGTGGTACACAAGTATACCCTCACACTCAAGGAGGGACAAAGCTCAAGGTTAAGACCACTTGAATTAAGATCACAAAATATCGATGGTTCAAGTGAAGATCAAACTCTTAGCGAGACGGATCACTCAGAAGAGAGTAACATCATAGACCTTGACCTTTCCATAATATTGTTCTATGATCATGTCACCATTAGGACCCTCACGACCTCTGACTTCAAACCACCGGATGATCCCCTACCATTGGTACATCCTAAACTCATAGATTGGGACCAAACTGAGTCTATCAATATCCCTATCTTTTCAAATGATGAGGCCATCATCAAATTCCTCTATGTTGTTACTCTTGAAACAATTTCCACCATTGAACATCATAACGAAGCTTCCAGATAGGGGAGTGCCGAATTTCCCAACTGCAAAATGAGTAAAACAAAAGAAGGATCTGATGGTGAAAACCATTCCATGACATTATCAGATCAAGAAAGAATAAAAATAAAGAGTGCATCCAATGGTGAAAACCTCTCTAAGGCACCAAAGGATGAGAAATTTGACACTCTCCTAGAGCACTTCCAAGAGATATCCAAATTTTTGATCGAGCCAACACAGTTCATCAATGTCGGCAATGCAAAAATAGTGAAAACTCTTCATCTAGCAGAATCATTGACAGAACAAGAAAAGCCTAACTTTTTCAAGTTATTTGAAGAGTGACAAGTCAACTTTTCCTGGTCATATGTGGACATGCCAAGGATAGACCCAGATCTCATCATGCACCATTTATCCCTTCCTCTAGGAGTCAAACCAGTCAAGCAAAAGTTGAGAAAAATGCATCCTCACATTGCCCTATTGGTGAAGGCAGAACTAAAGAAATTATTGGATGTAGGATTCATTGGACCCATTGATTATGTAGAGTGGATATCCAAAATTGTACCTATTTCAAAGCCTGATGGCAGTATACAGATTTGTACAGACGTTAGAGATCTCAACAAGGCTTGTCTGAAAGATGATTTTCCCTTGCCAAACATTGACATCATTGTAGACTTAACAACAGCTCATGGCATGCTGTCATTAATGGATGGATTTATAGGCTATAATCAAATTAATATAGCACCTAAAAACCAAGATAACAAAACTTTCACTTGTCCTTGGGGAACCTTCTGCTATAACTTCATGCCATTTGGATTGAAGAACGTAGGAGCCACATATCAGAGAGCCATGACAACCATCTTTCACAATATGATGCATACCTTCATGGAAGATTATGTGGATGACTTTTTGGCCAAATATTACACTAGAGAAGGACATTTGGAGATACTAGACAAACTCTTCACCTGACTAGAGAATTTCAATGTCCACCTGAATCTAAAGAAATGTATGTTTGGGGTAACATCAATAAAGCTATTGGGATATATAGTGTCAAAAAAAGGTATCGAGGTAGACCCTGCAAAAGTAAAAGCTATCATGGAAATTCTACCTCTGAAAAATATCAATCAATTAAGGTCCCTTCAAGGTAGATTTAAGTCAATCCAAAGATTCATATCACAACTAGCCAATAAGACCCATCTCTTTATCCACCTTTTGCACAAGAATGCTTTCTTTCGATGCGATGAGAATGTGAGGTAGCTTTCAATCAACTAAAGCAATACCTAATGAGCCCACCTATCCTAGCACTACCGGCAGAAGGAAAGCCTCTTTTATTGTACATAGCCACAACTAATCGATCATTGGGAGCTTTGTTGGCACAATAAGATTCAACAAGAAGGGAAAGAGAGATCTATTATATTAGTAGAAATCTAAATGGTTATGAAATCAACTATACATCCATTGAGAAATCTTGTTTAGTAGTAGTGTTTGCTACCCAATAATTGTGACACTATATGCTGGCTCATATAATCAAACTCATAGCTAAGATAGATCCACTAAAATATCTCCTTAGAAAAGCAAATCTGATTGGAAGATTAGCCAAATGGATAATGATACTCAGTGGATTTGGAATCCAGCATGTTGATAGAAAAACAATCAAAGGACAAGTTATTGTCGACCAACTAGTTGAGGTACCGATTCATGATTATCATTCCTTGCACGTGGAATTTCCAAATGATGATGTCTTCGCTATAACAACAAAATAGTGGGTATTGTATTTTGACAGTTCATATACTCAACATGGGCCAGGAGATGAAATTCTATTCATCACTCCCCAAGGACACACCATTTTGAAATCATACTGATTGATGTTCCCCTGCACTAACAACACAATAGAATATGAAGCACTTATCATCGGAATAAGGATAGTTGTAGAATAGAAAATTATAGAACTGGAAGTCTTTGGGGATTCCCAACTAGTCATTAATCAGGTCAATGATGATTACCAAACAAAAAAGGATGATAAATGGATGCCCTATAAAAGGATGATTGATGACTTCAAGAAATAATTTTTTGATATAAAATTTTCTCAAATTCCAAGGATTGACAACAAAGTTGTTGATGTTATGGCTATCGTTGCTTCTTTACTACAAATTCCAGAAAAATGAAGTCATTATGAGTTCATGGTGGAGCAACTATTTACCACTGCTTATGATGATCCTAAGTCTCAACTCATATGCCATCTAATTTATTTTGATACCTTGATCTATGGGAAGATCTATACTTACCTAAAATATAATATCCTTCCTCTCGATCTCTCTTGAAACCACAAACAAAATTTCATCTGCCAAGCTTCTCATCATACCCTTATAGCAGATGTACTATATACTAATGAGGTCTTGATGGAACCCTCTTACGATGTCTAGAATGCAATGAGTTTGAAACGAATTTATAAGAATTCCATGAAGGTATCTACAACACTCATTCAAGTGGTCTAACCCTAGCTAAGAAACTCCTCTGTTTGAGGTACTACTAGCACACTATGGAGAGAGAATCCTTCCAATTTGTAAAAAGGTGTCAAAAATGCTAGATCCATGGTAACCTTATCCATGCACCCGCATAAGAGTTGCAACCCTTCACATCAACATGGTCATTTTATCAGTGGGGGTTGTATCTTGTAGGTAAAATTCACCCATCTTCGTCCAATGGACACAAGTTCATAATCACAGCCACATAATATTTTACCAAGTGGCTCAAAGTTGTGCCTCTAACCACCATCATAGGGAAGAAGATCTCATCGTTCATCCTAAACTACCTCATCTATAGGTATGGTATCCCTCAATCCATTGTCACTTACAATGGTAGACCTTTCAAGAATCAGGATGTACAAGAACTTTGTGAAAGGTTTTGTATTCAACATTGATTTTCTACACCCTATTACCCACAGGGAAACGCCCAAGCAGAGGCCTCAGACAAAACTATCCTGAAAATCCTAAAGAAAACCATCAACGATGCTACATGTGACTGGCATATCCAGTTGAACCCTGCTTCGTGGGCATATCATACAAGAATCCGCACACCCACGAGAGCCACACCATATGCCCTTGTATATGGATTTGAAGTCATACTACTAATTGAAGTTGAAATACCATCACTTTGTGTATCCTTGAAAGGTCTCATTTCAGATGAAGATTATTGTGTGTCTAGACTACAAGAGTTGAAATTGTTGGATGAATGTCATCAACTTGTGGTGGATCACCTAAAAGTGTATCAACAAAGAATGTCTAGGAGCTACAATCACAAAGTAAAACCAAGTAAATTTTAGGTAGGTGACTTAGTACTGAAAGAAAATCCCTGCAATCAGCAGGATCAAGAAAAGAAAGGAAAATTTGAGCCAAACTGGTTAGGCCCTTTTTTCATTGTTTCATTCTTTGGATAGGGGGCATATCAACTGTCTACACTAGAGGGGGGCCTATTTGAAGAACCGATGAACAACTTTAATTTAAAGAAGTTCTACACATAATGCATTCAATGCATGGTTAAAAGTCCTAAAAAAAAAATCCATACAAATCAGAAAAAGTCTTGGAAAAAATGGTCACCCTAATGAAAACCTAGCAAATAGGCATCTTAGTGACAACAACAAAAAAGCAAAAAAAAATCAAAAAAAGAGAGTGAAAAATCAAAAAATTGTTGCCTTGATGAAAACCAGGCAAATAGGCATCTTGGTAACAGCAAAAAAATCATAAAATTTGAAAAAGGTGCAATAAAAACAAATGGTGAAAACCTAGTAAACAAGTGCTATTTGTGATAGGTCGGCTTCTCCATCTATTTGAGCATGTATCGACCGTCCACTTTTCGCTATCATTGTGCTTTGATGCCTATCATACAATTAGCTTCATGTCCATATCTGACTCCCACGGTCATGTACCACCTTAGCTTGGTTGCCATTATACATATCCATAATAAATTTGGTTTGTTTCTCACTAGGGGAAAAATCCTAAACTCACTGGGGGCAAATAACTGTTGAATTTAAATCAACAAGCGAGCAAAACAATAAAGGAGACCTTGGCGAAAACAACAATCACTTTAACTATCAAATTGAACATCAATCAATCAATCAATCAATTAAGCATCAAAATCGAATCAAACATCAAAATAAATCAAATCCATTCTCATTGGATGATCATCTTCTAAATCATGGTTGGATTATTTTAACACAAATGTTCAAATTTTATACATTGATTGTTGTTTTCATTTCTTTGGAGTACCTTGATGATGTCCTAAACTAGAGGTACTATGATAGAGAATGATATTTTCTTTGTTTGTTGTCTGTGAGTCAATCATTACTACTGTGCAAATTGTCATGGGACATGCTCTACAAAGTATCATTGATGACATTATGAATTTGCATAGGAAAATGATAAACTCTTATCTGTTTACACAAGTTATGCTCAGGTCATCTTTGTCCAATTGTACCTAGATGCTTGTGTTATCTTGTACTATCAAATCTCAATGGAAGCTATATGGAAGTTTTACTCAGGTCATCATGGTCTAATTATACCATCTATGTTTGTACTAAATTTCAACATAATAAATCGCTCAATGATGATACCAAGCACAATGAATTAGATGGCAATATTGCATAGATAGGATTGCATTCATATTAGTTATGCATTTTCATTATATATTTTTCAAGGCTGGTAACTCTCAATATGATGTTATCTCTCACTACAAGAATGAGTACACTTGACATAACAAAAAAAAATCATTCGTTTGTGTTAACATTTCCATATCATATCATTAGAAAGCATTATCATACATCCATCCATACATACATCTATTATTATCATATTATACACTTATCATTTATGCATTTACACCATATTTTCATTGCATAACCCATTATGCATTCATCACACATTTACATTGCATCGCATAACCACAAAAATAAAGCATTATCCATAATGACAACATCATTCACTAATTCATTCTTTCATACCTGAACCATTCGTATAAACACTCATCATGGTGATTGACATAATAAAATCATCATCCATGCATCATCATAATTCATAATCATCCATACATTTAGGTGATATTCACATCATGAAAAATCCAAAAATAAAACACTGTCATACATTCATTTATACACATCCATGCATTATCATTTATATGTATCATATCCAAAATCCATTCATTCATTTACAATTCATAAAAATACATATCCATGCATTTATCATATATCTGCATTTTATAATAAAACATTTTTCATTCATTTATCCATCCATATCATTCATTTATACATGTGAAAAATACAAAAATACAATGCATCTCATATCATTTACATAACCACATCCACCACATGTATCATCATAAATTCATCATTCATTAACCCATAGAACCCTAACATCATCATCGCATTAATATATCCATACATAGAACATAACATAATCATATAGAACATCACATCACATATAACACATAAAATAAATGCATCCATCATAAATATCCATAATAAAAGCATAAATACAACATCATAAATCGCTAATCGTCACTGCAGATCATTTATAACCTCAAAATAAAATGTCAAAGTGTACAATGATATCAAATGAAAAGGAGATACAACATAAAAAATGTGGCAAAGTCGAGTCTCTGAACCAGTATACAATGTATCAAGTGTGACCTCGAGATCCTATGGTACTGCCCCTAGAGGTTGTGGGCCTCTCTAACCCTCCCACACCACCTTCCCCTAATGGGCCCGCTTTTGGAGCTCCGTCTAGTGGACCCCTTGGAAGTGGTTATGTAACACCCTTATTGGTGGTCCTGGATTGAGTCCGACCAAATCTAGATCGAGCATAGCTCACTCTCTACTCAACAGGCATTGCCTCGTAGTATTTGCCCTGGTAGTACTCTACCTCCTTGGCAAACTCATTAAGCTCTCTCACAAGATCACTTGTACCAGCTCCCTCAGCCGTTGTCTAGATTCTATTAGCCACAACCATTCTTGCTCCCCCTATCATCGAGTTGTATCTCTCTCTACTGTCAACACGACAATCTATGCTTTGGCTTGAACTAACTGACCCTACAGTGTCTGGATTTGCCCTTGTAGTGTACCAATTTGTCCCTGGGCCTTACCCAATTGTGTATGTAATGCAGTGATCTATGACTGCTACTATTGGGAGGGCTCCCTAATTTGTACATATTGTTGTGGCGCAAGAACCAAGGATCTCCTCCTCCGAGGTATCATAGCATCCTGAGTAATGAAACCAGGTTTGCCTCCCCTGCCTCCTCCATCTTAGCCACCTCCTCCATCTCTGCCACCTCCTCTATCCCCATCCCCTCTGTCATCCCCACCCTCTACTCTCCCCTCCTCTCCATTACCCTCTCCTTTTTCTAGGTTCCCTCTCTCCATCATCATCCAAGCTAGGTACTGGCTCATTTGGGCTAGTCAATCTAGGAAATGGTTGTGTCAAGAAATACTATGCATAATCATCAGACACAATAACATCAATAATCTCAGGGTAGTAGTCCCATGCCACTAGTTGTAACGTATAGTAATCTTTATAAGTTGCATCATATGATAGCAAGGGCCCCCAATCTGGTATATCTTGATGTTTATGGGCATAATGGGCCACTCCTTGTGGAATACCCTTTATCCTGTCATACTGCCTATGCACCTTACCCACAAGAAATCTCTCTATAATGAATCGTGTCCACCCAATCAAAAATCTAGTAGTACACACATATGGCATCTCCAAGGGATCCTTTGCCCACTGCTCACAATCCATGTATGGGCGCCATATGACTGTGTCAAGATCATCTAGTACTCGTCTCCAGTACTCCAGTTTTCCTAGCTTATGTTGGACAACTATCCCACTATATCCATAAACATAAGGCCTCCCAACTGGCTGATATTTGTTAGCAACTGGTCAGGTAATTGCTATGTGCTCCCAAGCCCAGATTTGAAGTAGTGTAACCTCGACTGATAGGCTAGCCGCTCTGAGGTAGACTACCTGATGTAAATTATGATAGAGGTAGGCGAGCATGCATGAACCCCAAGCATATCTAGTACCTTGCATGATCATCTATTCCAGTGTTCGACCCCATCCCACAGAAATTCCCTTCAACCTACGGTCAGGGTATAAGAAGCCACCCACAAATCCAGTGAGATCAGATGGAAATGGGGCATATCTCTTAAATAACTCCTATCATGGCAACTCATAACCACTGATCTGGTCATCATAAAAAATTTGGCATAGGGCATCTGTTCCTCCCTGCTCAGTATCATCATAAACAACAACCTCTCTGACCACAATATTTTGGAGAATCTGATACACATCCTCAGGCGTGACAGTCATCTCACCAGTCGCTAGGTGGAAAGTGTTTTGGTCGCTATGTCACCTCTCCGCTAACGCTGTTAGTAATGCCTGATTAATCCTAACTCGAGGCATGTGAATCAGATAATATAGTCTATATTGCTCAATAATATCCATATTAGCCCATACTAGTTGTGGGATCATTTCCCACATCTTCAAAAATCGCTCTTGAGACATCAGTACTCCTAAATCAATCTCCTATCATCAACATAAATCACAAAATCAACAATCAATCAATCAAGCTATCAACTGTACCTCACCTATTAATCAATTTATCTATCAAACTATCATTGATCCTCACCTATTATGAGGTCAATCATTATCAATCAATCATCAAATCTCACCTATCATGAAATCGATCATCATCTAATCTATCAACATCATTACTCAACATCAACTCAAAGGTTGAAGTGATTGAAAGTTATCAATAATGAGGAGAAACATCAAAAATTCTTAATTCTGGCATGGATGCACCAAAAAAATGCTTTTATGCTCTAAAAGACAAATGCGCTAGAGAATTTGATTGATGCACCACAACAGTGCATCAATGCTCTAATTCTATGAATGTGCCAAAGTTTGACACTGATGCACCATAACAGTGCATCGATGCGCTATTTCTATGCATGTGCCAAAGTTTGGCACTAATGTGCCATAACAGGCCATTGATGTACCATTCCTATGAATGTGCCACTCCATCACATGGATGTGCAACTTAACCTAGCCTATGACCTATCAATCAACGCGCTAAAACCCTAAACCAATGTGTTATATCAGGTCATGGATGCACTAAATATCTAAGTCTATGCGCTAAAACATATCACCTATGCGCTAAAACTACTGGCGTACAAAATTTCAAATTTCAAAAAAATGTGAAAAGCATTTAAAAATTCACAAAGAAAGGTTTTTCAAAGTTCATACCAGAGGTCTGTATGCCGTCGAGTGGTTCTGCCGCACACGCTCAAACCGATGAGTTTGGATCGGGATCACCATTTTTGCTCTGGATGCTCAACTTGCTCAAGCTCAAGAATTTTCAAAGGGTCAATGCACAAATGAGCTTAATTTTAACTTTTTACCTATTAAAAGAGCTACTGAGATGGGTAATTGAGTGGCAGTACTTTATTTTATTTTTCAAAAGGGGATAAAGTCATAAATTCATCAACTAAGGCAGATTTCACAACTATTTTCGGGAGATAAATTGTTGAAACGTACTGAAATCATCAAAATTTTCTAAAAAATTCAAAAAATCCTAAAATTAAAAAAAAATCACCAATTTATCTCCCAAGGGGGCATCATTCGATCATCACTGAAAAATTAATGTCTAGGGCATGTCAAATTTTTCTTTGAAGCAATGCATCTGCGCACATCACTTCAAAAAGGGGCAAAATGTATGCACATAATGTGAACCCTTAAACTTGCAAATGCACAAGAACAACAAACAAATCAAATTGTTAGATCAAATGCAAACAAGCATGAGAGATTCCCCATGAAATCCATTTATTAAACTCAAACTAGGAAAATGAAGAACTTAATAAAAAAAGCATGTAAATCCTAATTAAACCAATAAACTTATAATCCCATGGGAGAATTGGTTCCAATTGAATGTTGAAATTGGCCCTTTCCCAACTCCTAATTTGCAATGTGAATGGTTGTGTAATGGTCAAATCTCCCAATGAGATTTGAGCATAACCTAGCTATGAGAAAGATGAAGTATGGAGTGATGTGCACAAAATTGGCTCTCAATGTTAAGAGAGTAACTTTGCATGTAATTGTGGATGATAAATGAAGAGAAAATACTCCAATTTATAGATTTGAATTTGGAAGAATGAGCAAGTTTTGAGCAATGTGGGACTAACTTTCAATCCAATGGTTGAATGCCACTTGTCGCCATGTGAATGGTTGATGGTTGTGCAAGTTTTGGCCAAAGTGTCGATAAATGCAATTAGTTTGAATTTGAATTTATGAAATGACTTGTTGAAGAGGGAAGGGAAATGAAGTTAATGTCACTTGGCTCAAGGCAAAGGACATGTAAGAGGCCTTAAATGCCTTGTTGGAAGGACCAAGTCCACTTGGACTTTTTGAATTCAAATTGAAGGATATTCCCTTTTGATGCCATGTGAAGAAAAATAGAGAATTAAATAAATCAAAGTAATTGATTTATTGTGCAAGTTGCATTCTCTAGAGGATTTTAGTGAGAGGGATTAACTTAATCAAGGTTTTGATTAATTTAATAGGAGGTTTGTTGATTTGACAATTTTGACTCAAATAGATGAATTAATTTAAATCATAATTGAGAGGAAATGATTAATTAAATAAATGATTTTGGTTTATTTAACTAAGGAGGAATATGTTAGAGATTTTAATTTAATTTAATTTGATTTTGGTTTATTTTATAAATCAAATAAGGTTTAATTTATTTAATTTAATAAGAGGACTTTAGAGATTTTAATCAAATAAAATGTTTTATTTAATTAAACAGAGATGTAAGATTAATTAAATTAAATTGATTAATTTAATCACTGGAGGAGGAAGACTTAATTAAATGAATAATGATTCATTAAATTAAGAGACAGAATATGATGAAATGCTGAGAGTATGAATCCGGAGGAAATGATGTTAGTAATCAGGATCAAGTGTGCCAAAATGAAATTGTACATTTTCCATGTCTACACATAAAAATGGGTTGGAGCATAATTAATTAAATATTCGATATTTAATTAATAAATCTTAAATCTTTTACTTCTATATATTTATATAGAACCGCATATGCACAAAGCGTCGCGCGGTGTTGTTAAGGAAATTAGGGTTTCAGCTCCAAACCTGGCCGCATGCATAAGTAGCGCCGCGTGATGCAATTTGTCAAAAGGGGTGCGCCAAAGTCTACCGCGTGACATAGTTTGGAACTTTACAAACTATGCCGCATTTGTGAACAGTGTCGCTTTTGCTATTCCAAATGCGAAATATGACACGAGTAGCAGATTTTTCTTTAGGGAAATTGATGTAGTACCTTCCCTTGTGCAGGAGCACCTTGAGGTACTTCATTCGAGGGAGCATTGGTGATCGGTACTCAGGAGACTACAAGGTATGCATGTATATATCCAGGAGCAACTTGGGATTCTCGGGCTATGGTACATTGCATATGTCCCTTCTGTTTGGACACATTTGGGTATGATGACTACCCTAGCCGAGCGGTGGCACAACGAGACGTCATCCTTCCATCTTCCTACTAGTGAGGCTAGCGAGGCCACCATTACCCTCGAGGATGTCTATCGCATCCTTCGATTGCCCATCCATGGAGCCCGAGTGATCTATGATCTAGAGGAGGGTAGGGATGCCTGTTTTGATGTTATGGGCGTTGATGAGCTTATCCTTTGTGATGGTCAGATAGACTTGGAGCAATACTGGGGCAGGGCTCCTACATACAAATTGATTGTGGCTACCATTATTTCTAGTCTTGTAGCTCCTAATCGGCATGGCTGATACTTTAGTCCAAGTTGGGGATTGGCATGGCAGCGGATGTGCGTTCGTCGAGAGTGCTTTATCTGGGGACCAGTATTGCTGGCCTTTTTGTACAAATATTTGCACAAGTTCACTTACCTAGAAAGTTGAGCTCTTAGGGCCAGAGTTACCCTTCTACACATTTGGGCATGGGAGCGGATCCCAGTGCTTCACCCAGATGTGTCACCAGTTATTACAGATATTGATGATCTCGTTGTGTGGTGGTATGGCAAGGCAGAGATTCATTTTACTCCTCCATTTAAATTTGAATTTTTTATTCAAATTGGCACATGTCTCCATATTTCTCTAACTTCCTTCCACCTCACCTGCCACCTCACCATGTGTCACATGAAATTGAATTTTTCTAATTTGTAAAATGTGAATTTCCATCAACAAACTACAACAAATTTGAAACCGCCTTGGACACATGGCTTCTCCTTTCCTCTGATTCTCTTCAACACTTAGTGGGGTGTTCTCTTAAAGGGAACCACCTCCATGATTCTCTCCAACCTCTTTGTGATCCACCATCGATGTCTTAAGATCACGATCTGAATCGTCCATCTTTGCCACCTCATCCCAAGCTTGGAAAAAACTATAAATAGAAGGCAATTCTACAACTTTTCAAGAGAGAATTGGATCACAAACTTATGCTGCAGAAATCTTAGTGCAATTTGAGAGCATTGTAGTTAACTTTTAGCATCTTAGTTTATATTTGCATTATAATGGCATTTTAGTTCTAGTATCTTAACTTGTTACATCACTTTACATCATTTTACTTAGAATTGCATCTTTAATCACAATCATCTTAGTATCATTTGAATACAACAACATCACAATCTTAGAGAATTTAGAATTTCAATCAAAAATACCAAAAACATTTAGATGTAGGCATATAGCTGCACATTTTCATATAACATCTCATTTCTTAGGTTGCCATTTCGTAGATTCATGTGCAACACATAATTCTGAGAGCATGAATTGAAAGATCACCAAGAATAGAGTACAATGGAATGATTTCAAATGAATGGTTATGATAGTTTAGTTTGTCATTTCTCCTTAGCTCTTGCTACAAATGAGTTGGCTGACACTTCTCTCATTGTCCTCCCTATATGAACTCTTCCTCCTTCCCCTTATGATGATCTAGATTGGGAGCAAGATGAATTCTTAAAGGTGCTTGGTTAGAGCAATACTTCTTTTTATCTTTAGAGTAGATTTGCATGTTTATTTGTGTTCCCCTATGCTTGTCTATTTACATTTATGCTCTCACCTAGAGGACCCTTGATACCCTTGTAGGTACCTGAATATAAGAGAGATAATCAACCGTAAAACTTCTTCCATATATTTCATCATTCCTCTATTTTTCATAAAAAAAAGCATGTCGAGGACGATGCAAAGTGTTAGGCCATTTAGGCCTCTTCCATGTTGAGCCAAATTTTTATTTGTCTTCATGTGATCTTATTCTCATTCCAATCTATTAGGGTGTGATGACATTTCATATTATTTACACTATACACATAAATTTATGATCAATTTTGACCTCAAATACTTGGATCCCCCTATGCTTTCAATTTTTTTATCTCTACATTTTATTGATGTTGTGAATTATGTGTGTTATCCCTCATATGATAACATTCCATGGATACATCTCACTATGTATATCATGACACATATCTTTTTGTATTTCTTCTCCTTAGAATGACTTGTGCTCCTTTGTGTAGCACATATCATTCTGAGGGGGGCTATCATATCTAGTTATTCTTACTTTTTAGAAATATGTTTGTCTTGAAAATCTTGATGTCTTATATTGATCCTATCATCTAACTTGGGGGCAACCTGACTAAACTTGTATTTTTTGTGACTATCCTATGCCATAGTTTGTAGCAACCATAGGTTCATCAGCTTTCCATATGGTCTATAGCATAACACAATTTGGTAGTCAAACCTATTAATGTTGTCTTTATATTTTATCAGATTTATCACATCTATTTTTTGCTTTTTCGCCTAGCATGTTTGTTTGTAGCTAACATGTTTGTGATGAATTGGTAGTGAGCTTTGTAGGATAGCAAACCCATGCCCTCTTCATGTCCTAGGTCAAATTTTTAATTGCATATACTAGATTGAAAATTTGTGTCCTCTTCATCCTAGGTATATTCTCTTCAATATATTTCTCTCTTTACTTTAGCTCACATCTACTAGAATACACATGCTCGCTAAAGTGGGGGAAAATGTATTGTCGTGAATTTCATCCTGATGAGGTAAAAATAACCTCATCGATAATAGTGATTAAAAACCCTTTCCTATGATTTTTCTAGCCCTCTACTCTACCAATTATTTATCTTCAGGATTAATAAGTGCTTCCTTTCACAACTTGGTAGTCAAACCTATTAATGTTGTCTTTATATTTGATCAGATTTATCACATCTATTTTTTGCTTTTTTGCCTAGCATGTTTGTTTGTAGCTAACATGTTTGTGATGAATTGGTAATGAGCTTTGTAGGATAGAAAACCCATGCCCTCTTCATGTCCTAGCTCAAATTTTTAATTGCATATAATAGATTGAAAATTTGTGTCCTCTTCATCCTAGGTATATTCTCTTCAATATCTTTGTCTCTTTACTTTAGGTCACATCTACTAGAATACACATGCTCGCTAAAGTGGGGGAAAAATGTATTGTTGTAAATTTCATCTTGATGAGGTAAAAATAACCTCATCGATAATAGTGATTAAAAACCCTTTCCTATGATTGTTCTAGCCCTCTACTCTACCAATTATTTACCTTCAAGATTAATAGGTGCTTCCTTTTTGAGGAAATTGTATAAAATTTATTTCTCAAAATTGCTTGGGATTTACTAACCCGCGTTGACTTAATAGTTTAGATTTTATAGAAGTAAAATAGGTTCCTCATGAAAAAACAGTCATCACACCCAGTTGGAAAGAATTCAATGAAGAAGACTCAACGCCGACTCCATGAAGTTGAAGATAGGCGTCAAAATTATAGGGCATTTGATGCATCGAAGCTTCTATAGTGTTTTGTTATTTTATGTTAAAAAGACTTATGGTTCATTAAAAGCCTATTTAATGTTTATGTATGCATTTAAAGTTAGTTAGTTTGTTAAAATTTCAGTTCAAGACTTTTTCAAAGGTGCTTTCCACCTGCTGAATTTTAGGATTTTGGTAAACAATTTTTTGTATAAGTATGTAATTTTTAGAATGAAAGACATTTGTAGAATATCATTATACTATCGTAATGAATCTTTGAACTATGTTTTCTACTCTCTTAATATGAATAAAGTGAATCTTGTTTATCCTATTCTATTTTGTTGAGTATCTAAAATAGAATTAGTCTGGATGGAATAATTCTAAAGTTACCAGTTTAGGTGACCTGAGTTAGAGATAGAGAAGCCCGCAAGCTGGCCACTCGAGGGATAGTAGAAATAGATAGATACATATTTTACTTCTAAATTTTTGTTGTTTCTATTTTGTACATGATAAAGTGTAAAGTCTAGTTTCATTCTTGTATGTCAGTTGAAGTTTCGGTGCACCTTCTCTCACTACTAAGTTTAGATCGATATGTTGCTTTTTCTTGGTTGTTAAGTTTGTTAATATGTTATTAGTTAAATGTTTCACAGTTTCTTTACTTGTTTTTCTATTTCAACGATTTATACATTTATTAGTTTAATCATTTCAATGCTTTTTAGTTTAGTTGATATTATTTTTAGGGTAAAAATTTCTTACTCTTTAGTTTAATCATTTCATAGCTTTCTAGTTTAATGGCCCTTAGTGTAAGTCTCATTTTTGTTGTTTCACTCACTGAGAAAATCCAAGAGAGGGAGAGTTAAGAAGTATCATATTGCATATAGCCTTGAACATTGCTCGGTTGATATTTGTTGTACTTTTCAACTAAAGAGATGGGTGTAACGACAACCTATTACATCCTATGTAATTTCACTTTTATAAACCTCCCCTTTAGATAAATTAAATTCGATAATGTAACACCCCTTTTATCTAACCTTAATTTTATCCTTAACCCATTTGTTTCTAGTTGATAAGGTGATTTTTTGCCATGGATGATAGTGCTTTGCACAAACATTTCAAAATAATTCTCGACTATAGTAACCATTTGGATGTTACACTTCTCACCTACCTACAAGAGTAACACCCCTATAGCTCGTAGATGCGTTGAAACAACTCATTACATGCATTTTGTTCTCTTTCATTCATTCTTTCAAATCTATCTCATTACATTCACTCAATATCTCTATTATCTCAATCTTTCTTATTATTCTACACTATAGCAACTTCATTCTACCATTGTTATTACATGTTCTTGTTCTATAAGGTGCTCAACATCCTTCTATCAAGCTCAATCTCTTTCTTTTGGCATTACCATTTTGCTAAAGGGAGGGTAACTACAATTCTTATATTAATTTATCCATTTATATTGTTAACATAATAATCTAGTACGTCTATCTTTCTTCTTCTCATCTATTTTTCTATCTCGATCATATTTAGCTATTCGTGGAGCTGGGAACACCTACGTGGGGGTTTGAATAAGACAAGCCCCTAAACAACCCCAACATTTTCTCTTGGTCATGTGTGTGCAAGTATTGAAGATGAAAATCTATTGGAGGCTTCATTATTTGACATCTTATGAGTGTCTCCTTTCTTCTTTCCCATTTTATCATTTCCTTCCCACTAAATTTAGTTTAATTTTCATTTTTGTCATTTCCTATTTATTTTCCTAAATTTTTAGAGTTTAGTTATCAGAACTATCAATAGGTTATTAGTTGTTTTCTATTATAAACTCAATTTTTTTAATTTTATGAGATGCCAACGCATCGCAGGGATGTCCATGTGCCACACTATCATCCTTGGCTGAGAACTTTCCAGTTTTTCAAGGAGACCTTTGCAACCTACTCTTTTGGGTTTTTAAACTCTTGTAAGGCCTTTGTAATGCTCAATCAACTTGGTATTAGACACACAATTCAAAGGAGGGGTTCTTAACTAAATAGTTCACCAAAATCTTGTAAAGGCTTCATTTAATTATCACCTAGGGATTCCTAATATTTTGATGATTTTGGCATTGTATGTGCATTCATGGACTCTACACGACCTATTTCAGTGAGCATAGGTGGTTTAAACATGTATAGGGAAATAGAAAAGGCTTGGAAAATGAAATAAAGTGTCAACTTGCAAAACAAGAGAAATAAATTAATCTGTTACTTATGCTACAGGTACCTTTGGCTTAATACTGTAACTATTGACTACTAAATCTGAATTCTATAATTCACTAATACTATTGACTCTGACTCCTAACTACTTAACTTCTCCAGAGAACAACTTAAGTAAACATTATAGAGCATAATTCATGATACAAGATATCATTCATGTGCATGTAATTAAGAGTTTAATTGAAATAAATGCAATGGTATAATTGTCTAATCTAAGGACAAAAATCAAGGTGGGTGAACAGTACCTCGAGTGGCCCTTTCTTGAGTTGTTGTGCCCACCGAGGAAATCAAATGTATACTACTTTAATCAACCAATCATAACAGTAAACTAAATTTCCTTTATTGCATAGAAACTGAACTCTTACAAGATGACAAGAATCTCTACAAATCTCTCATTTATGAGTGCATATCCATTGCAACTAAATAACAAAAAACTAACAAAGTATTGTCTGTTAAAACAAAAATGGAACTATCAACTATATTCTCTAACTAGATTTTCTCCTCAACCATCGATCCAAATATATAAGCTTAGGAGGAGTTTTATTCACACAAGGACTAAAAACATAAATTAAATGCACATGCCCACTCTCTCTCAAGAATAGGGAGAGGACTAGTCTTTGCAACTAAAACCATAATTGAAAAAGATAGAAAAAGAGAAATAGAATTAAAAAATTTCCCTAACGGTTTGATAGAGACGTGTTATGTGAAAACTATCACGTTGGCTTCCTTATTAATACATACTTATTCTTCAGGTCCTATTGTCTTATTATATGATCTGGTGACTCACAATTGACCACTTTAATAATCGCTTCGATCATTTCCTATAACTATCACATTTTCAACATTCTGGACTCTCCCTTGCAAACTGCCTAAAATCCTTTGGCTACAAGCTGGTCAATCTAGTTGCTATAGGTTATAGTTTTTCTGGCTACAAGAGGTTAGTTTTTTCTAGAGTATACACATCATTAACAACCAAAAACTAAACACAAATTCATATTGAATTCATAAACATTCACATATTTATCCATGCAAATATCATCATATCATAATTATATTTCCACATATCAAGTCTAGTTTAGGGTGCATAAAAGATATAAAAGATATATAAGTTTCAAGAATGTCTATGAAATAAGCAATTTGAAATTTTAAAATACATGAACTAAATGGAATAAAACTAGCAATTAACCAGGTCCACCAACTCTCCCATTTTAATTTTGCATAAAATACAAATAAATCCCCTTTATCATTTTATCCCATCACTTGAGCTTTGATCTCTGAGGTAGTTGATGATTGTTTTCCCCTTTAGACCTCATCGTCTTGAGGGTGTCAAATCTCCTCTACAAAATCTTCTTTTATATTATGTTTTCCTTATCATCCTACTTTCATGTATAAATATGTGTAAGATCATTATGAGTCATGAAATCCATATTTTAAAAAATATCTTTATGTATGTGTTTTCATCTAATTTATGAAGGTGCAAAATCCTTATGTAGTCAAACCAACATATATGCACTTAATGTTTAACAAGAATAGGATTGTTTCATGTAAATTGTATGTTTTTTTTACGAATGATCTTCATTTCTTATAGTTATCTTACATACAACACTCAAGGAATATTCCCCTTACCTAATAGAGCTTACAATCAAACAAGACATTACACACATTAGAAAATTGGTCTATTGTTGCTATACCTAATCATAATTAGGACTTATACCTTGAGTTTGACACCCCTGAAACTTAGAAAATGACTTTCTTTAGGGATTTGAGAACTTACAAATGACTAAAAGCACGTGTTATATATTATTCTTATGCCCACTTCTCATATTGATCTTTATACCCTTTCTTGTATTCCTCTTTCCTCTTGTCTCACTATTGGTTCACCTACCTTCTATTCCATCCCTACTAATGCTATGACTACCCATGTTCTTGGTATTTTGTCTACTACTTCCATTCCCACTACTAGTGTTGTGTTTTCCTCCCCCCTTAGTTTTATTCATACCTTCGACCTTACCATACCTTCTTCTATACCATATGTTATTCCTTCAATTGTAGTCATGAATACCACTTAACCTCCTTTCTCCCATAAACTGACCTATACCCTACCTTTTGTGTCTCATTTTCCTACTATCACCACCCCTAATTCCACCTTGGATTCACTTATTCAAAAGCTAGATAAAGTGGAACATAAATTGAAAACTATTCCTAGCGGTAAAAATTAAACATTTGTTAAGGCACAAAATACGCTACTTACATTTGAGATTGTTACGTATCCTTTACCTAGTGACCTTTTGTATCACCTTATTTTGAAATAAACAATAGTAAATGTGATCCTAATACGTATTTGAATTCCCTAACTACTCAATGTTTAGACTATTTGTAAGAAGCTAACATTTTGGCTAATTTATTTCTATGCACTAAATGATCAATAATTATATTGATTTTATTCTCTCTTTACCTCATGGATCCATTCAATATTTTTTAAGTTATCCAAATAATTTATTAAGCATTACAAGGTTATGGGCGAATTTTATTTTGTATTTGTTTGAGTGTGCTGAAGGACATAATGAGGAGATACATAATTATGTTGTTAGATGTCAATCCTTATGTTCCAAGTTACACCATCATCCTCGTGATGAATAATTACTAAATATTTTTATCAACTTATTATTGCCACATATTTGAGATAGTGCATATCTAGATACTTTTGATTTTTCATGACATGTGTACTCATGTGGACAAAGTTGAATTGAGTTTTATTCCTTGCTTCTAATATGCCCAAGTATGGATCATATTCTCATGATTCTTCTACAATTATTATCCTTCTAATTTCCAAAATTTAAATGGATTTTTAAATATTAATGATCATAAAGGCAAAAAGGAATGAGAATCATATTTCTAATACATTTAATGTGCCTTATATTCTAAGAATCGCATTCTAAGAAAATTCTCTAGCTTAAAAACTCTTGGATATTATGAGTGAAATTTTCTTAACTCTAATTTGATTACTTTTCCATGTATTTTTTTCATTAGATAATTTTGGAAGTTTCATATAGTTAATTCTCATCATACTTGAGGTTGCATGGATTTAAAACATAAATACAACATTTGATAGACAATAATATGATTCATATCGAATGCAACAACCCCGGCGTTCTACTCAATAAAATATCAAGGTTTTCACCTCAAGTGAATGATCCATGATGCTACAACATAGCAATAGAAAAATTTATTTTCCATAATGTGAATTACATGCACATGTTTGAAATAAACTCTAATTCAACTTCCATTTCATTTCATTATAGTTTCACAATTCTTTCCATGATATAGATTTCATATTGAATAAACTCAAGTTTATCATTTATGATAACATTCTTCCATGTAAATGGTAATAAGAAACATATATAACTCTCCTGAGCTTCATTGGCAATAGATATACAAACTAGTCCTTATGTCGCCGCATTGGTGCATACATTCTCAATATCCCCATTTCCTGGTGCAAACATTTGCAAACCTCAACCACCAATTGATGAGGAGAAGCATCACTCAAGCACTTTTCTGCCAACCACTAACTCATATGCGGTTCCCCACACATCTATCATAAGATAGATGGACCTACCCTTCGACAAAGTTTTTGGTTGGTAAACCTCATAATAATATCCTAACTGAGCTTAGTTTCATGCCCTACATAACTAGATATTACATCCACTACAATCCTAAACTAGCATGCATAAAAGGAACACAATGAATTGATAGTGTAAATAGTGACAAATTACACTACTTTGGCCAAAGTATTCTCACCCGGTACTTTGAGTGGCAGTCTTCCTATTCATCTACCATAGCTCGGTTTGGATTATGACCATTCATATACTATGCCTAGGTAATTTCCCTCTATAGTAACCATTAACCTCAAAAATAACCTATTTCCCTTTTCCCAAAACATAATGGAATCACTACCAATATAAGCATAATTTACTCCCCTTTCAATGGATAATCTAATCCCTAGGTATAACTTACAAGCTTTTCTAGTCTACACATTAACTTTGCATAAACAACTTAACAAGCTATTCCCTTCAATAGAGAGCCTAGTTCCAAGATTAACCTTATAATCTAAAGTATAGCTACATAAGCTTCATCTTATCATGGAATAAATAGTCATCAATATATCACATCAATAAGTGATTCTTATCAAGAGTATATTCTCTTTAATAAATGACCTCAATCAAAGATTAATCATATCAATAAATGATTCTATTCGAGAGTGTAGTCTCCTTAGTAAAAGGGTTATTCAAAGAGCAAGTCTCTTCAACAATATGACTTCATATCAAGAGTAAAAGAAACCAATTAGGTAACAAATCTAACCCTATAGGTAATCCCACCTATGGCTTCAACAAAAAGAATTTTATAAACTCGAGTGATCTACCTAACCACATAGGTGAGTCTCAACCTTGGTATACCCTAATTTGAGATATAATTTATTATCAACAATAAAATGATTGTGTGGGTTAATCAAAACTTGAGAGCTTTAAACAAATATCAACTACATAACCCTTCCAAGTAGGTTATTACCATCCTATTGGTTCCAATGGGTAACCAATAAATGTCCCCATCCTAGTAGATAATTCTTATCCTAGTGTTTCATTCATTAATCAAATAGAATTCGAAACCCACATAGGTTATTCCCAACCTCGAGTATTGTTCAATAGTAAAACAATGATCAAGTGCTCATATAAGTACATATTAACAATTACTCATCCTATCATTTCTTTCATGGTTTTGATGTATAGCTAAACCTTATCGTTCCTAAGGTTTCCTAGCATTATAAGTTAATAGTGTCAAGTCGCTTCTTGACATTAACACATATCTCATTATACATGAAGCATAATCTATGTATAGAAACATCATATGAGTTCCCAAATAAGCTATATAAGTGTATTTGTCACCCCCTTAAGCTATTCATTGGATCTAGTACATATAAATACTATTGATAGACAATCAATCCTTACTATGGAGTATGTAAACACTTACAAGGAAATCATAACAATTGTCGGCCTCCTACAATGATTTAATAACTAAGCTTTACAGTCGTGATTCAAAGATTGGTCATCTAACCTGAATAACCATTTTAACCATCATGAAGGTGCATTTAAATTGTCAACCCAGGGAAGTGAACTTGAAATGGGTCAGCATAGTATGTGCACTAGGAACTCAAAGTAGTCATCGCCATTCTACAGCTAAGAAAGATTCAATACTGAAAGTAAATTGCATGGAAAGGAACAAAGTAAATGTTGAACAACACTCAACAATTAAACTAAGTTGAACATGCATGATAGGAATGAAGATCTAAGCAACAAATAGGAAACTACTCTGTCCGCTTTGGCTGCAAGAACAATCACGATGAAATTATAGTGGCTGCAGGAATAGTCAGTGCCAGATTCTTAACTAAGAACTAAACAAAAACTAATAACTAATCTAGCTAAACTAAAGGATGGATTACTCACCAAGTGGGCCCCCTTGGATGAGTATCCTCTAAAACTAATATAAACTCAAATGCTCAACTCAAAATTTCATCTGATTCATTGGGAAATGCCAATACAAAAAGAGTAGCTTGTCTGGAAATGCTAGTATATCAGATCGTACAACATCAATAACTTAGCCACCCAAAGAAGGTGGATTTGAACCTTATTTATGATATCAACTAAATAAGGTAGTCAACTCCCACTAACTGAGAGTATGTCGTTTAGAGAAAATAGGGAAAAGAATAGAAGGGTGGTTACACATGCAGGGAATCCAGTCATACATGCATGTCCAAATGTAGACTCAACATTGCAGTAATGCCCGCATCTGCTCAATCATCATGAAAGACCAAAACAAGGCAATCACATGCGGCTGATATGGGGAATCTCCTGCCTTAATAATTGCACATCTATAACCACCTTAAAGGAAATTCATTAACCAAATGCAAAATTAATATAGATAGTCCACATAATCGGATAATGTCATTAAAACTGACAGAAATAGAATTAAACCCAATGTCTACGGTTTGAGGGAAACTTTATAAAAATATCAACATTTAAGATCAAATTCCATGTCAACTTTAGCAAATAAACTATAGATTCTACCCAAAATTGGACCAAAAACTAGGCTCGTCAACAACCAGATACTTTTTCTTTCCTATAAGCAATTAGACAAGCATCCTAATGCAATTCAATAATATAGAACCAAGAAAGTAATCTTTCATATTTCAAGATAAAATAGAATAAGATAGTATTGCATGCCTATCAAATGCTTATTCCAATTGATGATAGAGCTTCATAGCTTGGCCTCCTCTTGCTACAAACTCAGAAATCAATCTTCCTTCACTTAACCGCACTAAAACTCACTCACCAAAGACTCTCAACAAAAATAATAATCACTCAATTGAAAACTACAGTAGAAGGGCAGTGTATTGTTGCATATGAAAAAGTGTGAATAATGGGGTATGATCAACCCATATTTATACACAAGAATCAACTCTATAAGGCTACAAATAAGGTTCATATCTTGCCACTTCTCAGTCCTTTCAAATCAACTCAGCTTATATGAAGAAAGGTGGCAAATTTACACGAGGATAGTCATTATTTCATCACAATAAATGGATTCAATGATTGACACAATAGTTTGAAATATTTAAAAAGGCACATGCTAAAACACAACTATTCAGTTCCAAGCATAATAGAATTCCATAAAATTCAACCATTTCATATCATGGCGCCATGTTTACATCTTTTGCCTATTTACAAGGCCATGGTTTAACATTTGGAAATGGTCTCACATAGATTTGTATCACATTTAAAGTCAACTCAGTCAAAGCTAAATTTTTGATACATGATATGAATCAAACCTTTGCATTTATATCAACATTTTGACTTGGCACGTTGGGTATACGTTGCACTATTTCTCAGCTTATCAACTTATACAATAGTCTAAAGTTTCATTTGTCTTATTATCATTAAGTTTGAAATGATATTCACACCTTTACATTTGCTTGGGCGCTATTGTATTGTGCACCATATTTCCCATTCATCGAACAAAGCATATACTTGTATGAATTGGTCTGCATAATATATGTATAAATCAGCCTCCATTCACCTCCCATGTGTATTCTTTCCTCCTATATTCATGCATTTTATTACTTATCATTGATTTGTGCATAGATTTGACTTAGTCTTGCTATGTTAACATTTCCATATTGCACAACCTCTTATTATATGCTTGAATTAGTCTTAAAGACGTATGCACAACAAGTATAGTATCAAGTCTTTGGCTTTTGTTAGGAATTACACTTATTTATGGTTTCACCCTCACAAGTTCCAAACAACATGTATTCAATACTCCTTATGGGTTGTGCTATATTATATGCACCCTATGAATATAATGCACTTTATTTACTCTATATCAACTAGGCCATATATTATATAAATTGGCCATGGTAAGTATATTATATATGTATACATTTATATATAGTCATTACTATTAGCATTAAATGCTATATATATACAAACACATACCTATATCTATGTATATATATATATATTTTTTGAGAATAAATTTGTCTAGATAATCCACTTGACATTCGAGAGAATGAGATCAAGTTAACATTTCATACTTCATGTAGAGTTTATTGCCACCATGTGGCTAACTCATTCGGCCTATAATGGCCTTTTGCAACATTGATATACTTCATTGATTCATATTGATTGATTCCTTTCAATCAATTCCCATAATAATGTATAATAATGCATATATAATACTCGTTAACAGTAAGTTCATTAAATAACTATCCAATATATGAATGCATATACTCCATCATGTCACACACATGTGTATACATATGCATATGTGTTCATTCATACACATGTCATGTTAATAATACACTCATATTCTTGTCGATAGGTATATTCATTAAGTGTATATGTATACACACACACATATAAATTTTTTCCCCTTGCATGTATACTTGTAAGTACTTCTACTTACATACATATGCATATGGTTATGCTCTCATGCAAGGATTATATATATTCCCATATACATGTTTACAATTAACATACTTATGAATCGATGTAAAGACAACTATACAAAAAGCTCAAAGACTCAAAGATTCCAATCACATAATTCAATCCATAGAGACAACCTATCTCAAACAAGGACGACTACCCAATTATTCCATTAAGTCAAGACTATGACCAAAAGCACTTTCCTGAAACTGTTGGCTTGACCATTCTAACTTCATGGGTGTGTGAAAGCTCAATCAGGTTTCATTCAAGGTTGCTTGACCAAACACTTCTCTTGAGTGATACTTCCCCTCCCTTCCAGAGGATTGAACCTGTATCTATATCCAACTTGACACACTTGTAGAGGTAGTTAGGCGTTCATATGAAATCCAATTTCATCAATTAGAACATCCATAACACATATTCCTTCATTGTTCATCATCAAAATAAACACAATTACTCTTTAAAAGCAATAATAACTTAAAGTATTCCATTCTTTTATTAACATATCAAAATCATGATTTCATTTATCATTCTATTTACCCATGAAGGTAAAAGTAACTTAGTAATGATGAAACGGGGTGTGACATCGAGGTTATCAATGATGGGGGAAATCCTTCATTGCTTACGATAATAATAATGATGATGAAATTTTATAATATTCTATTTCCTAGTCATGTTAACAATGTTGATGCATATTATGAACAATAACTATTTTCTTATGGAATGTGCACATATTGATAGAGATACTATGGATGGTTGTTATATTGATTATCATGCACAAACACATAGAAGTGATTTTGTGAATATGGTACATCGCAAAGACATGTCTTCTTCTTCTCATACTTCTCCATTATTTAAATTCTCTTATTAATGGACCATGTTCATGGTAGATCACCTTATTGATTTTTGTTGATCCTTATGAAATTTCAATTATTTCATTGAAAATGAATAATGTTATTTTTATTGATACATTCGCTTGCATTATTTCATCTTTTAACCATCACTTTTTAGGGATATTTGAGTGTTATTTCATGTTATTACACCTTTATATATGTTTGGGATGTTTCTTAGTAGACCATGGATAGAACACTTCAAAGTAGCTTCTTTTGTTTTACGTCATTGTATTAAATTTTTTCATGAAGGTAAAGTGGTTAAAGTTGACAAAGCTCACAATACACCATTATCCAATTTGAGTACTTTTACCTTGGATACATTTGTGAGGATTCATAAAGAACCTTCATATGAGAATAGGATGGATATAAATGGCCTAGATAATTTTTATAAAGGAGAACAATAGAGGACCAACATTAATTAAAAAATACATATATTCAACCCACAAAATCTATAGCAAATCAATTCAATATTAGTTATACACTTCTTATTTAAGACACTCAAAGAAATGAAAAAGCCCTAAGGAACATCAAGTTGAACATCTTACAATATTTAAGGATAAATTTATAGATTTATGCATGCCTTCAAAAACCCTTATGAGGATCAAATTGCTCATGTACAAAGAAAACAAGGGAAAAATAAGAGAATTATTTATGATAGACCCACATTTGATTCTAAAGGTCCCACTTCTTTATGGGTACCTATGAAATATGTTATGGTTAAGTAAATTTATATTTGTATATATAATTACCTTCAAAGAATAAATAGTAATGAGAAAGAAGGATAAATCAATAAATTTACCCATTATTAATATTTTCACTAAGACCTAAAATTATTATCACAATGAAAGCCATTTTCTCAAGGATGTTAAAGTTTATACTAATTGTTGGGATGCAAATTATTTCTTGGATGATCATCTTTCTAATATGTCGGTGTTTCAATTAGTACCTCTAGAGTGCTTATTGGAAACAAGCAGCTATTGCAAGTGTTTTAGTACTGCTCTTCGAATTATAGAGAGGAAGATCCCTCTTTGTTGATTGTATTGCATAAAAAGTATAGTAAACTAAGGTTCCTATCTTTTTTACTCAGCGACAGGACACAAGGGTGCATAAACACAATGCGTTGCAACCGAGGTTTTCTCTGGTTTCATAGATCTCAACTACAACTAAACTAGCTTTTAATATATCCTATCTCCTCAAGATAAACAGAGCATGAGGGCATAGGAATTGAATGGATTGGTTGGATCACTTGAATCTACCATCTCGTTAGAATATGATTGAGGCTCTGAAATCTTAGATATATGTTGGGATAAGGTTTTATACAAGCAAACACTCTTTACAATAAGTTGGATCTAAGAATTGTCGAGGAGGAACCCCTGTCTGAGGTATAGGCTGGGAGACTACTTATTGGAAACAACAAAGTAGGATGATATGGATATAAATATTGTTAAGGAGGAGGAAACCCTATCTAAAGTATAGGCTGAAATTTGGATCATTAAACAAAATCACACAATAACTATCGATAATAAAATACCCAAGGAGGGGGAACCCCTATTCGAGGAGGAGATCGAAACAATAAGCTATTAAAAACAAGAAGTCGAGCCAACTCAAATCTTAGATCAAACATGCATATGCCATCTGATTTTCTTCTTCAAGATTTTCTAATGAATTATAAAGATTGGGATAACAAAGGCACAAAATCATGCACAATTATGATTAACCAATTAACTCTCATCCAAGAGTGAACAAATACAAACTTGCAAGCTTGTGGCAATAATGGTGCAATAATTTTGCGTAGTAAATAAAGGTTAAAAAAATAATGAGCCCAAGGCTCTTATTTATAGAAACTCAAAGGATTAGGCAACCCTAAAATCTCCCTAAGTTAACAATCAGTTCTTGTTAATCAACAAGAATTATTCCCATGTCTAAAAGTAGGTGAGCAAGCAGTTAACTGGAAATCTACTTTAGTTAACTAAAAATATTCAAAGAGTCAACTAGAAATCTACCTCAATTGACTGAAGGATAACTATAAGTGAACTTAACTTACAAAAAGTGCCTCCAAAATAGACATACACATTTAGTGGAGATCTAAGATCCACAAATCATGGAAGTCAAATTAGACATCCTTAATTAGTGGGATCTGACATGCATGATCTGTGGGACCTAGAGTTAACTTGGAAAGGGGCATCAAGTTAACTCAAGTCATAATTAATATCTTTCTGGAGGGTAGGATGTCCTTCTTGGGGTGCTTTACACCTCATCACCATTGGTCAACAATGCTTCTATCCATTCATTGACCTCTTCAACCTTTGAGAAATTAATGCTTTGTAAGATGATGGTGTGACATCTTAACATTTCTTCACTTGTTACAAGTTGTTGCTAATAGTCTATGCACTTGGCAACTGCATCATCTAACTTGGTAGACATGGTTGCAATTTTGGTCAACTTACAACCATCAGGATCATTAAGGAATGTGCTATGGATGACATCTCAGAATTGATTATGCACTGTTCCTAGCTCAATGTACTCTCCTCCCTTGTGTTGATATTCTATGTGAGGGAAGGACATTACCAAAATTCTTGCGAATTTGATAATACCTGTGACAATATATGTAAACTACGAAAATCCATTATTCAAAACTTCGACAAATACTTTAAATAAAATCAATTATATTCAAAATAAAGTCGTCATCTCATTCATTTAGACATCAAAGAACTAGTCTATTACAAAACAACGACATAAAAGTCGATGAGATAATTTCATTACAACTCAGTCTAAATCATACAAGTGTCAAATTACAAAATTTCAGTTATAAATACAACAGATGATAATATATCAGTTACAATTCGAGACTCGTGCATTCATTCGCCATAAGCTCGTCATTACATATATCAAGAATAATAAAGCATAAAAGAAGATGCAGTCCATCAATCTTCCATCCAAAAGCAAATCTTCAATAAGAAGACGAGAGCAAGGATTAGGTGCTTTTTCGCCCAACCTCGAAGCTTACGCTTCACCAGAATTCCTTAGTCAATCAAGAAATACCTGAACCTGCATGAATTGCTTAGCCAGAAAGCAGTCTACGAGCAAGATGGAATCTGGTGCATGCCTAGTACTACTACTAAACCACAAGCATTTTCATTTTTCTAATTCATTTAAGAAATAAGCGAGTTCGATACTAGGATATGGTAGAGAGTTCAATAAATCCATCTGTTTCAATGGTCCTTAAATTACTTGGCCAAGTAAAATGTCATGCACGACAATAAAAGTAGTTTTGGAAAAGCAAAACTACACTCTCTATTTACCCATATTCGGCACCCGTCCCGGAAGGTAACTTTCCCAAAAACATAACATGTAGAATCATCTATCATTCATGCATGGTCTATCAGTCAAATACAATCTTTTGCAATCTTTTAAAAACAACAACTGGAAACTTTGTTTAAAACGAAAACAGTTTAAAAAGAACTTCTTTCCATTGTTCAAATTCATAAAAGACATAAAGTTAATATTTTTAATTTGAGTAATTAAATATTCAATAAAGTTTAATGAAGGTGTAACTCCAGTATGCAATTTAAACATATAAAAACAGAATTAAAAGACTACACATTCATTCGTTTATACTCATCTAATTAATGTTGTTTCAAATTCGTTCTAAATCATATTTCATGTTTAAACGTTTTATTTTTAGTTGGTCATATTTTCAGTAAATAAACAATAATCGTTAATCAGATTTACAATAACTCTTCTATTTGTTTCAGTTTTGACAGTTTCATTGAAAGGTGAAAATTTCAAGTTTAAATAACCTCTGTTTCAAAAATAGTGTTAAGATTCAAAGTTAAATTCTGTCATTTATTTTCAGTCAACACGCATTATTTTTTGTCAGCAAAAATAAATCCATTTTTTGTTTAAAATCGTTTTATTTTCTAAAATGATAAAAATTGTTTCCAAATTTAAAGATTTTCCCAAATTCATTCTACTGTTTAATTTATGAATCCAATTTGAATTTCCTAATCCCTTTTATTTCTATATTTGTCTAAGATTCTGGAAAATAAATACAATCTGATTCGTTTACTGTTTAAATAAAATATAAATGAATAGTTTTGCAACAATTCTATAAATCTTCTCTTTCCTAATTTAATTAATCAAGATTTCCTTTAAATTTTAATACTCATTTCCAAAATTTAGAATAGAATATGAAAGATCTATTGTAGAATTTCTAAATAAGATTGCAAATCCTACCTGATAAAATACTCAGATTTTGGAAGTGATGATTTATCTTTGTATTTTCCTTCTTGCTTGACCTGTTGTCTTCTTTTCTTTTCCTCCTCTCTGTGTATATCACTATCTGTGCCTTACTTGTTGTTCTTGCGTAGAAGATTTCCTGGCAAACTTGCAACTTTTGTTCCTATCAGGCTGCATACTTCCTTTGGTGGCTTCTACGTGGGGTGAGGAAAGCCTTAAAGGCTGTGTGCTTTCCTTGTGGCAGTTCACTGCCTGACGCACCCCCCCTATCTTATGTTCCTCCCTCGCTTGGGTGGAAAGGTTGTGAGAAGTTGGTCGTGCCTCTACCAAACTCTCCCTCTCTGTTACATGGGTCTTTGTGGCCACTGCGTACCCTCTAGACTTCCCTGCGCATGCTCCCAAAGACTTCTTGTTGGCTACGTAGGAAGTCTGTGATGCCTTTCTTGGTCGCCCCTTCCCCCCCCCTTTGGCTATGTGGACACAGTTTGATAGGTGGTTGCGTGGGGAATGAGTTTCCTTTGTCTGGCCATGTAATTCTACATACTCCTCCTATTGTGTATGATACCTGGTGAAGATTAATTCAAACCAACAATTCCCTCTGTTTTCCCAAATCAAAATTAATTCAATGTGAAGATTTCTTTTTTCTCCAAATTTTGTCTCCCTTTCAATTTTGGATTTCCTCTGTATATCTCTTTTTCCATCCCCATGCATTGATCTAAACAAGGATTATGAGATCCACAATTTATTCCTTGATCTCCAGTTAAGAATTCAAACTCCAAGTTCAGTAATTTTTTATAGCCTCTTGATAATTTTAGATATTTTCTTCCTCATGTTAACTAAAGTTTAAATTTTGAATAAAGAATCAAACTGTACGTGAGTTTTGTTTTCAATTTCCCATTTAGCTAATTTAATATTTAATTCAATTTCTGAATTTAAAAATCCACTCATTTCATAATTTCTATAATTAAAAGCATTTAATTTCAAAAACACTTTATTTGTTTATATTTAATCTAATTTTGAAATAAAATCTATTGCATTTACATTTCAAAATTTCAAACTTATTATTTCCAAATAATAATAAAATATTTAACAATCAATCTAATCATTTAATTTAAGTCAATTTCATCAAATTTAACTAAGTCATCATTTAAATCATGTGCATATTTCACAATTTTGAGAAATTTCATTAAAACTAGATTTTCAATTTGCAAGCATGATAAACGCAAAATACATTAAAATATTCATCTATGTGAGTGTGTGAGATCCCATCTCTTCATAAACGTCAATCGGCTAAACAACTCTACCTGATCATTATTATCGCCTTCAATCACATTCACCTGTTCCTGCGTTCACTTGCACTCGATTTATCATCAGTAATGACAAACCCCAAAATAAACATAAATACAATTTAAATCATAATAATTGCATTTCGATTTTAATTTCATTTTGATTTCAATTCCAATTTAACTATCATTAAATAATCATTTGATTTCCATTTAAATCTCGACATAATAATTATTATTTGCATTTACTAAGTCAATGAAAAACTAGACGTGACATCCTTCCCCTCTTGGAAGAGGCATCGTCTCAATGTCTTATTAGTCATTCAATAAGCATAACATCATCATCAATAAAACATACTATCTCAATCAGTAAATGTAGTATCTCAATAGGTAAAGCATAGTATCTCAATCATAATGAAATAGTAACTAACCGCATAGTTCTCAAACATAAGCATAAACAATAACAGTAGCATCCACGTTATCAAAGTTCACAACATGTGAATTAAAAACCAAAGTATCAAGTATCTCTGCATAAAACAAATGTTAATCTATGAAGGCAAATGAGGAAAATGATGGTCTATCGTCTCAGAATCATCCCAAGTAGCACTATCCTCAGTATACCGGTCCCACTGGACCTTGTATTGAGTACTATCTCTGTTAACGCTAGTCTATCAACAACTGGATTAATGACTTCCAGTACATCAAAGGGTCCCACCAATCTCAGAGCCAACTTTTATGATTTCCCAAATTACATAAGATTTACAAAATAGTCATCCTATACAACAATCTTGTCCTTTCTAGATTTGTTTCAAGTGTCCTTACTATCACATAGGGAAATTTTGTATGCTTCACACATACTTACTCTCCCAAGAGCTTTACTCTATAAATACATCCAATACATAATAATAACTATACTTAGTGATCGAAATTCATTGGTTCATGCATTTGTCCTTAGTATAACCCAAATGGAAGAGGAATGTCGATGTATCATACACTACATCGTGGGTCCAATCCTTTCCTTTGAATTACACTGTTAGAAAACTCATAACCCGAGTCCATCCGCCACTTACACATTCAATATCCTACCATAAAGTACTTTACCTTAATTACTTGTCTATCTCGAGCATAAGCTTGCTCCTAGACACTTATTAATTTTAATATTGCTCCACACCTAAGCTTCATTATCAATTAAGTTTATTCGATCACTTCTATCTATTATTTCCTTTTTGACATTTATCAAGTCCATGATTATATCCAAGCCTTTTCAGCTTTATAAGAGTTTCCTTTCTTCCATAAAATAGTCCAAACATCAATTTTAGAGTTACAATTCATTCAAGTTTTAGTCCACCATTTACTTATTTGACAAAAATAATTTTGGTTACACAATCCCTATCCTTATTTGCTAAATTGAAATAACCTTTCAGGTTTACTAAGCAACTATTTCCCACAATATATATTAATTAGGACCATAATCCTATAAGTCGAGTTTTCAAAAACTGTTGGTTTCTTTGATGAGTCCATCCACTAGAACATTATGTTAATCCTACTAATCAAAGATAGATCATTTTGTCTTGTGTTCTACATTTTCCTTCTAGAATCTCAAGAGAGTTACATGTCCTACCAATGAGGACTTATGGTCTTCATTTCCTGGCATTCTAGATTTTCCTTGCTACATTTTCTGCAGCTTCTTACTTTATCTTCTTTTGGATGATAGCGGATCCTTATCCGACAATTCTCTTTTTCAATCCGATGTTCTAACCCTGACATTATTTTCCTCGTTTCATTCTCGAATCTTTCAAATTTTGGACACATAGGTTCTTTTATATCCAACAATAGTCTATCCTTTGACTAAGTGATAACCTATTTTAATCTTTCACCTTTATTATACTTCCTATAAAGGTTATAGGTTTTATAGAGGTAATTCCCATTTATCTCAAGACATCCATACCTTGAATTTTCTTTTGTCCTTGAATTATTTTCAAAATTGCAATTCATCCTTTAACTCAATCTAACTTCTTGATTTAATCTAGTACTAATTTTTGAATATTAATCCTTGTTTAATCACATTGATCTTCAGGTAATAACAAATTTAATTGCATATCTAATCATCAAGCATAAATATTCAACTCCATGATTTCTTAATTGTATAGGAGAGTCTCAACTTCAATAAATCCATTTTGAGCACAAGTAACAATTATGATGTTCTTCTCCGTAAGCTTTTTCAACATTTCTTGCTAAGTGAAATTCCATGATATTCTATCATGACAATAGATGCTTCCTTCTGAAAGTGTTTCTCTTGTAATATAAGAGCTACTTAAAATAAAGTCTTGTCAATAATACGACTTCCTTTCTCTTACTAGGCATCTCTCTTATGCTTCTATCATGTAAGGTTTCATTAACTCTAATGATATTCAATCGCATGGGCAAATCTTAACCCAATATTCCCTTCCAATTCTCAAGATGAAATCCTTAATTGTTGACTAGTCCGATTGCTTATAGATTTCTCCACTTTATATGACTAGCCAAGACCCAATGTACAACTCATTCAACTTTAATTCCTACTTATAGGTATATAAAGAATAATCCAATACGTAATCCAACTTAATAGGTTTTAGTCTCATCATTAGATATTTCTCTTTATTGAATAAAATTCTTGTCCCACATAGGTTATCTTTAACCCAAGGTTCCATTAAAAATCAAGGTAGTGATTAAGTGATTTAATCATTCTCAAAAGAGATTTTGGTGTGGTTCACCTAATGTCACATCTTACTTTTTTTTTTTTAACACTTCATCTCAATGGCTTAAATAGCCAACCTTTTTCTCGTCCTTAGGTTTCTTAGCATAGTGAGCTTCAAATTCAAGTTGTTTCATGACATGAATATATTTCATATAAAAAAACCATCATTATTAAATTCTCTTTATAAAGTATATAGGAGTATAGAGACACTTTCTTCCAATCACAAGTCTCTAAGATCCTTCCTTGTCAATCCCATAGACAATGATCTTCCTTATCATGATCTAGTTATCTGCCTATTATTTTCTAAGGTATTGATAATAATATCCTTGATCTTTAGATCAAGTAATCATAAGGTATATGGATCATAATTCTTAACCTTTTCATTTGTCCTTTTCCCCTTGTGGTCATAAAATGTATGACTTAATTGTCCTTATGACTTGCAAAGAAGTCATAACCAAGTTTCTTTAGGTGTGGTACTTAGTTTGAGTCAATCCACTCTCTTTCTTCCACCCGCTTAGTGTTTGTGCAACTTTCGTTCTTCTCACGTTGAACTTCTTAGTAATTTACTTGCTTCCTTGAAAAAGGTTTGTCATTCCTTCTTGTTGACTTTTCGTTGTTCTCTTTTATCTCATGGCATACCTTATTTACACTTTTCTCAAAGTTATATTTCTCATTGTTTTCTTTATCTCACAGATTCAACATATTGGATCGTTCAGTAGGAGATCCAATGAATAATCAACAACTAATAATCTTACATCTTCTTTCTAATATCTTTTTTTTTTTTTTTACTAACCTCTTTTGTCGATGTACTTCTTAACAAAAAGTGTTGCTTTCCTTGCAACTTCTAGGGTCCTGACAAATAAAGCTATGTTGCATTTCTTTTTTCCCTTTTGGGACCATTATTCATAAGTTTTTTGATTCCAAAAACTTCAATAACCTCATTGATTTCAGTTGGAGGAACCTTGCTCATGTCATTGACTATTTCTTCTGACTACTCTGGTCTTTTTTCAATTCCTCGGTTCTAACTCCTTTCTAACAAGATCCTTTATTTTTACCCAAAATTTTAAGTCATGAGTTCCCCAATCTTTGAGGATACCTCATTCATTCATATCATTCTTGAACAATCTAATATATTCTAACTTGCATACATAGATTTGTAGTGATTACACTAATCCAAGAGTTCCTGCCTCTCTCTCAATTGTAGGTTTCTATAGTTCAATTTATCTTATTCCTACTCATTCTCTTTTTCTTAGAGTCATGTATGTATAGGTTATTCTTCCTAACCTTCCTACATACCCTGATTGCATAATCTTCCACAATCCTAGGTCTTATCATAAGTTGATGATTTAGGAATTATGATTCTAGGGACGAATCTTTAACTAGCCCCAATTTACCCAAGTTACTAAGACTTAAATCTTGCTTTTTCACTTCCTTAAGTTCTTTTCTCTTGTCGTCCTGGCACAAGAACTTTTCAACCTTTATCTTCTGATAAGGTTTACACATTATTGCATAATGAGCTCATAGGTTACAGTGCAAAACCTGGTTGCTCTGATACCAAATGTAAAGTACAAAAATCTATTATTTAGAACTTCGACAAATACTTTAAATAAAATCAATTATATCCAAAATAAATTCTTCATCTCATTCATTTAGACATCAAAGAACTAGTCGATTACAAAATAACGACATAAAAGTCGATGAGATAATTTCATTACAACTCAGTCTAAATCATACAAGTTTCGAATTACACAATTTCAGTTATAAATACAATAGATGATAATATATTAGTTACAATTCAAGACTCGTGCATTCATTCGCCATAAGCTCGTCATTACATATATCAAGAATAATAAAGCATAAAAGAAGATGCAGTCTGTCAATTTTCCGTCCAAAAGCAAATCTTCAATAAGAAGACAAGAACAAGGATCAGGCGCTTCTTCCGCCCAACCTCGAGGCTTACGCTTCTCTGGAATTCCTTAGTCAATCAAGAAATACCCGACCCTGCACGAATTGCTTAGCCAAAAAGCAGTCTATGAGCAAGATGGAATTTGGTGCATGCCTAGTACTACTACTAAAGCACAAGAATTTTCATTTTTCTAATTCATTTAAGAAATAAGCAAGTTCGATACTAGGATATGGTAGAGAGTTCAATAAATCCATCTGTTTCAATGGTCCTTAAATTACTTGGCCAAGTAAAATGCCATGCACGACAATAAAAACAGTTTTGGAAAAGCAAAACTACACTCTCTATTTACCCATATTTGGCACCTGTCCCAGAAGGTAACTTTCCCAAAAACATAACATGCAGAATCATCTATCATTCATGCATGGTCTATCAGTCAAATGCAATCTTTTGCAATCTTTTAAAAACAACAACTGGAAACTTTATTTAAAATGAAAAAAGTTTAAAAAGAGCTTCTTTCCATTGTTCAAATTCATAAAAGACATAAAGTTAATATTTTTAATTTGAGTAATTAAATATTCAATAAATTTTAATGAAGGTGTAACTCCAGTATGCAATTTAAACATATAAAAACATAATTAAAAGAGTACACATTCATTTGTTTATACTCATCTAATTAATGTTGTTTCAAATTCGTTCAAGATATTTTTAAATAAATCATATTTCATGTTTAAACATTTTATTTTTAGTTTGTCATATTTTCAGTAAGTAAACAATAATCGTTAATCAAATTCACAATAACTCTTCTATTTGTTTCAATTTTGACAGTTTCGTTGAAAGGTGAAAATTTCAAGTTTAAATAACCTCTGTTTCAAAAATAGTGTTAAGATTCGAAGTTAAATTCTGTCATTTATTTTCAGTCAACACACATTGTTTTCTGTCAGCAAAAATAAATCCATTTTCTATTTAAAATCGTTTTATTTTCTAAAATGATAAAAATTGTTTCCAGATTTAAAGATTTTCCCAAATTCATTCTACTGTTTAATTTATGAATCCAATTTGAATTTCCTAATCCCTTTTGTTTCTATATTTGTCTAAGATTCTGGAAAATAAATACTGTCTGATTCATTTACTGTTTAAATAAAATATAAATGAATAGTTTTGCAACAATTCTATAAATCTTCTCTTTCCTAATTTAATCAATCAAGATTTCCTTTAAATTTTAATACTCATTTCCAGAATTTAGAATAGAATATGAAAGATCTATTATAGAATTTCTAAATAAGATTGCAAATCTTACCTCATAAAATACTCAGATTTTGGAAGTGATGATTTATCTCTATATTTTCCTTCTTGCTTGACCTGTTGTCTTCTTTTCTTTTCCTCCTCTTTATGTATGTCACTATTTTTGCCTTACTCATTGTTCTTGCGTAGAAGATTGCCTGGCAGACTTGCAACTTTTGTGCCTATCCTCCCCAACAGGCCGCGCACTTCCTTTGGTGGCTTTTGCGTGGGGTGAGGAAAGCCTTAAAGGCTGCATGCTTTCCTTGTGGCAGTTCACTGCCTAGCACACCCCCACTAACTTATGTTCCTCGTGCGCTTGGGTGGAAAGGCTGTGAGAAGCTAGTCGCGCCTCTACCAAGCTCTCCCTTTTTTGCTGCGTGGCTCTTTGTGGCCACTGCATACCCTCTAGACTTCCCTGCGCATGCTCCCAAAGACTTCTTGCTGGCTGCGTTGGAAGTCTGTGGTGCCTTTCCTGGTTGCCCCTTCCCCCCCTCTGGCTATGTGGACACAGTTTGATAGGTGGCTGCATGGGGAATGAGTTTCCTTTGTCTGGCCATGTAATTCTACATACTCCTCCTGCTGTGTATGATACCTAGTGAAGATTAATTCAAACCAACAATTCCCTCTGTTTTCCCAAATCAAAATTAATTCAATGTGAAGATTTATTTTTCTCCAAATTCTTTGTCCCTTTCAATTTCAGATTTCCTCTGTACATCTCTTTTTCTATCCCCATGCATTGATCTAAACAAGGATTATGAGATCCATAATTTATTCCTTGATCTTCGGTTAAGAATTCAAACTCCGAGTTCACTAATTTTTGATTGCCTCTTGATAATTTTAGATATTTTCTTCCTGATGTTAACTGAAGTTTAAATTTTGAATGAAGAATCAAAGTGCACGTGAGTTTTATTTTCAATTTCCCATTTAGCTAATTTAAGATTTAATTCAATTTCTGAATTTAAAAATCCACTCATTTCATAATTTCTATAATTAAAAACATTTAATTTCAAAAACACTTTATTTATTTATATTTAATCTAATTTTGAAATAAAATCTATTGCATTGAAATTTCAAAATTTCAAACTTATTATTTCCAAATAATAATAAAATATTTAACAATCAATCTAATCATTTAATTTAAGTCAATTTCATCAAATTTAACTAAGTCATCATTTAAATCACGTGCATATTTCACAATTTTGAGAAATTTCATTAAAACTAGATTTTCAATTTGCAAGCATGATAAACGCAAAATACATTAAAATATTCATCTATGTGAGTGTGTGAGATCCCATCTATTCATAAACGTCAATCAACTAAACAACTCTACCTGATCGTTGTTCTCGCCTTCAATCACATTCACTTGTTCCTGCGTTCACTTGCACTCAATTTATCATCAGTAATGACAAACCCCAAAATAAACATAAATACAATTTAAATCATAATAATTTCATTTAGATTTCAATTTCAATTCAATTTAAATTTCATTTTGATTTCAATTCCAATTTAACTATCATTAAATAATCATTTAATTTCCATTTAAATCTCGACATAATAATTATTGTCTGCATTTACTAAGTCAATGAAAAACTATACGTGACAATATATCTGTAGTCAATTAGTTCCACAAAATTGGCATCATAGGCTTTCACCTTGTATGCCAGTTGTTCTTTCCAAGAAAAGAGATGTTGTTTGTTCTCTACAGTGGTAACTGATTAGTATGCCAATTGCAAATATGCGACTGTTATTTCATCCCCTGGCCTCTTATCTGCTATCTTTAGTTCTGACTGTTGGATCTCTGAGCAGAGTCCATGTGCTCTATCTCTCAATTGGTATGTTTCCGCCAGTATACACCAGCCTCTAATAACAAATTATCCCACTTGATTTCTCAAGTGTTTTCCATATATAATCATCCGATGATGGTTTTTCTCCATGGGGAGGTCTAAAAACTATCATGGAAAACAAAGAATTTGGGAGTGTCGTGCATCAAGCTAGAAATGTACATCCTCACCGTCAGTTTTTAGCCTTTAAGGTTGCTTTGTCTTGGACATTTTTAGCCATTCTCTCTTGGGCGCTCACTAAGGAAATTCCAAGAAGGTATGCCTCCACCTGACAAGTGGTCTTTCCAAGGTTGATCTTCAACAATGTGAAGTCTTCAACCCCTACATCATTTATGTTTCAGTCCTCAGGTGGGGCAACTGTCTCTATGATGAACTCATTATCCACATTCCTTCCTACATGTACTTGCTTCTTCACTTTATTTGTTGGCATTTCTGTCGAGACATGATCGAACTCAGTGAAGTCAAGCTAGTAGGATGGCCTATCCCTCTTCCTTCCTAGGAGACCCTCACGCTAGATGGAATTCCGACTAGCCTCACTGGAAGGAGGAATGTTGGGCCCCTGAATGCTTGATGAATGAGACTGTGTTGTTGTGATGTCTTGTGGTGGAGAATCCAAGTTGATGGGGACTTGTGACTATTGTGATGGTGGTGAAGTAGGTGATTCTGTCTCTATCACATGCACTATGTTCGCTACTATTGTTTTTGTTATGGGCTCTGTCTCGGCTGTGATTGCCTCAATCATTTTCTCAACTATAATAGTCTCTACTATCTGAGGTAAGTTGGTGGTTGTCTCCACCTATATTTCTTGCTGATTTACATAAGTAATTTGTCTTCTTCCCCATGTATTCCCTGACATCCACATCCCTTTGGGAGGATTGCTCTACTGCTTTCATCTAGGATTTTTCCTGGATGTGGAAGGTAGTGAAGATTGAACCAGTGGTGGCTCTATTCAGGGAAGTACTACCTTCCTCGTCCTCTTGCTATCTAGGTATAGTTGACTGTTTCTGACAACTCTACTAGTTCTCTCCTCTATAGATGTGTTTTCTTTTGCATACCAATTCACTCTTTTGAGTGGATGTGAGTCCACTTGATCTATAAAGAACGAGGGGAGAATGACTTCCCCTTCATCATCAGATAGGCCCTCAATGTCTTCTGACATAAACTCATCAATTTATGAGAGCCTAAGTCGACAGTAGTTCCTTCTTTGTACCTCAAACTCATCGTCACAATTGACCTAGTAATCTTCCATAGAAGATTCATGTGATGAGTGTTGCTCAAGATGTGCTACATAAAGGCCTCTTGGATCATATGACCTTCTCTCAATGAGGTACTTGATATCAAGTCTCACCGTTTCTTGGCTCATAAATTTGGCATCACCAATTGTTTTACATCTATAGAGTCCCATTTGAATGGGGAAGTTCACAACTATCCTCTTCTTTAGGCGACGTAGGTAAGTGTGAACTTTGTCCAACTACCTTAGGAACTCCATGAACACTACCTTATCTGAAGGATAGTATGGCATCATGGCAGGGTGTCCATTGTAACCATACATGCGTATGTAGGTGAAGGTGGGGAATTGGATAAACCAATCCACCCAATCCACCATTGCCTCCTTGGCTATTGGTGATATACACACATGCATCTCATGGTCAAGGCCTCGTACAGTGTGCATGATGAAGAGGTAACTTATTCATTTGAAGTGTTGTTCCACTAGAGTAAACTCAAGACGCGAAAAGTATTCATGGACCTTCTGCACACCTAAGGTGCCCATAGTGCTTAGTGTCCTGAACTCGCCTTGGAAGACAATCAGGTATACAAGGTCAGAACACATGTGGAACCTACAAGCCTCTAGAAACTCGATAATATATTGGTGGAGCATGACACTAATCAAGGTGGCCCAGTCGTAATGTTCTCTTTTGTTGATAATCTTGGCAATGATGTAGAACATCCACGACTGAAACTGATTTCCCTCTTCCTGTTTAGTGATCCTGTTGAGTAGAGTGATCAACACTGCATACTCATCACTAAATTCTCCTCTTCCAACCAACCTGGGCAAGCTGGCATTTTTTACCTTTAACCATTGTTCTGTCATTATTAACAAACACCTATCTTTTGAAGCTTCGAATGCATTTTCACATTCTTTTACATATATGAATTTATTGGTGGGGCATGGTGGAATAGCAAAACATGCTTCAACATCCTTTGGTTTCAAGTTGCAGATCACCCTCCCATCCACTGATCAAATTTATTGTGTGGTAGGATTGTAGTGCTTAATGCAAGCAATTACAAGCTCCACACTCACTAATGTGACAGAGATTGACGCGACTTGAAGCAATCCAGATTCTTCTATGTTTTGCAGTGTGATTTGTTTCATGCCCTCCAAATCCTTTGAACTGACCTCTGGGTTCTTCTGATGTAGGTTTGTGTCTATCATTTTTAGAAAATCATGGTACAAGACTATTTTGGTCTTGTATTGTACTTGAGAGTACTGCATTATGAAAACATTAAAGATCAACTGTGCACATGACCCTGTTCTAACAATTTCCAAAAACCCTAAAAAATAGGACCTGTCGAGAAGTATTTTTTCTAAAAAAATCTAGCACATGGGTTTTGTTTGTGCTTCAATGTTGAACAAACCTAGTTCCTTGGAATTCTGTTTCTGAGACTTTTCTAAAAAAATCCATAAAAATAAGGGCAACAAGTTTGTTGTTTCTGGAAAATTTGAAGAGATGGGTTTTACTGGAAAATTATGTTGATCATACCAAGTTGGCCAGATCTGTGGTAGCCTGCTATTTTCTATGACATGTAATAAATTTAAGATAAAAAAGAGGAAGTAGACAAGAGGTAGATTGGAATATTAGCTACCTCGTAAAAATCTGTCTCTGGATTCAACCTGAGAAGAAATCTCTTTATGCCACTGATCCTTAAAAAATATTGAAGAACAGTCCAAAACCCTTGCCAAATCTTGAAAAGATGTCCTTCAAAGAAAATTGTTGTTTTCATCTTCAACCCGCAAAAGAAATAATAAAAAAGGGACGCCTAGAGTTGATATATAGTGATTCAAGTTTGAATCCTTCAAGTTTGGGCACCAACTCATGTCTTAGGCCTGATTTAGCCTGATATGGAGTTCTAAAAGTTGATTTCCATTGATTATGGGATGTTTGGCCTCTTTTGCCTCCAAAATCTCTTAGCTCAAGTGAAAAAATTCACCTTTGACCTTTTAGGCGTCCTCCTTGGGTGTTGAACACTTTTTTCATCATTTTCCAAGCTAAAGTGCCTTTGTTCGATCCTTTCTCTCGATCATTCAGTTGATCTTTTGCAGTTGTTAACAGATCTGTTGTTGAAATGGAACCATCCTAAAGAGTTATGCTTGGAAGTCATCAAGTCAAAAACCTAAGTTTGAGGCTCCAAATTTAAGGGTGCCTTTCTTTAGTAGGGGCACTTTTAGCTCTAACTTAGTCAAATTTTCATGTCTGTTCTTCATTTTCACCATTTAGACCCTCCGTGCTTTGATCTGACATCATCATTGACTGATGGGTTGGATGGCTTTACTTGACTGTGCATTGGGTAACTAGCTCAGTTCTAGAAAGGATGCCTGGTTTCTCAACTCCTAAAGGTTTGTTTAGGTCCTTCAAATCCAAGGGCGCCCCTAGCCAGTAGGGGCACTTTTGACTTGTTGACTGATTATATTCATGCTATAAACTACCTTAGTTTGATCTTTGTCATCAGATGAATGAGTTTTCAGATGTCTTCATTGATGGTTTCATTGTCGAGATTGATCAAAGTGGAGAAGGTCATCCCGGAGGTCACCGAGCAAATAGACTACATTTACATCCTCCAAAGATTAGGCGCCTTTCTTCAGGAGGGGCACTTTTTTCTTGGTACTTAGCCAATTTTTTATGTTCTTTCAGTCTTCACCTTTGGTGTTTTCTGCTTGATCTCAACATCTGACTATTTGACATGTCCTGAGAATGTGCTATCGGATTGATCGCGAAGTTGAGAGAGCTAAACAAATGTCTTGTATAAAGCAGTTGTTGATAACTTCATCAACTGCCTTGAAATGAAGGGTGCCCTTGGCTAGCAAGGGCGCTTTTGTTGTGAAGCTCACTTTCATTTTGCATGTTCTTGCTTGCAACATCTCCATACTTCATTGATGTTTTCCGGTGATCTCAGAATCAGATGATCTCACTTGACAATGTGTTGATTAGCTAGCATGAACATGAAGAAGATGACTACTTCAGATGGATCTGATGACTGCATTTTCCCTTTGAGATCAAAAGGCGCCTTTCTTCAATAGGGGTACTTTTTTTTTGACCCTTGACTACATTTTCTCCTTGGTAGCAAGGCATGGTTCTTTTAGAGTTAGCCAAATTTTGGCATTTCCAGTTTTGAGAATCTCCTCCATCAAACAACATCTTTTTAAACCTTTTATGCCATGGCTTCTTTGTTGAAGCTTTTGAAGTTTAGCTCTCAACACCTGAAACTGGCCAATCTACCATTAATGGTTGCAGAGCTCCTAACTTTGTTCTTGAAAAATAAGAATAGACCCACTAGAGTAAAACATGTTTTTTGATGATTCTGACTTGACCAATGTGATCGTAAAGTCGATTAATCCTATCAAAATCATTTTCAATCATTTTTGGGAAGGTCCTATTTTTAGGGGTTTCCCTAAAAATAGGGGCACAAAATACTAATTTTTAATTTTTCAAAATTTTACACATATGTTCCTTGACAAAAACCCACAAAAACTTTATGTTTGGTTTAACCTAAAATAGACTTTTGATGACATTTTTACATGATTTAGCTCAATTTAAGCAAAATACCAAAAATTTGTTTTGGGTACAACATAATGTTGTTACTTGATATCTTTCATACCTAGTCAAAGTGAGAGCAAAATGTAATGGTGAAAACTACATACCCATACCATTTTTCTTTTATGTTGTGGACCCACAATGTCTAAATCATCCTTATGCACTATCTAGTGTGAAGGATGCCATACTTTTGAGTGTAAGTTGGCAAATAATCTTGTCTCAAACATATTCCATCTCCACACATCCCAAGATTCTAAGTTTACCTATTGAATCTATCGATTGTCATCCTTATGCACTATCTAGTGTGAAGGATGCCATACTTTTGAGTGTAAGTTGGCAAATAATCTTATCCCAACCTTATTCCATCTCCACACATCCCAAGATACTAAGTTTACCTACTAAATTTATCATTTATCACCTTGGTTAATATCCACTACTATAGAATTAATCTAGGTCATTATCGTGCTCATGAATTTGAACACTAAAATTTTTCATTTAAAAATTGAAAAGTAAGATTACATTTTCCTCCCTCACTACTTTTTATGAGCCAACTAAAGCGTGAATTATTTCAAATTACACACTAGGGTGGTGTATTTAAGGACCAACCCTAATCCATTTAAATCATGTGGGGGCTATTAAGTAATGTATCAAGGACATCTAGAATTCAATTACAAAAGGATAAAACATGTTAGATTAACAATGCATCAACATCCTAGGAGCGTATTGCATGGCTACTTGTTATCTTAATCATTTTTCATTATCATTGAATCAACATGTTTAAGGGCTTGACCAAAGGAGAATAAATCCTTGTCTTGCAACTCCCAAATAGTATTTGCAAACATCCTTTTCCTAGATATACATGACATATATAAAGAAAAATGAATTGTAGAAGTCCAAATAAAAAAGTTCAAATATGCGATCTTAGATTCTTTTTGTGCGTAGATTTAGTTCCATACAAATATTATTTCCACACTTCTAAAACTAACTCACTCATATAGCAAATTTAAAGTTTTAGATTCATTTGTCTAATAAACCTAAATTTTCCAACACATTTTGAAACATTTAACTTTTGCACAAAATCAAAACTAAATACCCTTATCTATTTATTTAATTACTACACTATCTATTATTAATCCCGACTATAAAATTTAAGTTGATTTATTAATCCCAACTACAAATTTTTATTTTTTAATTGTTTATTTTTTAATTGGGTACCTACCTAGTGTAGATATTTGTGTATAGATATGTTATTTTCTGTTAACAAGGTAAAGAGTAATAGAAAAAAGTCTCCTCATACCAACATACATAATTAGACTCGCCCTCTTGCCAAGTAGGATTTCAATTGAATTGGTGGCATATTATATATGCCCTGGAAGAGGGAGAGGAAGATAGTGGTACATTACAGTTAGACACGATGGGTTCCTTTCCTGCCTGGTTTCGATATATCATTCACAAAGTTCAGTACTCTGTGTCTCTCAGCTGGAAGGTCAGTTGCTCCATTCTCTTTCTCTTAGGGTTAATGTTATTTAAAAAGATTTGGGAGCTTTTATGCGCTATGCACAAGGACAACAAGATTTCTGTTGAACCCTTGAATTTCAGTGATAAGAAAGAATAATTTTGTCAAGACAGTGAGTAAATGCCATATTCTGCAATGCAAAGCGTGATTGATCAGACCCTGAATGTAGATTATCAAACAATGTGCCCCACACTAAAAAATGGGGTTATACTCTTATCTGAAATGGGTTTAACCAGAGCCCTCTCTCCTTCCAGCGTTACTAGAAAGACGGTTTCCCACATGGAATCTTCTTAACTGCGGTTAATCTTTATTACAATATGCCGAAGTAAAACCATGATATCTCAGAATTCCTATGTTCCACGAAAATTATGACGCGAAGGTTCAGTGCTCAAAAGTTGAACCCTTCATCACAAAGACATTGCAGTGGATTTTTCGATGATATTTTAAATATCAGGAATTACTTCGTATCTTTCCAGTATTCACAAGCCCGGGCATTAGAAATCAACTCATAGCTTGCTTGAGTCGACAGTCCAAGACACGGAAATGCAGACTCCTTCTACAGAGTTACTAGACGTTGGGAATATCCCGCTTAGGTACCGTTTAGAATCCGTATCCCCAAACTACCTTCTTAGCTGATATCTTGAACTTGAATTGTTCTCCTGTGGTGGAGCATCCACTGCAATTTCACTACTTATTCCAGCACCTATCACATGCCGCCTGACGTCATCTAGCTTCCTTTATATCCGTAAGAGGGTTTCTGCAGGATTACCTGGCTAGCATTTGCATTACCCTGCAATTTCTTTCCCTTGCCTGGAGTTAAGTGTTTGGTAATCAATCTTGAATGCAGATTGTATAATAAAGAACAATGACCCTTCATGTTGCCAGGGCAAACTGATCCATCAATCTGCATTTCACCTTTACGATTCTTCCAATTTGCCAATTTGCACCTTTCTCACTTGATTTTTACCCTTGTCCTTCCCACTTTTTAAGGTTGGCTATCTAGCTATAAGACTGCATAAGTTTGTAATGGAAACTTGACAGGTCTTTCTGCAGTCAGACGCCCTGTTCCATACAACCTGTTGAATTTCCTTGACTTTTTTCGTAACACGTTGTTATGTTTGACATCATCGATAAACAATCGATGTTCCTTAACTTGATACATAGATTAGTTACATAAAATTTATTGCCAATTTATACCTTCTTTTGGTACATATTTTTTGTTATTTACATCTCAAGCCAACAGACTTTCGACATGGGAAAGCTCTTATCTATGTCTATTTTTACTTCTATTAGCAATTGCAATCTCTTTCTGCAATCAAGTTGGTTATTACTTGTATTTATAAAGTTATTAAAACTACCTATATCATCCAGGCATTTTATTTTTCAAGATCCAGTTGAATAAAAACTGGGCATTTTGTTTTCATTTCTTGTGTTGCCTTGATTTAGTAGTATCCTTTTCCTTGTCTATGTTTAAAATTAATATTCTATGCTTGCTTTTTTTAAACTTTTGTTGTTTTAGCTTCCATCTATCTATTTGGCAATATCCAATATGAAGTAACCAAATTGTGACAAGCTGGCTGTCCTTGTTAGTCTCTTCCCACCCTTCTTCTCTCATTTACTGCCAATCAGATGCTGGTCCTTGAAAATGTAAAGTATTAAACTGAATTTTTGGGCAGCAATCTGTAAGGTTTAATAGAGGAAATAGGGCAGATTACCTATTCAAGCCCTTGGTTTGATAACTTTTATGCAACCTTCAATCTTGGAAATGGGAATCTTCTAGTTAGCCTTTGAATTTTATGGTATCCCCTTTGGTTCTTTTGATTTCGTAGGCTAACAAGGTTTCTTCCTCCCCATATTAATGTCTCTCACTTAAGGGTTTTGTTAATGATCATGATGTCTGACCTCCAGTCTCTGACCACATGGACTTTGCTGACCGTCTTCTATCCTATTCGTATCTCTCTTTCCTCTTTTGTCCATTGTTATAATTGATTAGTTTAGGTCTTGATTCATGTGTTCCGCATAGTCCCTTAATCCAACAGATGCTCTATGGCTTCTTCTACTAATTGTAATTTCTGATTCACGGTCATCTTTTTCATGAAAATCTGAAGGTGAAGCTATTGTACATTTTTACTCACAACAAGAAATTGGCTTTGGTAGCATTGTTTTAACAAAGGCTATGCTCCTCTATTAACTAAGAAAATTTGGCTTTGTCAAAAGTGAATAGTTGGTATTAACAACCTCAAGCAGTAGATTTGAATGATGTTGACATTTTTGAATATTATAATCTACCATTTCCAGGTCACCGTTTGTTGCCACCTCGTTTTAACTTTTAAGCCTTTAGCAGGATGGTTGCTTCCTTCTTACCTGTCATAGGGTGTGGGAATTTCGTCTGTTGGCTAAATAATGAATCGTGGTCTTAAAAGTTCTATAAATTCTTTTTAGCTTTTTAAGCTTTATTACTTTTTTCTAAGCAGGGCTTACCTTTTTTTAATTGCAAACACTTTCCTGATACAATAAATATGTCATACAGAACTACAAAATAGGAGAAATTACAGACAAGCAAGTGAACGAAAATGTATTTAAGAATCTTTTCCAAGGAAAGTTGACATATTTGCATTATAGCAAAGGGGAAGAAATGGCACCTACTGTAGCAAGCCATGGTGGGACTCTGCTTGTTCGAAGATTACTTACTGCAGATCCAAAGTATGCATCATTTCTCCAAAATGCTTTAAATTTCCTATGTAAAATAATCTATCAAGTGTATGGGTTTTCATTGTAAGTTCAATTTTTTTGCTAGGGGCAAATAATCGTCCTGTCAAATTTGAAAGAATTCTCTATAAATCCTTAATCTGAAAATATCATAACAACTTTTAGTGGATAATCAACTTTTGTGGACTCGCTGAGAGATGATTGAATGTTAAGTTGCTAATTTGTTTCTATTTTTGGAGAGTTTTGAACTGTCTTTTTATATTCTGTTTTATATCTAAATTTTAACTTGTGATTCATGATGACATGCAATGATGAGTTTTATAAAACTTAAACTATTTCTCATTTCTATTGTTTCTCACCAAAAATATCTTATAGCTGTATCTTAGATCTTGTTGGATGCAAGTAAATTTTGAAATAAAATTACATTTGGGCCCCAAATCTGACTAGAAACATATGATTTGTTTTCAAGTATATTCAATATCAACCCCCTTAAATTATGGATATTATTTTTTGTTTTGGCATTAATTACCATTTAATGCAGATCTTTTTCTGCATTCCTGAAGACTGAATTTTCTGTTTGAATAAATATACTTCATTTGAAAATTGTATGATAAGAGTAGGAACCATAATAAGTAATTAGCTTTTATGATGAGAGGTAGTAAAAGAGAAAATACTTCTAGGAACACGTGACTCTTACACATCTTTCATGTTATAGTGTCTAGAAATATATGTAAAATACTAATGATATCAAGAAAATGGATACCAACTACATTGTAATTTTTGACCTTTTTAAAGAATTAATACAATCGTGCTGTGTTTCCAAAATTTATCATCAAAGTGGACCACCTATTAATAATACACACAAATCTGTCCAATATTCAGCCATTGATAACATGCGTTCATTTGAATGTGTTGTGTAACAATAATGAGAATATTTAGCACTCAGAACAGCAGATATATATAGCTATGAGCATCAAAGAAACAAGCAAATGGTGATATCATAACTGATGACATATTGCTTCAAATGTTTCAATACTAAAATTGAACTAGAATCATTTATCACAAGCTTCAATAGAGAATGTTCATATCTCAGTCATCATAACCATGCCCAACTTCAAGTTACTTCATAAAAGTCTTCAACTCAAGATTAACAAATAACAATTGGCTCTTCTTTAAAGCAGCAGTGAGCTCTACCTCTGCCTACGATCATTATAGAAATTGATGTTTCAGGTGAAAAAGTCAGTAGACATTGGAAATAGGAAGTGTTAGCATTTTAATTTAACTCCTATTAGACAACTCAAACCTGAACACCTACTGGCTAAAGCAAAGACCAACAATTTGATGCACACAAGGTTTCAAAGGAATAAAATTGGATCAGTAACAAAAGAAGGGAAATTGGCATTGCCAATGCTGCAAGGAGACATGGCTTCCACTCCCTACAACGTGTCTCTGATTTTAGAGATGTCCTGTATGTATCTCCTCTTGTTTTAAAAAAAATTACTAAAAGTGAATTGAAAAGCCCTAAAAATGAAAAAAATCGAAAAATTGTTCTAAAAGGTTTTCATTGACTAGTTTGCAATCTGTATTGCCATTTTGAGTGTTAAGGAGTTTGATTTGAGTGGAAAAATCTTTTTAGCGATGGATAATGAAAGGAGTTTGATCATAGAAGTGAGGGCTGTCATCTTTTGTTGACATTCATTCTTTCACACCTTTAGTGATTACATTCCTTTAGACATTTGCCATGTTGAAAAAGGAGTATATGCAGGAGCAACAACTTTGTTTTGGCCCTATGTAGAATGTTAAATAAAATAATAAGTTTAGGTTAAAACTAAAGATTAATAATTTATAAGTTCTATGTTTTAACTTATAAGTTATACCTACTTATAAATTTTAACTTAGGAATTGTAAATATTAAATAAAGTTATTAAATTATAAGTTGTAATCTTATAACTTAAAAGTTTATGGTTTATAGTTAAAAACTTAAAATTATGTTATTTTTTAATTTTTATTTTAGAATTTCATTTAAAAAAAATATATATATATATTTTTTAAATTTTAAATCAATGACATCAAATTATATTAATTAATTAATTTCAAATTATATATGGTGTCTTGAAGTACCCTGCTCATATTTTAAGAAAACTCATATTTTAAGAAAATAGCGTATTGGTATCGATACCTGCTTTGCATGCCAGTACTAGTACCAGTATCCTGGCAACCTTAGAAGTTGCTTTGAATGTACATCTAATGCAGCTCATTGATCTTTATTGGGGCCTTACATGTTCCATCATATAACAAGGAATGCGAGAATGAAATTACTAGTGGTGTATTTTTTAGCACACAAGGTATATGATATTATTGTAGGATAGAATATAATCAAAATAACCTTTGCTTGAATGAAATAAATTCCAGAAAAGGTGCTCTATTAATGGCTGCGTTCCCTATTCCCTTAAAGTGCATGCATATGTACTCACATATGCACAAGCGTATACACACAGACATACATATATACCACTAGTTCGAGAATGTAATATAGTCAATCTATAGATGTTTGAAGAATCTTGTTAAACACTCAGTATGTGGATTGAATTATGGCCATTACCAAACACACCATAGATAGTACCCTTCTGAGTTTCCACTCATTGCCTTCTCAAACTGATGACTTAGGGTTCAGTAATCTGTGGCACCAACTATCTTGTGCTAGCACCAATGCTGATAAGCACCTTTTGCTTGTTGGAACAAGTTTACAAGTTTACATACAAATGTCTGAAAGTTACCTAAATTGGGCAGTTCAAACACTTATGGAATTTTCTTGGAACTATAACATCTTCCTGGTGGTTGATCTTTCATATTCCACAACATAAACTTTCATGAAAAACAACTGATGACAATGGCATTGTGTCAAATCTTTCTTACTCATGCTGTGATCATTGTGTTGCTGAATCTGTGTTACCGAAGATGTTACTTGCAATCTTATAGGCTTATATTCATGGGACTCTTACTATTTTTTTATGCATGAAATCTCCTACTCTTTGTCATTACCAGATAGACCTGTTTCTCACACCTTAACGCAGTGTTATTTTCTTGAATAACTCCAATGTCTTCAAGAAATCATCTGAAACAAAGTTTAAACTATTTCCGTTATGCATAACAGGACGATGTATGCTCTGCTTCTGCACTTTGAGATGAACTTGTAGTTGTTTCATGCTTTCCGAGGCCCCCCCACAAGATGATACTGCGAACCTGTTTGAAGCAGTAATTTCATCAATGTGCACTCATCAATATCTGGAAATGCCCTAAGTGAGTTCTGATTTGAGTAAAAAATGAATCTGGATGTTAAAGCAAAAATGGATTCCTTTGTGACCTGTGATTCTAAAAGTCAAACTTTGGCATTGCTCTTTTACAACTTTAATTAACTCAGATCATGGCGAATGATGATTTTCTCATCGATGCATGTCACCAATATAGAAACTAAATAATTGAGTCAGCTGACATGGGCATTGAATTCTGCACCACGCTGCTTGCTTCAGCCCATAGTTCTTGCACAATCTACTATCAAGTGTTTGTAGGCATGCTACACAAAACTTTGGCTGTTGCCAGTAATTTTCCTCTTCTAATCATCCATTCAAGAAGGCCATCTTCTTAACAAGTGGATTGATATTTAAGTTTAGAGCTGCTGCAACTGCCAATACCGTTCTAATTGACTTCTTTTGATTATTGATACCTTGGACTTCTCCTATAACCATTTTCCAATGTACTTGTGCCTAATAAGTTATACCAATTATGGGTCCATTTGAGTCAGTCTACACTTAAGAGTATCCCTGTTGTATCTATTCCTAGTGTACTTGATGCCTATTTGAGTACAGATATGAGAGGGATATGTGTCCAATATACTGGAAGTATGTGTTATATCAGAACTGTATTCTGATTGTTATTGTCATATACAAGCATGGGTGACTTGAAATGGACGAAAGGAAAAACAGCAAAAAAATGCTTGGCAGAGATGTAACGTCATTTCCAGCTTGCCTTGGTTAATGTCTTTGCAGCCATTTGGTTTCTGGCTGTCGTTTATTTTCGAGCTCTGTTTTTTGAGGAGTCTACAGTGGAAATCTCAGTCAAATTTGGTTTCTAGTGGCTATTTGGTGTCAATCAGCATGCACAAAGGGAAGTATTCATTGTCACTTTGAAACATTAGTTCACCTTGAGGCACAGGCTCATCACAGGCTTTAGCTGATACTTTGGAGGTGATTGGTAGGATTTTCAGGTTTGCATGTCAGCCCCACTTACAGCTGGTTTTGAGTGCATAAAACAAGAATATATTGTAGTCAAGAAAGACAAGAAGTTTTGGTAAGCACCCATAATGGCTTCCCTTATTTCGAGACAAAGTAACTGCCAATATAAAATCACCCTCCAAGGACATTTTGGGGGAGAGGAGAGCACTCAGGAAATAGAAGAGATGTTTGTTGAAAGTTGGAAACTTCTTTAATTGAGAAATTGAAGTTTAATTGTTCCCAGGTGAACATTTATCTTTGTAACTGCCATAAAGTGTTATAGAAGGAATATAATTAGTTCCAGATCTTTCTCCATAGAGTTTTTAAGCTCAAGCGGGTTTCATAGATTTGTGCCTTCTGTGTGCAGACATTCTTTTCTAATTGCTGTTATCTATGTGGATGAGTGTAAGTCTATATGTCAAAATATTAGATAATGATTACTGTATAAAATTTAAATGATTTATGTTGTTAAATATGATTCAGTTGAGTTCCAAGAATGTGAGATGAACTACCTTTTTAAGAATGATAATAAATTAATCTAAACTTACTTGTATAGATGTTTGTTACCCCAAATTATGGAAGAACTGCCCTTTGCTGTTTGGAATGCTCCATTTAGGTTGATTTATTTGCGAGCTCATTTGTCATACTGGACATTTAAAACTAGTTAATCTCAATTTGCTGCATTGCCTTATGCTGATATATTCTTCATTTTTCTCTTGACATCAGCCTTGTTGCGTGTGTTTGTCATTGTTTTTAAAGAATGAGTGGTATATGCCTTTAGTCAAACTGAATGTAGATATTTTTGGGCTCTTCCTCCACCGTACTATTATACTTCTTATCTTCTGCAATTGGTTTTCACTTTTCTGTTCCTTTTGGTTGGCTAGTTATTATCCATGGTAGCATTATACACAAAAAAATCGTGATCAACCCTGAGTGATTGCCACCTGCCTCATTTGTTGTGCTGTTTCCTGACATTTTCAAAAAGTGGTTCTGATTTTTTTTATGTATGCCTTCCTTTTTTGGCTCATTTTTTACACTTAGGAGAAGAAATATAAAAGCATGGGAAAATTGAAAATACTTCTTATCCTCTCAATTGGTTTTTTTTTCCATTTGGTTGGCTAGTTATTAGTCATGGTAGCATTACACTCGAAAAACTCATGATCAACCCTGAGGAATTGCCACCTGCCTTGTTTGCTGTGCTGTTTCCTGACTTTTTCAAAAAGTGGTTGTGATTTTTTTATGTATACCTTTCCATTTTTGGCTCATTTTTACATTTCGGAGAAGAAATATAAAAGTATGGGAAAATTGAAAGTTTTTATTTTCGGGTTAGCGCTAGGACATTCTAACTTTTCAAGTTCACTTTTAATATATTAATTTTCGAGTCAAAATTTTAATCACTGAGTGTTTTGCTTTTCATTATATCCTAACAAGGGTTCAGTATAAAAAAAGGTCGCCCCTAAAAGAGTAGTCTATGTTCGATGATGATAGCACTTACCTACTATTTTAGGACCAAACATATTTTTAAATTTTTTTTTTACATAGACCATCATAAATTAAAGTAAAATGACTGTTTTTAAAAATTGGAGTAGTTCTTTTAATAAATGGATTTTTTTAATGTATTATGCTTATTTCTAATCTCTATGCACTATATTTGACATGAATAACAAAATCAAAATTATATATATTTTTATGAACATAATATTTGGTTTCTAGCAGCCTGAGTTTTTACCAAGTTTTTTCTGATTTAAACCTGGGTAATTGAATCCCATTTACCCTTTTGCAAACTGTTTCAATTCTGAATAAATGGAATGCTACCATGGTTATTATGACTATGGAGGTTGATATTGGTGCTTGCTTGCGGGAGAGATAATTCTGCTTTAAATTCATGACATTCTAGATTACTGACCAAATTCAACAAGATCTGGCAAGATCTTTTCAGATACAGATTTTTCAGACATATCAAAGTTGTTCAACGTGATCTGTACAATATTTTTCTTTTCTTTTTAAATAAACAATTTCAGTTCCCTGCAAACCCACGCCTCAGCTGATATGCTCTGCCTAGTCCAGCAATTAAATTTAAATATAGAATGTTATATTAAATATAAATTACAACATAAACATGTATATAGCTAGACTTGAGTATTAGAGATAGCCGCATCCTTTACTTACTAGAAGGAGATTCTCCCGTATTTGCTATCCTATGACTACTTTCAGTTGCTCGAGATCAGTGTTTCTCTGAGTTTCAAGACAGGGAGAGGTGGGGACATGGTTTTGGGGATAACAAATTTTTGTCTGGATTATAGGGGCAGCACGGGGATGACTATTAAAATAATATATAAAAATTACTACTTGAATTTTAAAATACAAATAAATCAAAAAAGTTAAAACTAACTTTAAAAAAGAAGAAGAAGCTGAAATATAAAAAAAAAATACAATGTGCTGAATTTCCAATGATAGTCTATTTATCCACTATTCTATCTAATAATCATGATATGAATTTGAAATTTCCTTTTATTAATCAAAGCGATTATTTCTTTGTCCTGAGTACACAGTTCTCGCCTTTCATGCAATGAACATTTCTGTTTAGTATCATCATGGCATGTGTAGAGTCACCAATCTTGTCTGACCATGATTCAATTCTACCATTGTTATGAATATGATGAATGAGGGCTCTGTAAAGATGCCTCAAAAATGAGTATGCTTATGCCTCTGGGTATGCACTCAACCAAACTGATTTTATGGATGAAATACTCGGCTCTTGGCAAACAATTGTTCAAACTTTTAGTTTATTTTTTCTTATAAAGCTGCTTTTCAACAGCAGGCCATTGGGGATATCCTAACATCACTGGGTCGTCAAGGGACCCTGGGGATGCTAGGGTGTCCCTTTGGCATTCTGAATTGGGAGAATATAAGCATTTCTCAAATAGAGGGGATATCCCATTTTACCCAGATTATTAGGGATTGGGCAGGGATGTTTTGTACCCTTCCCTAGGCTCATGAAACGTTCCCATTTCTGGGGACAAGCTCACAATCCTGGGGATGCCTTGGGGTATGTGACTTGTGATTAATAATAGAAATACTGGATTGTTGACTTTTAGAGTTGTTTTCATCCAAGAGGCTAGGCTGTATAGTTGGAGACATTGCCTTGACAGACACTCTTGCCCTACTCAGAGGCTTTGATAGGGTTCAATTAAATCTGCTATTTGTGGCCTGATACAGGTTCCTTTAGTATAGTGAATACTGGCTTTTACTTTGGATGTTAATAACTTATTTCTTCCAGTTCATCTTTAGTTGACAGTAACTCATGATTGGTTAATCAGAAGTACTTGAATCTGTAGCAACTGCTTCTGGCTAGAATAATTAAAAACTTTGAGGTATATGCTCTCTTGTTTTGTCCCATTCCTCAAACAATTGAAATGCTTCCATTATGGGGAGGGGTTCACAATCTTTGGGATGCATCCTCGGGATATACTACTCAAGATTAACAGTGGCAATTCTGGATTGTTGAATTTAAGAGGCGTTTTCATCCAAGAGGCTACATTGCATAGTTGTAGACATCACTTTGACAGATGCTGCAGCCCTACTCAGTGCAACTGGTAGGCTTTGACAAAATCTCTTATTTGTGGCCTCGTACAAGTGCCAATGTTAATAAAACTTTGGATGTTAATAACTTATTTCTTCCAGTTCATCTTTAGTTGACATTAAGTTATGATTGGTGAATCACAAATACTTTAAACTGAAGCAGTCACTTCTGGCTATAACCATAATTTTTTTGGGATATTTAAGCTCTTGATTTCTTCCACAGGATTTGTGTTCATTAAAGCTTTTTCGCTCATGAGTGTTTTCAGTTTGCATGTTTTTCTTGTCATATTACAAATTAAAACAAATGCATTTTCATTTCCTATATTCCTTTATTGTCTCCTGAACTCCTGTTTAATGGTTACTTTTAGGTAAGGGAAACCATGAATATTCCTTGTATTTGATTCTTTTTGCATTGGCCTGTAGTTTGCTAGGGAAATGACTATTTCATGAAACAGACAGATTTGACTTGTTCTTAAGTAGATATATAGGAAGCAAAGTTAGATGTTTCAAGCAGAAGACTGAAGAGAGTCAGTGCATGTAGGAATTCATATAGATTTGCTCCATGAAGGTGTTTATTGGTGCATGTTTCTCAAAATGTTTCTTCTTGCTTTTGCGGTTGTTCTTGGAGCAACAGTAACATTGTGTGACCTGGCCACAGGACAGTGTTTGTTGGTGATGTGGTTGCATTGAAGGATCCTCAGAATCCAGATAATTCCATTATCCGGAGATTAGCTGCAGTAGAAGGAGAAGAAATGCTGTCAACTGACGAGAAAGAAGAGCCCTTCATTCTAGAAAAGGATCAATGCTGGGTGATTTCTGATAATGAAACTTTAAGCCCTAAGGTAGCGGTAAGACAATGATTTGAATTTAATTGGGAAGATTGATGTGTAAAAGATTTGAGAAACTAGATTAAGGTGTGTAAATTAATAATATGTGCAAGTGTGACTTAAATTAAGCTGCATTTTACTAATCTTTTTGATAGAATTTGAAGCTTCTGGATTAAACTGTGAGTAGTCTTTATTTCATCGACATTTTGGATCACACTACATGATCCATCATCAGGATGATAAGCAAGAGAGGAGAATAGTGTGATCCGAAATGTTGATGAAAAAAGGATTACTCACAGTTTAATTGAGAAGCTGCAAATCCGATCTTTATTGACTGTGGAAATTTCATGCTTCTAATCTTTTTGAGATTTGGCTACAATTAAGTGGAATTGGTGGGTATTTATAGATTCTTTTATCATTCATAGAAAATCTAGATTCTCTCAACCACAAGGGGTCTTTTCATATTCCATTAAGTGATTGAATCTTATTAAAGTCTGACACAAATGCCACGAGGTTTTCAGCATAGTGCACTAGAGTGGCAGTGGTTTCAAATCTTGAAGTTCAATGTACAATTAAGAATCAGTATAATAAGTCATTTTCATATGAAGTTGGCTAATTCACCGTAAGAGACCTGCTGTCTCTAACCTTTGATAACTGATGCTAGGGTTTGTAATTTTTTTGTGTTTTCGATATGATAATGCATAAATGACAAAAATGCATAAAATGCTGGAAATAAAGACTAATTTGGAGAATGTGAAAAACAATTACAAATGCTGCAAGCATAAATCTTTATTCATTTACTCTTCAAAGATTTTACAGCCAAATGCATACCCGGAAACAATCTTCTGATCTTGCAAGATGATGAAACCCTTATTCTGAATCTCTCCTCTAAATCCGCTGAAGCCAAAAGTTGACTCCTGGATGAAGCCAATCCACGGGCAACCCTTCGGAAGATCTTTCACAACCTCAGTTATGCCAATCAATGAGAGTTTTCGTTCCCATTGATCAAAGATTCTGAAAACCCTAGGTTTCCATCCTCAAGAGCCAAGCTCTCCAAAGCACAAATCCACAATGTAAAATAATCCAATGATACCTTTATTTCTTTTCGATGGCATTTATATACTTCTCCAAATAGGTTGATCCCTTCTAGAAGTCTCTTTTAAATCATTTAAAATGATATTTAATATTTTCCTTTCACTTTAATAAATGCTTCAATAAATGGGCGCTCATTAAATAATATTATTTAATGTACTTTAAGTGACCTTTTGAGGGTCATGGCCCCATCGGACATAAAGTGAATTTAAAACTTAGTAATTAATTATTAATAAAGTAATCGCTTTATTAATAATTAAATAACATAACTTCATGAATAATCATTATTTCTCAATTCCGTCTGAACTTGGGAGTTAACCATTGTATCCATTGTGCATCCAACTGCCTTACTAAAAATAGTAAGGGTCCCTCTCTAACATCTGCTGACTTACTATAAATAGTAAGTCCCTCAAAACTGCACTAGTGACCTCTAAATATCCATGCCTTGGAACATAAGAAGGGATTTGGAGAGATGAACATTGACAACTGCCACCTGAAGAGCTCCATAACTCTCAAACTGAACCCTCTAATCCACCACACTAGCCTACGAGGGTCAACTGATAGGCTAATCCTTTCGAACTCTGATGCTCATGAAAATGGGGACATTACATTCACTTTACCTTCATACAAGTCATATACACATTGAATTAAGGGAAAAATATTGTGCACATTAGGATCAAATCTTATAGAACTTTTAAGCCAAAGACTGTATTTAATTATGGTTTTGTTCATTATTTTTTACTTAAAAGATGCAGAAATATTTCTGACCTTCATTCTTGGTGAAAATAAGCACATAACTTTTGCATAAACGACTATGTCGGTAATTGGTCAAATTTTTATATCTTCAACAATAGGTTTATGAAACAGATAGCAGTTGCAGGAATGTTTATGTGTAAGTATCATTTCTATATCACTCTTTAACCATCATAATTTTTTGAGAGGTCTTATGAACTTCCTTCAACTCATGTGCCATTTGCTGAATGGAAAATGTATTCAATACAGAAATCATTACCTGGATTTTTTCATGTCTAAGTTCCTTTCCTTTTTAGGAGAGCTAAAATCTTGGTCTATTGATCAAGATGTTTGCTATCAAATCACTTTGTCGACTTGATCTTTCTCTTGCATTGGCCGAGCCCCTTGGCCTGGCTGACATGAGCATAAAGGTAGCCCTTACATAGGGGTAGGAAACATTATGATAGGACATTGGTCAAACTATTGACAATCCCAGATGGATGTTTTCAATATTGATGATACTTTTTCTTTGGCTTCATCTTGATGAGAGGGCATCATTGGAGGGGAGGAAAAAAATATCACCTTTCCCCTAAGTTGAAAACATCAGTGTAACATGGAATACTTCTAGCTCTCCAATTAGCTGGTGCTATTGTTGGCAACTCATGGAATGGCAACTGTGGAGATCAGCAGTAGGCACTTGGAAATCCACGGCTTCTTACAATCTTCTATACTGTATAGTGGTTCACCATTAATCTAGGAGATGCACATTTCCTTGAATGGATACTCATATTGTAATAAACCTAGATATCATTGGTATTGATGTCACCGCGTACACCTACTGAGAGTGAGCCATATATGGAGGAAGCAGTAAGACCATTGCCTAGGGCAACAATGAATCACTTTGGAATAATAGTCTTGTTAGCAACCCTCATGGTCAATTGACCATCACTCATGCTTGGGGTGCTATCCCTCATGATTAGGGAATTATTAATTAGGATTAGGATCAAGGGACTATTGATCATGATTAGAAAATTATTGATAAGGATGAGGACCAGAGGCAATTTGTGACTCCAGACCAAAAGAAACTCAACCCTTGAACAATAGGAAACTACTTGGAGCAAGAACTCTTTTCTTGGAAGCATTTGAAACTCTCAGTTAGCACACTCTAGCGGATAGGTCCAACTAAATGAGCAAGACACTTTGCTTGTATGGATCAATCAAAGGGCAATCTCTTGTTCAATATTTTCTATTGGCTGATTTGACTGATCGGAACCATAGTTGAAAAACTTTCCAATTATAAAAACTTGGCAAGCCCGGAAAATACGGTTCGGAAAAAGCTCGATAACTTAAAAAATTACTTTAACTTCATTAAAAACGCATTGTTTTTGCAAAATTCAATGACAAGATGCATCCAATGAGTCAATAAAATGAGTACATAGAAGAAACAAGTTGAGTCTAGTCATATTTGATTGATTTGAAAGAAAATTAGATACAAAATCGCATCCTCATGTGGAATGCTCAATAGGCTAATATTGATAGTCTGAAACAAAATGAAAATAGCAAATTGTTTTTTGTAAAATTGAAAGTAAATAGTGGAGAGTACCTAGAAAATCAAATGAATTCAATGGGAGTTTGAGGGCAATGCCCCCAACGGGGTTGAGGGGCAACGCCCCTTGCGGGGGTTTGGGGGGAGCATCCCTTGCGGGGGTCTAGGGGCAGAGCCCCCAATGGGGTCAAGGGGCAACGCCCCCCTTGTGGGGGTTTGGGGCCAGCGCCCCCAGCGGGGTCAAGGGGTAGCGCTCCTCGCAGGATCCCGGGGCAGCACCCAAATTAAGACCTCCAAAACCACACAAACCTTCATGGTGTATATCATTTTGCATTAACAATAAAACCCAAATTAAGACCATCAAAGCCATACAAACCTTCATGGAACACATCATTTTAGTGTTTTTTCTGAAGCAAAGCATGCAAATGAATGAAAAAAACAACTTAAAATGCCTTTTTAGTCGGCTGCCTGGGCGTTTTCCAGATTGTGTGGGTTTTTTGCAAAAACTCGCCATACTTTTTGCAAAAAAAAAATCTGCTGAGTTTTTTTGGCGTACAAATGCACCAAAAACTCGGGAGTGAAGAAAAACTCGCGAGTTTTTCTTCACTCGCTGAGTTTTTGGCGAGTGTTGCAACTATGATTGGAACTATCCTTGGTAGGTTCTGCACTATGGGATAAGAATGTGGGCATACCTATCTTTATTTCCATTTGTTGGGCTGTTCATCCCCATCTTTTCATGGAAAGGGGGCGAGTTTTTCTTCACTCGCTGAGTTTTTGGCGAGTGTTGCAACTATGATTGGAACTATCCTTGGTAGGTTCTGCACTATGGGATAAGAATGTGGGCATACCTATCTTTATTTCCATTTGTTGGGCTGTTCATCCCCATCTTTTCATGGAAAGGGGGCGAGTTTTTCTTCACTCGCTGAGTTTTTGGCGAGTGTTGCAACTATGATTGGAACTATCCTTGGTAGGTTCTGCACTATGGGATAAGAATGTGGGCATACCTATCTTTATTTCCATTTGTTGGGCTGTTCATCCCCATCTTTTCATGGAAAGGGGGCATAGCTCTCGTCCTTGGAAGGGAGATAGCTCACAGCTCTGACAATTTTCTTTTGTGTTACAATTGTAACATTTACAAGTTGCAATTGCATGCATGCATTCTAGAGAATTTGTGACATAGCACAATGACACTCACAAAGCATGCAGTCAGCACACAGGGTACAATTGCACATGTAGAAGACTTGCTTGGTCGTGTGACCACTCCATCGTGATGGACATGCAAGAGGGTAGAGTTCATTATAACTTGAGTGATCGGATCCAAACCACAATCAGCATCTCTTGCAAATTGGATGAGAAGGGTGAGAGAAATATATGCACACCTTCAAGAAATGCAATTGCTTAAATGTGACTATGCAGGAACCCTCAAGGTTCGGGTTCCATTACTACAAAACTATGAGGCAACTTTGCAAGTCCATGTAGGCAAAACAGCAAGGGAACTCCAAAAGTCTCGCATAATTGCAAAACTGCTAGGGAACTCCAAAAGTCCCATGCAGTTGCAAAACTGCAAGGGAACTCCAAAATTACCACACAACTGTAAGACTGCAAGGAACTTCAAAAGTCCCATACAATTGCAAGGGAACTCCAAAAGTCCCATGCAGTAGCGAAACTGCGAGAGAACTGTAAAAGTCCCACACAACTGCACAGGGACTCCGAAAGTTACATGCAATTGCAAAATAGCAAGGAACTCCAAAAGTCCCACACAATTGCAAAACTGCAAGGGAACTCCAAAAGTCCCACAAGTCACGTTTAACATTGATGTTACAAGGGCAGTTTTAAATATGTTGAATCTATCATTTCCAAAATTCCAAAGGCTCAAATAGCCATATTTAGGATTCATGAATTCAACTAATTAGATTTTAACCCAAAAGCACATTTTCCTCTACAAGCATTGGCCCTAACCATCCAATGCAACAAAGCATAAAGACCTAATCAATTTCAAGTCAAAGTGCTGATTTTCACAACATGATAACGTTGGAACCTATCTACTCATAGCATTCCAATGATAACATTAACATGGCTTCGGTGTCATTTGAACCTTAGAAGCAAATAGATATATCATCTCATTTCAAGGACTTGTCTACACATACAAAATCTATCATAAGATGATATTTGTAAAGTGTAAACACTACAAATGACAATATAAATATGATATAATGTTATGTCTTCCATCACAATCATGGATGGTCCAAATTCCATATAGTAAAACCCAATCATATATGTTAATCAATTAATACAAGGGTCACAAAATCCCCTTTTTCATAATTTTCACAAAATCACACAAATAGAACACAAAAACAATAGGATGCTGCAAGAGCCTACCATGCTCTCCAAAGATCACCAACATGAATCCTTGGTCTCCTATAGTGGATACCATCCAACCATGTGGGACCTTGAGGTCCATCCCTCTGTACTAGGAGGCCATCCGAGTGGGTAGTTATACAAACTAATGCAATACATTATAGGTGTGACACAAACTAAATCCAACATATAACACATCAAATAGCATATACAATGCAAACAAGATAACCAATAATGCAATGCAAGAGATACACACTCATATGTTAAATACGCATGATTTGACAATCAATGAGGAGACTACTAGTTGTACGATGTAGAATGTCATCACGTGGGTTCTAACAACCACATGGGGAAGAAAATCATGTTTTCATTTCAAAAGGTAATTCTCAATGGCTTTCAACAACTACATGTGAATTGTGATAGAGCCATTCTTTATTATGTGTTTATGCGTATAGAACCCCATTCATTTTATCCCTCTACATTTATTTCTTTTCTACCACCTCACATTTCATTTCAAAGCATATGGTAATTATTCCTTCTTAACCACCTTCACTTTTCATTTCAAAGCATATGGTAACAAACGTCCACTATACAACTATTCTAGAGCTCATCCTACATATAAAAGGATTCGAATGAGCAAAAACATGATTGCACACAATTGTAAAGTGAAATTATGCATATCTCAAATGAGGGCATATAGTTGTAAGAAATGTGTGTTGTCATTAAACTTTCATTTATGATTTTGCATCCTTTAGGCCTTTTGTTATAATGAAAACATTGAACAATGAAATCAGATTTTTTGTTTTTTGTTTTTGCTTCTATATTTGAATTAATGAACATGTTACATTGAATATTGAATTTAATATATAATATGAATTTTGATGTCATTTATAGCTAAGGTTGTAAATACTATATATATATATATACTGCCATCCCCAAAATGCCATGGAACATATTGATGCAGGGGCATCGTGACCAATTTGATTTTATTTTCTCAGTTGTTTTTATTTTTGTAATCTGAGTGGCAATTGTGGAGTTTTGGTTTTGCTTGTCGGGTCTTGTGGCCTTGAAGTCCTGTGACAGGTGGTGAATTTCTGTGTGGATCAAGATAATCTCGCATAGTGGGAGACGTTTCAAAGCAACGGATAACTGTTTTGAGGAGAGGATTTTTGCCTATGCAAAGAGATCCCGATGGTGATTGTTTTTCTTGGCATGAAACCAAGAGGGTGAGGATGCTCTGTCCTTGGGAGACAAGGCATTGAATCGTTGATAAGACATCGACTCAGTTTTGGAGATCGATGGCTCTACAAGTGGAAGGGGGATCGATTGTCTGAGAAAAGCCGATGGAGAAAACACAAAAGTCCAAGAACATCGAATGCAAGATAGAAGATGATCGAATCAATTTGGGTTCTACTTGTGTGAAATGAAAAGTTGAGTGGTAGCAGCAGCAACGACCCAAAATAGAATCGGGTGCCAGAAGAGCAAACCTTCTCTGTAAGAGTCAATGATAACCATTCTTGGTTATTGCGAAATGTAGGCTCTGTTTGTAGTTTCATGGAATTAGAGATCGGCTATACTTGTTCCACACTCTCTTTTGCCGGTGGTGGATGTCGCCTCATTGAATAAAGGAGGAGTTATTTATATCTTTAATGCCTATTCATTGTTTGCTTGAATAAGTAATGTATTTGGGAGGTTCCTGTCTTGCATTGGTTAAGTGTTTGCCCAACGCCCTGTGTAAAGATTTGATTGAATGGAATAACTTTTGCTTAAATCTAACTCTGAGCATTGCTGTTTTGCTGTGTTTATATTAAGTGTGTCATCATTTGGTATCAGAGCCCAAAAGATTTGGGCAGAAAAAGTTGAATGTGATGGAATTGTATGAGTGTTGCAGTTTAATGTGTGTTGGAGATTGACAGGTTGTGGAGAACCGGGTTACCAATAGACTGGGTAGAGAAGAAAAGGAAAGGAAGCCCTAGGTGAGGTATCAAAACAGGATGGTTTTGAGTGCTTGGTAGACCGTAGACTGAGAGGCAATGTAATGTCCTTGTTTTGGAGGCAGAGTAATTTAATTAAATTAATTGATTAAGTTGTCCAAAATAATGATATTTCATAAGGATGACTAATTGATTATTTTAATTAAATTAAAAAGTGGTATTAAATTAATTATTTGTAAGGTTATCAAATAAATAAATATTATAAGGTGACCTTATATTTAATTAATTTAATAAAGTGACTTAAATAAAATATTATATCATAAAGTCACTAAAAAAGTAAAATATATCTTTTATCCCACATTGGCAAGAAAAGTGTGTGAGCTCTCCCAGGAAAAGTATAAAAGGATCTTAAGGGGCTCATTTTGGGATATCCAGGAATTGATATTTGTTTGTGGAGATTGTTGGTGAAGGAGCCAGCTAGGTCTTTTGCCATTTCCAGCCATTGGGAACGAAAACTCTCATTGGTTATGTAATTTTGAGGGTGTGAAATATCATCTGAATTATTACAGCAGATTGGAGGAGTTATTTCAGACTTCTCATTGCATTAAATTTGAGGCCAAAGGCCAATTTTTTATGGAGATCGATTGAGGTTGGGTTTTAAGATTATTTTAGCTTGGAGGCCTCATCCACTTGTTCTTCTAAAGGACGACTTTGCTGTTTACATATTCTGATATCTATTTCAGTCAACATGGCAGCATGAAGAAGACCCACGATTTTGCTTGTAGCTTGCATATTGGGCATCGATTTCATAACTTGGAGCACACCATTTTGAGGGACATGTCAATAATTTTTGATGCTTTTTAAGGAAGGTTGGAGCTGCTACGAATTTTATATCTGAAGTTTGCAATCAGAACTGGGGCGGCACTTCTGAGAGGTCGATTTCTTCATAATTTAGTGGATGTTCATTGTTGTATCAGCTGCTCATCATCTCAGCTCCTTCAACAGAATTACTCCAGGTTCTTTCATATATTTGCATTTATAATTTTAGCATGATAGTTGCTGCTTCCTTGTGGCTGTAGGTGCATATCCTTATCAGCATTGTCAAATATTGATATCTAGTGTAAATGCCAAGAGTCTTGGCCTTCCTATATCAGCAATGTATTAGACAATTTATCTCAATAAAGGAGTTACAAGTTGCAGGTCATATATTTGTTGTAATGGGCATGTTTATATCTTCCATGACCAGCATATTAGTATGCATGCCAAGTGTTTGACAAAATGTCAATTGGCTGTAGATGCACATAATACATGTAGAAATCATTTATATGCATTTGAAAAGACAAGAAAGGGAGTTGCATTTGCATTAATTCTTTGCTTGGATATCTTAGAAGTCATTTTCAAGCATATCAAACATATTTGAAGTCATTTCAAGCTGGCATAAACAAACTGAAAACTCAAGAACAGCAAGTAAAGAGTTTGTAAGAGAAGTGTTTGTTAATATTCCTTGAGGCAAACTTAGGCCAGATTTTGCTAGGAATATTATGATGGTTTCCAGAGTGTGAGCATTGTCATTTTCAATTTTGGTCTATCCTTCTCCTTTAGGTAAAAAATCCTGAAGTGTTAGAGGGCTCTTAGGAACCAAGATCTTTGTTTCACTTTAGTGAACCTTATGTTATTTCTTTAGGGCAAAAATTTAGATCAGAAGTAGCAAGGGATATTACAGGCAACCTATGCTAGGACCTGCAGGTAGCAGAGAGAAGAAGTGTGAGTGCAGATTGCCAAGTAAGTGCAAAGGATTGCAGCAGCGAAGAGGATGGGGATTGTTGTCAGAAGAACTGTAATAATTCCATCTTGGGATAAGTATTGGGATGAAATGGAGAGAAGAAAGTTCTATGAGAAATTGCAAATGATTGCAGATTGTATGGATGCATTGGAAAAGAATTATTTTCCTGACACTGTTGTGATTGTAGGAAATGCAAAGGAAGTCAAGGATATAGGACGAACCCATAGAAGTTGGGACAGCAGAGAGTTGCCAAGTGAGCAACGTGCACCAAAAGTGGTGAAAGAAGTTTTCATAATGGAGGACTCAAAGGAAAGGAGAAAAGAGGAAATGTAGCAAAGAGCATTTGAAGCAGAAAGTGATGAGGAGAGAAAACTGTCCAGAAAGGAGGCACTCAAGGAAACAACTTGGTCTCTTGATTTATTTACTAATGGTACGTTTAAGAATGTGAATGCAAGTATGAGGAAGCTAAAGGAAGAGACCTTAAAGATGACAGGAGAAGGGGCAAGAGAAGCACCCAAAGAAAGAATTGAAGTTGAGTACGAGAGGGGATTAGTTGCAGCAGTGTGGCAAGAAAAGATTGCAGTAGTGGTACGTGACAAGGTACCTGAGAATGAAGAAAAGGATGATGCTGAAGTTTTGCAGTTTGATGAAGGCTATGAGGAAGGAACCCTAGAGTTTCACGATGCTTTGGAAGATGTTGCAGAAGTAGGGCAAAACACCTATGAAGAGGAGAATTTGGAAAGCAAGGAAGCCAAAGACGAAAGCAATTCAAGACAGCAGGTAATAAGAAGTTACAATATTGATTTTGGTTATGTAAGTGGAATTAAAAAAAATGTTAGTTTTGATCATTCCCATAGAAGAAAGAATGTGGATAAGCAAGAGGAAAAGGAGAAAAGGAATTTGGTTAATCATGGGTACATAATTCCAAGTTGGCAAAGGAAACTGGTTATTGGAGGGCAGCAGTTAAGGTGCAAAGAAGAAGATGCTCTTGATAATATTTGTACAAGCAAGAAGATGTAGGGTATGGAGTATATGCTGGAGAACAGGTGGAAACCAGAATTTAAGAAGAGTTGGCCAGCAAGGAGACCTAGAGAAGATGTTTTGAGGCTGAAAATAGAGTCTGGAAAAAGAGCAGCAATAAAGGGACAACAATCCAACAATGTGGGAAAGTGTGGATGGTGAAGTGTGTAGCAGCAGAGGATTGTGATGTTGCAAGGCATGAAGATAAAGAGGCAATGTTCGAGAATTGGAGACATGAAGAAGAGGCTAAGGCAAATGAACAAGGAGCCATAGTAAAGGATGGGAAAGAAGATAAAGGCCAAGAGCATGCAAAATAATTTAGGGAAAAGAAATGTGGTCCCTGCAAGATTAACGGTAAGCAATCTGATTTGGATGATGAAGCTTTTGAGTCTTTGAATGAAATTTATAGTTTAAGGGAAGAAGATACCGAGGTTGAGAAATTTAATAGTGATTGGGAGATGTATGAGTATGAGATGGAAGTGTGGAGACTTGTAGATGCGAAAGAAATGAGGAAGCAAAGATACAAGAAGAGGAAGGAACACAATTAAAACAGATTGGGAAGTTTAGAAAGAGTAAATATGGATGTAAGATGGACCATTGGAATGGTTTAAGTGAGGAAGGTGGAAAGGAAGAATGGGCAGCAGAAGCTTGGGTTTATGGAGGCATGGAGAATGAAGGAAAAGCAACAGAAAAAGAGGAAGGCACGAATGAGATCGCAGCAGTTGCAGAAGTTGCAGCAATAAAGATTGAAGGTTAAAGAATTTATGAGGATCCGACAGATGGAAAGGGGTTCAAAGGGAATGAAAGCGAAGGCGTTGTCTTATGCAAAGGGGCAGCAGATAATGAGGTTGTATTTTCCTTTTCAAATTATTTTTGTGCAACTAGAGTGGATTTTTGTGAGTGTGCAATCAAGGTGATGGAGTAGTATTTTGATGAAAACATGAAGCCAAATGGAGTAGTTGAGAATGCAAAAAGAATGGTGGCAGCCTCTGATAATGAAGTTACAATAGAGCTACAGGAAGAGGTAAAATTTTCAGATTTTTGTGAAGGCATGGCTTTACATTTGGTTGATAGGCTGAATAATGTGAAGTTTGGAAAGACATATGGTGAGGATTATTTATATTTTTGTGAGGATATTTAGAGTTATGATTTGTATGGGAGAACTCACAATGGGCCATTATGGAAAGGTGAATTTAATGAAGTTGACAGTCAAATCGATAAAGGGTATGAGTCTAAGAATATGGAAAACCAACATTTTTCTTTAATGATTTATACTAGTTGGTATGAGGATGAGTGGGCAAGAAGATTATAGCGTAGCCATAGAAATGATAGGTCTGGAACAAGGAGATTGGTGCAGGACTGTCAAAAGAACTTGATGAATGTACTTGAGCGATGCTAGAAATAGAGAAAGAAAACAAATGGAGAGTAAGTTGCTGAGTATTACTTCATGTGCAGGAGCACATTCTTTTGTCCCTTGGGGAGATTGATGTAGGGGCATTGTGACCAAATTTTTTTTTTTTAATTATTCAGTGTTTTTATTTTTGTAATTTGAGTGGCGATTGTGGAGTTTTGGTTTTGCTTGTTGGGTCTCGTGGCCTTGTAGTCCTATGACAGGTGGTGAATTTCTGTGTGGATCAAGATAATCTTGCATAGTGGGAGACGTTATGAAGCAACAAATAATTATTTTGAGGAGATGATTTTGGCTTGTGCAAAGAGATATCAGCGGTGACTGTTTTTATTGGCATGAAATCGAGAGGGTAAGGACGCACTGTCCTTGGGAGACAAGGCATCAAATCGTTGATAAGACATCGACTCAGTTTTGGAGATCGATCGCTCTACAAGTGAAAGGGGGATCGATTTCCTGAGAAAAGCCGATGGAGAAAACACAAAAGTCCAAGAACATCAAATGCATGATAGAAGATGATCGAATCAATTTGGGTTTTGCCTGTGTGAAATGAAAATTTGAGTGGTAGCAACAATGACAACCCATAATAGAATTAGGTGCCAGAAGAGCAAACCTACTTTGTAAGAGTCAGTGATAACCATTCTTGGTTATTACAAAATGTAGGCTCTGTTTGTAATTTCATGGAATTAGAGATCGACTATACTTGTTATGCACTCTCTGTCGTCGATGGTGGATGTCGTCTCATTGAATAAAGGAGGATTTATTTATATCTTTAACGCTTGTTCATTGTTTTCTTGAATAAGTAATGTAGGAGGTTCTTGTCTTGCATTGGTTAAGTGTTTGCCCAACACCTTGTGTAACGATTTGATTGAATGGAATAACCGTTGCTTAAATCTAACTCTGGCATTGCTGTTTGACTATGTTTAAATTAAGTGTGTCATCACATATTTCAAGATTTATTGCAAACATAAGGTAAAAGAAAAGTTATTGTTTTGTAAATTTGCCTTCAACAATTCTAACTTGGATGCACTAGAGATGGCTTGTCACAAACATTTGAATCTCCTCGATGTCGATGTACATTTATTTCGTCTACTCTATTTTTGTGCCAATCTTTGCATCATTATGTTGAGAAATGGAATGATATATGGTGTCTAAAAAAAGTCTCATTATGTTGCCTCGACCAATAAACATGTTGCCGTGCAATTTCAAGCATTGTCTATTATGACTTGGACAATGTTTTCAGCACCTGCAATCTTTATTGCTTCTATGAGGATTTTGACAATGAAGTTTGCATCGTTCGCTTGCCTCTCACAATTAAATGCCATAAAAAATGATGCCCTTGTAGGGTACATTGCAATGGCATTAGCTAAAGGTTGGTCTTTACAATCTTTCCATCCATTAGAAACAATGGACATTCTTGTTTCGACACTTGAATCCGTGTTTATTTGCAGTGACGTGTTTGCAAAGTGTTCTTTACTTTTACCAATAAAGTGGTGCACACCTTCTCATACCTAGAACCTATGTAACTTGAGGGTGTTTGACTAATTATTTGCACCATTTGCACTATTTCCTACCAATATGGTGATCTTACTAGGTTGAAAGGAAGTCCATTGGTGTAAATACAACATACAATATGCTCATCTGCAATGTTCCTCACCTCATTCTGAAATGCCTTATCCAATGGACCTCCTTTGTGGGAAAAAGAGAAGTGATTGTTTTCTTGGGAAGACAATGTGACGAAGAAAGGATGTGTGGCAACCAACGAAGAAAGGATGTGTGGCAACCATTATTGGAAATCTCAAAGATGTGCCTATAGTTGACTTGCATAATTCTTTTTCTGGATAAAGGTTTAGATCTTAATCTTTCTCACACTTACAACATCAAGTTCAATGTTGTCTTGTTGTTTGATATAATGAGAGAATTTGATGCTTTGGCATCCCCTTTTTATTCAGCCTTGGACAAACTTTGATTCTATAGCTGGCAATGGGAAAGAGAGAAGTGATTGTTTTCTTGGGAAGACTATGTGACAAAGAAAGGATGTGGGGCAATCATTATTGGAAATGCCAAAGATGCTCCTATAGGTGACTTGCACAATTCTTTTTTGGATAAAGGTTTAGATCTTAATTTTTCTTACACTTACAATATCAGTGTTTTCTGCACTTTGATATATGAGAGAATTCAATCCTTTGGTATCCCCTTTTTATTCAGCCTTGGACTAACTTTGATTCCATAGCCAACGACAACACATAGGTGAGCTATCACTCAACTATACAAATCTTTTATATTGATTATGGCACTAACTACAATTTAAAGAAAACCCCCACAAGAAGGAAGTTGCTTAAGCATCATAACATATTACCAAAGAGGCAATGCTTGGTCAAATTTGAATGGCCTATCTTCTTGTGGGTCCATTGCAGTAGATCTAGCAACAAACATTATATATGGATCCTTGTTAAGGAAATGTAGCACTTAGTATTTAGTTAGTTGTTTCCCATAGGACTTAGCAAACACACTTTACACCTTTTTTATCCATTACCACTAATAAAAACTAACAAGCTTGAACAATGAAAATTGGGAAGTTGGAATGATAGTGGATGTTTTTGTGTTTTTCAAACGAGGATTTTTGAGTCACCTTTAGTCAATTCAAGATTTAAAAATGCATATAGAGTTACCTTTTGGGCATCTTTGCCTACGGGTCTTGTTCGGTGCCCACAAGGAATGCTTGGGCACTCAAGGAAGTCTTAAATGTACTTGATGGGTATTTGGGTCGGGAGCGAGACCCGAAACGGGTATAGGGGCTAGTCTTGGCAAGCAAACCTAGTGTATGTTATGTATCTTAGAGCTTAATGTTGCAGCGTTTCGGTAATAGATTGCGTGCAAAAAACTCTCACGCAATCTATTCCAGAAACGACTGCAACATTAAACGATATGGATTGTGGAAACTTGATATCATTAATTGATATCTTAGAGTTGACATACAATAATTGGGGAAAATTAGCTTGGGTGAATAACGTCCTTTATCATCAAACTTATGTGGGAATGATTGTGGTCATGGGTGAGCAAGGGATAACAAACAATAAAACCTTTGCATTTACATGATTGATTATGTGCTATCACTTTCAACATTGGTGAAGCACAAATAGGATTTCTAGATAGATGTAGCTAGTAGCAATTTGTGGTAGATTAATGTGGTCATTTTGGTATCAACGATTTCCAAGATCCCACTCTTTATGGGAAGAAAGATCTTCACCATATGGAGAGCCATTTTGAAACCAACAAGAATCTATTGAAAGCAAGATGTTAATGTTTGTTTTCGGAAGTTTATTAGTAGGAAAATCTGATGTCAAAAGAGTAGAATGTTGACGAAGTTAAGTGATGTCAGTGACAAAGTTAAGTGATGTCGATGAAGTCAAACTGCTGCTAATGAAGTCATAGTTGCTAAAGTTGTCCCACTTGTTGATGAAGTTAACAATTGCTGATGAAGTCCTCTGCTACTGAAAATGTCTTCATGCATTCTATAGTTTGCTAGAAATTTTGGTGCAACTATTTTTAGAAAGATACTTTATAGGATTTTAATTATAATTTAGTAGAGTATTTTAGGAGTTAGTTGCTGATTTTTTAAGATAACTTTTTTGTTTTTGGAAGCTATTTTTAATGGTTTGATCTGTTATTTTTAGTTGCTCAATTTTGTACCCCAATTGCAGTTTGTAATAAGTCATTCAAGTTAGTCAATTTAGAATATATATATATATATATATATTTTTTTTTTCGCAATGTGATTTTAGCATTGCCCTTGTTCTATATGAAATTTTCCAATAACGATATCAGAACCACGTTTATTAGTGCAAGTGTGGGTGAGAATTACACAATACAAGTCTAGATCTGAAGCTCCTTAACTAGAGTTCAATATCTAAATAATTTGAGAGAAAATCTCAAATTTGTCTAGTTTGCGATAATGGTAGCTAGCAATGGTATAGTGCTAGTTTCATAGTTTGAAGGTGAAAGTTTTGATTATTGGAGATATTAGTTGAAAAGAGGATTAGTATGGAAAGGAGTATGGGATATAGTAGCAAGTGGGTATGCTGATCCTTGATATTGGAATCCATTGAATATATTTAATGTTTTGATTTGTACCTTACAGGGCAACACGAAATGAAACAATTGTGTTGTTGAACCTCATCAAATTAGAAGTGGAAGCTCCTTATACAATAAAAACTAGCAATAAAAACTAGCCTACTATAAATGATAAGTACTTGCTATTCACAATCTTTATAATGTTTTTTTTGAGGTGATTTGCATTGATGCTGAATAAAACTAAAATTGTTTCTTTTTGGTTTGGCCCAAGGCAAAAGGCTAAGATGGCCTTCAACTTAAGGCAACTGATTTTTATATTTTTGATTGAAAATAAATCATATGACTAGGTGCTTGCATTGTTGAGCTAAAATCAAAGACTAGACAATGCAAGTACACAAGGTTTGAATAGTTTCAAACATGAAGACATGAACACTTTGGTAAATAATTGAAGGAATTGAAACAAATCCATGATTTCCAACTTTGAATAGACTTGCAATACAAAGCAATTTAATCTACTTCAGCACATATAACAAAACAATTCAATAGTAATTTAAAACAAGATAAACTTGATAATTCTATTGATTGAATAACAAATTTAGGATTAACAATAATGAATATTCATTAAACAACAATATCAACAATATGCATACTTCAAAACTACCATTGATTGAATCCTTTCGAAGTGCAAATAACACTTATTTATAATGTTTACAAGGCTATTGCATGAAAATAAATAAAAAACTAATTGTTGCTTCTACTGTAAAAATAACTAATTGCATGAAGTACAAATTTTAGTACAAAATCATATCCTTTAAACCTAACAAAAACCATGGAACCTCTAGTTAAGTTGTTTATTGAATTTATTACAAATTATGACTTAATGCTTGCATCTCTCGCATGAATGTATAGATAGATGATCTAAAAATAGCTGACTCTAGGTTATAAATAGAAAATGCTAAAATAGTGGAGTGCTAAAACTAGCACAACCCCCTCATGTTAAAATTACAAAGCACTAAAAATAGCATGGACCCCATGTGCTAAAAATAGCATAGGCTATAAGAAGCTTCAGCTAAAAATAGCAAAACCGAGAACACTCTTTTATTTGAAAAAGATGATGGCTAAAAATAGAACTAGCTATTTAAACACATGCTAAAGCTAGACTTTTGGATAGGCTGCTTTAGAGGACATTGATGATTTAGTAGCTTTTCCTTTGATCATAGCTAACCCTCTAAAGACATCCAAAACCTTGAAAAATCTACTTTGATGTTTTGAATCCATTTAGCAAGTTTGCAATTTTGCTTTACACACTCAACAGTACACTATAAAATGGACTTTGAACTTGCACTTTTGATTTCCTATCAGTGTGCACTTCATCACTAGGTTCACACTTGATAACATAATTTTAAAATTTGAAATTCCCTTTGGTGAGGTGTGTAGCTGTACCCCAGATGCCAACTTGTACAATATGGTTTTTCATATTTGATTTTTCCTTTATATAGGTGTGCACCTCCTATGACCACACACACTTGACAATGGGTTTTCAAACTTTGATGAGAGCTCAAAAATTTCTTTGTTGATGTGCACACCTATATCGCTATTGTGCTCTTGATAACTAGATTTGAGAGTTCTCTTGGTGAGGTGTGTGTCATGATCCCTCACACACTTGTGAATGGATATTTATTTTAATTTTTTCCTTTATATAGGTGCATCTCAATCTCTCAAGCATGCACCTTTGATAGGCTTTTATAATTCTTCTTGCATAGTCATCGATTTGTCAAGGATGCACCTATACCTCTCATATGCACTTGTGAATGATTCTCCTTTTGTCATGTCTGTGGAGTCGTCACACTAAGATAGCAAAATACGTATTCTTGATAATAACTATCAAAGATAATATTATTATTAAAATATAAATATGGACAATTTAAATAATAACGTAAATATTATTATATAAAATTGATATTAAACACCTACATAAAATAATATCATTATCGAATATAAAATTATAAATATTAACAATACAATATTATTATTATAATATAACACTATGAATATTAAATGTATATATAGAGGAAATAAATACATTAAAATAAGAAACATTAATATAAAACACAAATACAAAATAATGTAATGTGAAAAGACTTGTGTTGAAGACCTTTTCTTGGTGTTACCATTTGATTTGATGGCGTGTTTTCGAAGCTTGTGTCATTCACAATATCTTATTATTGCCACCTCCCATTCGGTAATAATTTGGTAGGATATTTGCATATCGATGCCGTGGTGGACTTGTATGCTGAACCTAATGAATGAATATATATACATACATCGTTGGCTATTAATATCAGGCATGCAACATTACTTGGAGATATTGGTCCCCAATATATTACCGCCGGCTATTATTCACGGTTGAAGACATTATAATAGGAAATTGAAGGAGGGTCACCTGATGGTATTGGGGAGGTCAAATGACATTGTTAATGTGTACAGAGCAAATCATATCGGGCTTCTCTTGTATCGCAGCAAATATTCTCCAATAATTATTATCTAGATTCATCAAGGTAGACATTGACACTATATTGAAAGGAGTTTGTGGCTCGGAATCAAAGCATTGTCCAAGGAATGTGCCGCCCATCTCATTGGGAAGAATAAGGGTGACGTGGGAGTATTTTCCTAAAGACAAAGGCACACATCAGCATTCAAACAACTGACCTCCCTTAATGAATCTGTATAAGCTATAAAAAAGATTAAACATATAATTGCAAGATTAATTGTCTAATATTATTAGTTTGGAGTTAAAGAAAGATTACTTGGAAAGGCAACGACTTATGGAAAAGGTTGTGCCTCGTGAGAGACAAGGTATATAAGCGATAGGAGGGAGGAGGGAGTAAGCATCGATTAGCAGAGAGATATATGGATCAGAATATTTAAAAGAGAATAGAGAGATTGATATACCTTAACTCAACATATCGGGAAAGTTGGGAAAAGACACCTACCCTAGATTAGAACTGGAGTGTTGCAAGGTGTCACCCTTGGTCTCCTTGGCGTGGGCCAGCGTGGCGCTTGGGCTTCATGACATGGTTTAACCTGTTGATGTTACAACATCAGGTCTCTTACTTCCAACAGCTATAATAATAAAAGAGGAATAAATTAAATAGTAGCCTTGGCTTTTTAATTTATCATTGATCGAATTTAAGTGAAGGGGCGCTTCACTTCATTAAAGAAATAATATTGATTATTTATTGGGTCGACTTCCTTATGGTGGCCGACTTTGTTTAATTATTATAATTCCTTATTGAGGCCGACCTCTTGAAGAGACACAATGTTTTGTATAAATATAAGGTGAGGATCTCTCATTTGATCATCAATTTCATTCATCATATTCACACTCCTTGAAGAAGTTCACACTTGAGCAGCAGGTCATTATTTTGAGCAGCAGATCATCGTCTTGAGCAGCAGATCATTATTTTGTAGCAGCAAACTGATTTCAAGGGGAAATATATTCATACTGTATATTCGCATCTAGGAGAGGTGCTATTATTCATTGTATCAAATTCGGCCTTGTGTTGGGCCCGAGTTGTAAGCAGATTTCTGCCCTTATTCTTAAATATATAAGAGATATATTTGCTGGGTTTTTCTCCTTGAGTTTGGAGGGTTTTCCCAGGGTATCTTGTGGTGTTCATTGTCTTATGTGTTGCATTTTCTGTTTGCTTTCATTTCTGATTCTAAAACTATCATGGTATCAGAGCGGGTCTAGAAAAGATCTATTTAGATTTGTTAAGCATTTTGAAGCTGAGTGTGAGATAAGGCAGTGTGTAGAAGGAGAAGCGAATCAAATGGTTGTTTTGAAAGAAGAAGCAATGGTGATTTAAGATCAAGCGAGCATTTATTGTCATTACCAAGTCTACAGATTGTCGGGCTCGTGATTGTAGTGAAAGCTAAAGTCGGCATAGTGCAAAGGCTTCATTGTCGACATCAAAGTCATAGATTGAAGACACGCAATTTCAGGCCTATGGACTTTGAGTCTACTTCGGCTTCCCTTGTTCGTGTATTCGATGTAATTGAGGTGCATGCGAAGGAGATTCTCATCGAGATTTAAAAGAGCCCCTGTATCGGGCATATCTTTTAATACCAATTTATGCAATCTGGAGATTTTTTCGGTCCTTGTTGAAAACAGTGTTGCTTATGGTCATTCTATGTGAGGAGATTATGAGCCTTCTAGAGAATGCTATCATTTACATCTGGCTGCGTTTTGTTTTGGGACTCTAACTGAAGTTTGGAGATGTGTGGAGAGCTATCTTTGCATAAGCTTCAGTCCGGTGTCATGATCTCATGATATTTTAGTTCCTTCTTGACATACTTATGGTATTCATCTTTAGAATACTTGACAACAGAGGTTGTAGTTCCTGTTCTTTACCAACGCTATGCAATTAAGAGATAAGTATTCTTTTCTTTATACCTTTTAAATTTGGGGTAAAATTCAATCTGTTGAGTTGTGCAGATTTGACATCGGTTATTTGAATCATATGTGTTTAGTAAATATTTTTGGGATAAGATAAGTTATTTGAATCATATTTTGTGTTGTCTGGTCATCGAGTTTATGCAGATTAGATGATGATCCTACACAATGTTCTAGTCCCGTGAAGATTTTAACTCTGATGCTGTGTGATCAGGCGAGTTGAGCAGGCATAGTGCCCATTTTGACGGATTGCATTACAATTGAACATCTTGACAGAGAAGTCACCATCAATACTTAGAGCAGAAGTATAGATACATATGTATGGTGAGGATTAGTGAAGGATGCTTAAGACGATGAAGATCTTCTTTTGGTATTCAGGTGCAATTGAAGTCAAGAGTTTGCATTGAGAGCAGCAACGATCAATGCCACTGAAAAGGGCGGAGAGAGCAGATAGTGTGATCGTTGTTTGAGGATTTCGATCCCTCATTTTCTACATACGGGATTCTGATTTCAATGAGATAAGTATTTCATGATTGAATAATGTTCATGAATTTTTATGTAGTCATTAATTCATGATATAACATTGAGATAGTGAATCATGTATGCTTCTAACATTAGTATTTCTCTTCAGGATAATTGAGTTCTATGAACTTTTAGTAATCTCTCCTTAATGCTTTCAGGACGGACCAAGAAGCGTAAGAGATTGCTTTCAAGAGAAGAAGAGCTTGACACAGCTTGCAGCCATGGGACTGAGTTGGTGGCTGAAGATTTCTCTTGAAGAGGAAGAACCTATTCAGGTTGTCATTGTGATTGGTTTCTTCGAAGAGGAGGAATTAACCTTCAGGGGGAGTCTGAAGCAACCTTGGACGAGGAGGTTAGGAGGTTGATGTAAGTTCTTGGAGATTCAGAGGGAGTCTACTGAACCAAAAGAGGATGGTGATTTAGTTGAGCCTTTGGAACCTGCTAATGGGCCTACCGACATTGTTATTGGTAGAAAGAGACCTCTATGAGCTAGGCAAACAATGCAGGAGGCAAAAAGGTTTGCAGCTCCTAGAAAGCAAAAGACGTTAGCAGGTTCCAAGTTATGTTACATTAATGAGTCATATCCTAATAGCTAAGCCTTCCTGTGTTGAGGAAGCATCATGTCAACAAGTATGGAAGGATGCCATGGTTGAAGAATATCAATATTTCTTCAAGAATGAAGTAGATTCAAACCTGTACTTCAAGGTAGTTAATGGTGAGGCATTAATCTTGGTTCTTTATGTTGATGATCTATTTCTTACTGGAGAAGAACACCTCATTATCAAATGCAAGAAGGAGTTGGCTTTTGAATTTGAAATGAAGGATCTTAAGTACATGCATTACTTCCTTGGTTTAGAAGTATGACAGAGGCCTAATGAGATTATTCTAAGTCAAGGGAAGTATACAATAGACATCTTGAAGAGATTTGATATGATGGATTGTAAATCCATGTCTACACCTATGGAAACAAATTTTCAGAAGTTAAAGGAGGCTGCAACTAGTTCAGATCTGGTGGATCCTACTATGTACAAGCAGTTGATTGGATCATTGATGTATACAGTCAATACTAGACCGGATATTTGCTTTGCAGTGAGTGCACTTAGTCAGTTCATGTGTGAACCAAGGCAAATACATCTAGTTGCAGCGAAGCATATCCTGAGATACTTGTGTGGCACAGTTGGGTATGGCTTGAGATATTCTTCTGGTGTGGACTTGAAGCTGCATGGTTATACTGATTCTGATTGAGCAGGTTGTGTTGCTGATCGGAAGAGCACCTCTGGGTGTTGTTTTAGTTTGGGGTCTGCAATGATTTCTTGGTGTAGTAGGAAGCAGTCTTCAGTAGCACTAAGCACCGCAGAGGCAGAGTTTATTGCAGCTTGTGTGGCAGCTTGAGAAGCAGTGTGGCTTTAGAAGCTCCTTGCAGGATTGTTCGGACGATCATTGGAGCCGATTGCCATTCATTGTGATAATCAAGGCTGTGTGAAGCTTTCTGTCAATCCAATGTTTCATAACAAAACAATACCTGTTGAGATCAAATACCACTATATCAGAGATATGGTATTGAGGAAAGCAATTCAGTTAAGATACATCAGTACTGATGAGTAGACGACAGTTATTCTCACCAAGCTTCTCTCTAGAGTAAAGTTTGTGTACTTTCGAGACAAGCTTGGTATTGTGGAGAATGAAGCCCTAGCTGAGAGGGAGTCTCAGTATCAGTGATCTTCTGTGATTTGCTTTAATGCATTTTCCTTTGAGACGGGGGAATTTGAGGTGTAAGCCCTTGTTAATGCATCTTTCTCTGTGATGGAGAAATTTGAGGTGAAAGCCCTTGTTTCCACCCTTTGGGAGTAGCCATGGTGGATGTCATGTGTGTGACTCCATGACATACATCACGTGAGAGAGTCCATGATGATTTTATTGCACTTGTACTTTTCACCCTTTGGGAGTAGCCATGGTGAATGTCACGATGAGGTGACGACATTACATTGAGTGATTCCGTGAGGGGCACTTGTGCACATTTACCATACATGGGAGTAGCCATGATGGTTGATATCACGATGAGGTGATATGCTCCCTTTACCATACATGGGAGTAGCCATGATGGTTGATATCACGATTGTGTGAATCCGTGATGAGCTCTTCTCACATATGGGTGTAGCCATTGTGAGTGTCATATCCATGACTTTGTGTATCTGGAAGTAATCCTCCCTAGCTAAGAGGGAGTGTTGATGCTACAACATCGGGTCTCTTACTTCCAACAGCTATAATAAATAGAAGAGGAATAAATTAAGTAATAGCCTTGGCTATTTAATTTATTATTGATCGAATTTAAGTGAAGGGGCGCTTCACTTCATTAAAGAAATAATATTGATTATTTATTGGGCCGATTTCCTTATGGTGGCCGACTTTGTTTAATTATTATAATTCCTTATTGAGGCCGACCTCTTGAAGAGACACAATGTTTTGTATAAATATAAGGTGACGATCTCTCATTTGATCATCAATTTCATTCATCATATTCGCACTCCTTGAAGAAGTTCGCACTTGAGCAGTAGGTCATTATTTTGAGCAGCAAATCATCATCTTGAGCAGCAGATCATTATTTTGTAGCAGCAGACTGATTTCAAGGGGAAATATATTCATGTTGTATATTCGCATCTAGGAGAGGTGCTATTATTCATTGTATCAAATTCGGCCTTGTGTTGGGCCCGAGTTGTAAGCAGATTTCTGCCCTTATTCCTAAATATATAAGAGATATATTTTCTGGGTTTTTCCCCTCGAGTTTATAGGGTTTTCCCAAGGTATCTTGTGGTGTTCATTGTCTAATGTGTTGCATTTTCTGTTTGCTTTCATTTCTAAACCTAAAACTAATATAACCACCTCCTGTGGATTTTGGATCTTGTATAAATCCAACGGTTGTATCAGGCATAGTTGGAAAACTCGGCATTTTCAAGTACTCGGCAAGCCCGAAAAACTCGGCTCGGCAAAAACTCGGCAAAAACTCGGAAAAAACTCGGCAAAAAACTCGGGAACTTAAAAAATTGCTTAAACTTCACTAAAAACTCATTTTTTTTGCAAAATTCAAAGATAAGATGCATCCAATGAGTCAATAAATGAGTACATATAAGAAACAAGCTATATTTGATTGATTTGAAAGAAATTGGATACAAAATGGCATCCTCATGTGGAATGCTCAATGTGCTGATATGATAATAGTCTGAAACAAAATGAAATAGCAATTTGTTTTTGTAAAACTGAAAGTAAATACTACATATGTCATAAACATTAATATATTTCAGTTTTTACAAATTCACATGAATCACATCTTCCTCTTCCCATGTCTAGATCTCAATATGGGACCGGAAGAGGGTGTCCGTGTAATCATAGGACTCCGCTCCTGCTGTGCCTGTGGCTCCTCAACCTCCATCCTAGATGTAGATCCTCCTGCAGCTGTTGGTGGTGGCACTGGCAATGACTCCTCCTCAGGATCATCCTCAAGGTCATCCAATGAGAATGTAAATCCACCCTCCTCCATTGCCTGTCGCTCTAAATCATAAATCTCATCCTCGGTAAACAATGGAGGTTGCTCCCCTCGCCCTGTCCAATCACTGTATGGATCTATCTCCTCCAAATCAATTGGATCATCATATGATATCTCCTCTACCTTTTTTATGCGCAATCGAAGATTATATTGCACATAGACAAGGTCATTGAGGCGTTTTTGAGCAAGTTTGTTCCTCTTCTTTGTGTGGATGGCCTCAAACAAACTCCAATTGCGCTCACAATTGGATGAACTACAAGGCTGGCTCAAAACACGGAGGGCAAAGTTTTGAAGATGTGGGGTTTTTCCACCCCAATGTGTCCACCAAACATCTACAAAAAAAAGAAGAAAAAGTTAGAAAATTGTAACTTGTAACTTGTAACTATCAAATTTTCATTTTTGTAACTTGTAAATTTCAAATTTTATACCTGGTGGCAGCCTAGATACTGCTCTCTTTGCCAAGTCTGAAGAGAAGAGTACACCCCTTTTTTCCCTGTAACTTTGCAATTCATTAACAATGCAGTCTGCCTCATCAGGCGTGGATGTCATCCGCTGAATGCAAGTAGTGAGGCCCTCCATAACCTCTCCAGTAGGATCTGTATAGGTGCCTGAATGGATGAAACGGGGGTTCAAGAAGTACCCTGTTGCATGGATAGGTTGGTGGAGTTGATTGTTCCACCTCCTGTCAATAATCTCCCAAATGGGATCAAACTTGAGGCTGTCCCCCTTATAATAATTTCTAATAGCCTCCTTGGCCCTATCCATGGCCTCATAAAGATAACCCATTGGGGTTTGATCCCCATCCACCAAACGGAGCACTCTAACCAAGGGCTCTGACACCTACAATATAAATTTAAAAATGCAAAAAACTATTAGAGTTACAATTTAGTAATTTACAAATTTACAATGAAGGACATTAACTTTAAGAAAATGTTCAATTTGAATTTAGATTCAAACTCAAAGTTTTGAAGTTACCTTCACAATCTCTGTTGCTTTTTGTGCAAAGAGGGGCTCGAAGACAATGCTTGCAACTCTTTCTCCTTCCGGCTTCTTTGAATAAGGTGAGTCTATCCATGCTTGACTCACAAACATTTGTTTCAAAGCCGTCAATGCGCCAAGAATGCTTTGCAACGTTAAGAAAACCGTTGCAAACCTTGTCACACCAGGTCTCACCAAGTCTCTCCCATTGGTGTGCTCCCTCATCAAGCTCAGAACCCAAGGGTGATTGTAGATGTATTTAGTGATCCTTCTTCCATCCTCTACAATCGGTGTGACCCAATGTAATTTTCCTATGTCCTCCAAAAGAAGGTCAAGGACATGGGCAGCACATGGTGTCCAAAAAATTGTCTGGTGTCTATCTTGGAGGATTCTTCCTGCTGCCACATATGCCGCTGCATTGTCAGTTATGATTTGCACGACATTTTTAAGCCCAACCTCCATGCACACTTGCTCCAACATTCTAGCCAAATTTTCTGCATTTTTTACTATGTTGGAGGCATCTACGGATTTCAAGAACACCACCTCATTTTTGCAAGAAACCAAAAAATTTATGATGGTACGGTTTTTTCCATCCGTCCACCCATCAGAAAGAATAGTGCAGCCATATTGTTGCCATTCTTCTTTTTGTTCTTGTATCACTGCCTTTGCTCTTTCAGTAGCATTAGAAAGCAACCTACAAGTACAAAGTGAAATTAAGTACACAATTTTAATTTGTAAACAAAAAAATAACTTAAATTAATCATAAATTAAACTTAAGAAACATAAAATTAAATTAAAGAACATAAACTAATTTCTAACCTTCCACTCAATTCTTTGCGCGAAGGCGCCTTGTAGCCTTTCCCTGCAACTGTCAATGCGGTCACCAAATTGTCCCAATAAGGTGAGCTTGCCACATTGAAAGGGATGTTGTTGAAGTACCAAAAATCGGCACAAGCAACATCTGCATGCTCACGCACCTCCTTATTCCACCCAGTTGCCTCTAAAGAAGGTTGTGCACCAGGTGTGTTTCTAGGCACAAAAAAATCACCAATGTGTGAACCTGTGGCTCTAGGTGTCTGTGTTGATCCTGCCACTGGTACTCTAGTAGAGGAAGATGAAGGCATGGTGGTGGTGGTGGGTTGCCTTCGCACACGTGGACCACGAAGAGAGCCCGCTATGTTGGCTACTACATCATCATCATCTGACAGTGAGTGAAGGTTGTCTGCACTTGCAACACCTTGAGAAGAAGCTATGGCAGCTTGCATTGCTGCTTTTGCCTTCGCTTTTTGCATCTTTTTTTCTTCTGCAGCGGAAAGTATTGCATTCATTTGTCTTTTGATTTCCTCATTGGTGTTTATGCAAGCCTTAGCATCACGTCTAGGGATGCCTGCAAGGTGGTATTTGAGGCGATTGATGCCTCCACGGTAAATTTCTTTACATCTAATGCAATACACTGATCCAGGTTCTGGTCCTTCATATGCATATCTCCAAGCGGGATCTCTAGCTCCTTTTGGACGAGTGCCTACATATTCCCCACTCCCAGGCACAGATGGGGCTGAGGTAGGGGTAGAAGCGGATTCAGAAGCCATGATCAATTAACCTGTTACCTACACAGTACACACACAAAGTGAAATCACAACTTGTTAGTTTTTTGATAGAAATTTTAAAAACAAGCTAAATTAGATTAAATCAAAATTGAAAATTTCAAAATAGATTCTAAACTAATCTAAGATTCTAAATAGTAAACTAATTTAAGATTCTAAAGTCTAAACTCTAAACATTTTCAATTTTTCATCAAAAAAAATGGATTAAAAAAAGAAAATAATAAACTAGGGTTACAAAAAAATGTAAAAATCAGAAAACTACTTTAAATTAGTAACAAATTAAGCTAATATATAAATTTAAACATGTTTTCAACAAACAAGAAGAATCAAAATTACAAAAAATAACTAGAATTTGAAGAAAATTTGAAAAAAATGAAAAAAACTGCAAAATATATTAAAAAATCATAAAAAGTGTCACAAATTCTTGTTTTGTTGAATCTAAATCTTCTTTTAAACATATAAATGTATTTGAATTTGTTTTATAGTTCATTCATGATGTTTTTTAAACATACAATCAACAAAAAAGAAGAAAAAATGAAAAAAAAAGAAAGAACAAGAAAAATTAGAAAACCTACCTGGAAATCCAATTTGCCTTCGAAATCTGATGAAAATCCCCTTCGAATCTCGTCCCCTCGATGCCAAATCACAGATAAATAGTGCAAAATGCTTTGGGCAAGTTTTTTCCTCTGCTAAAAGTGAAAACAAGTGAAAAAATGAAATGACAATGACATTTTGGCCGGCCGCGAACATAAGACACAGGCCGCGCGGGTTTTTTTTAAAAACTCGCCGAGTTTTTGCAAAAACTCGCGAGTTTTTCCGGCGAGTTTTTGCAAAAAGTACGGACTGTACCTTCTGCGAGTAAAACTCGTAAAAACTCGTTTCTGAAAAAAACTCGCGAGTTTTTCAAAAACTAGCGAGTTTTTGGCGAGTGAGCCAACTATGGTATCAGGCATTAACAGGTCGATCTTTTGGTGCAACAACAACCGCCTTTGCAATAATTGGTATTAGAGCTGAGGTCACATGTTCGAACCTTGCTTGCGCTTGGGGATTGTTGCAAGTTGTCGCCCTTGGTCTCCTCGGCGTGGGCCACAGCGATGCTCGGGCTTTGTGACATGGTTTAAATGCCTCCTGTGGATCTTGGATCTTGTATAAATCTAGCAGTTGTATTGGGCATTAACAAGTCAATCTTTTGGTGCAACGACAACTGCCTTTGCAACATGGAGTACTTACAAATTCCAACCAACCTCTTGTTGAGTGCACTTTTATCTGCCACGACTAGAGAGAGCTGATGTATCGATACCTTGGACGTTGAACATACTCTATCGTTGAGGGGTTAGGTCACATAGAAACAACAACTGTCCTTTTCTATCAATTTGCATTCTTGGGTCAATTATCACCTTAGACTCATTTTCAGGGGGTCTGCACCAGAATATTGATGTTGCTATGACCATCATATTATCTATCTTACATCATACATATATAACATTCTAGCTTAACCAATAATTATAGCTGTTGTGTAGCAAACTTGGCATCCTAATTTAAAAATCTAAGTTAAAGTTATAAGCATTTCAAAAAGGGTACATTACACCTTTGTACTTAGGTGTGTGTCACGACATTGAATGCACACCTCGATATAGTAGATTGTTTTGTTTGAAATTCAACTTCTCCATTTATAGGTGTGTTCTAGGCTACTAGGTGCACATCCAACCAATGAACTTCTAATTTTCAAAAGTAAGTTGTCTTTGACAAAGTGGGCCCTTCTATATAAATATGCACCTTTAAATGGCATTAACTTGAGTTGACTTTTACATACCTTGAAATGATTTCAATCCTTTGTTAGGTGCACATCACAACTCTAGACACATAAGTGACAATTAATATTTTAACTTTGGATTTTCCCTTTTGTTGGTGCATTTTTCTATTCCAAGTGCGCACTTGATCACCATACTTAGTCATTTTTTTGACTTGGATGCTCCTTCCCAAATATGTACCTTGGATGAAAATTTGACCTTGAATTTGATTCTATCAATTGTATACATTCTTAGGACCTTTTTCCCTTTACATGGTTGATAATTCAAGAGCATCATTTCATGATCTTGTGAACATTTAAGAAAAAACAAACTTGACAAGTCCCAATCACAACTTATACTTGAGAAAACAATAGATGTTATATTTAATCTTGACACAATATGAAAGTTTTATATGGGTACAACAATGTAAAATGTAAGATAGAGAAGAAAGGAGAGAAAAATGATGCACATGCATTTTTTAATATTGAGAGTGCAATAGATCCAAGTATTTATCCAACAATTGCAGGTTGTAAGACATCAAAGGAAGTGTGGACAATTTTATTAAGTTCATATTGAGGTACAACTCAGGTAAGGGTTACATAGCTTCAAACGCTAAGAATTAATTTTAAGAACTAAAAAAAAGAAAGAATAATGAAAAAGTTGAAGATTATTGGTGTTAAGAGTAATAAACATAGTAAATAAGATGAGACAACATGGGGAGGTAGTGAAAGATGATGTGGTTGTGAAGAAGATTTTGAGATCTCTTACACCTAGTTGAATGCATATTGTTATAACTTTAGAAGAGTGCAAAAATTTAGATACTCCAAAGATTGAAGAGCTGATTGGATCAAGTGCTTATTTCAAAGGCAAAGATCAATATAATCAAGGAGCAACTACTAGTTTTCCTAAAGATAATAAGGGGGAGAACTCATATCAAAAGTTTAGTTGTAACTCCAAAGAAAGAGGACAAAGTAGAGGTTGTGGTGTTTGAAGAGGTAGAGAAAGATTTAATGTAGGAAGGCAGCCAATTTAGTATTATTATTGCAAAAGATTTGGCCGTATAGAAAGATTGTAGATTCAAAGAATTCAAATAAATGAAGAAAAATGAACTATGCACAAGAAAACACAAATAATGCAAATGAAAGTTCAAAGAAAGGAAAAGATGAAGATCCACCTTGTTGGAAATATTGTTGTCATTAATGTCAAAGGAGCATAATCACTGCCAAAGAAGGAAATCAAGGTGGGTCGACCCATGAGTTATTTTGCTTGAATTATATCTTATTGCAAATGCTGGCCGACTCATATTGGTGCCCAATTTATGGAATCCATATTTTTGTAAAATCACCCCTCTTTGAAATGGGCCGACCCCTCTTGGGGGAATTAAAAGTAAATTAAAATTATTATTATTTGTATGTGGCCGACCTCCCTTGAGAAGGCCGACCCTATTTGGTGAAGAGGCATGATTGGGGTCTAGATAGAAGTTGGAGTGGAGGTTAGAATGCAAACAATAAATGCAATATCATTCAAAAACAAGAGTAGAGCAGATTTATTACAGCAGATTTTTGAAGAAGGGCATATGTGAAAAACGTTGTAAGCAGATTTTTGAAGAAGATTCAAATAATCCTCATCCATTGAAGAAGCATTATTTAGGAAGGCGAAATTTTTGTTCAAGGTTGGTGCCTCTCAACAAAAGAGATTGGTGTCTCTTGCTAAGTTGGTGCTTAGTAGCGGGGATTGGTGTCTCCAGTGGGTTAGTGCCTACAAAGATTTTTAGATTATTTTATTTTTGTTGTGGCTGGATTTGGACAGTAGATCCAAGCAGTCTTTCTTAGTGGTTTTCTCTCGAAAGGGTTTCCACATGAATCTTGTGTGCTTGCTTTTATTGTGGTTGTTGAATTAAAAATAAGTAAAATTTTATCTTATACTGATTCACCCCTCCTCTCAGTATAAGTGTGTGCTCTTCAATTGGTATCAAAGCTGGTTCCGTAAAATATAGTCCAATTGCTAGAAGGTAGATCTCGGGAGCACACATGGCTTGTCAAGAAGGTTTCTTCTCAAATAGAGCTACATTGTTTGATGCATTCTAGAGCCTAAGAATGTGAACTTATGTAATGGCTCTTGGCTTTGATATTTGGCAATCAATAGTGAGCGGTTATGTAGTCGCATCAACTCCACCAACGAATCTGGTTGGAAAGAAGGCAAGTGAAAACAATGCAAAAGCTATGAATGCTATTTTGTTTGGTCTATCAAAATTAGAGTTTGTCAAGATGATGCATTGTATCGAGAAAATAAATGTGCTAAAAACTCCAAAACATTTGTGAAGGTGATGACAAAGTTAAGAAGGCCAAGTTCCAAACCCATAGAAAATTTGAGAGCTTGAAAATGAAAGACAAAGAAAATATTGCAGTCTATCTCCTTCATGTGGATTAAATCATCAGCACTATCTAAGGACTTGGTGAAAAAATTGAAGACTCAATGATTGTGCAAAAGGTGCTAAGGTCTCTCCCTTTAAGATTTGATGCAAAAGTTTTTTCCATTGAAGAAATGAAGGACTACATTAACAATGGATGAATTGCATGGGATCCTCACGACATATGAAATGAGGACTAAAAAGGAGAAGCCATCTAAGTGAGAAGCAGCCTTCAAAGCTTTGAAGAAGACAAAGAATAATTAACCTGAATCAAGCTATAGCTTCAGTGATGAATTAGATGCAAAGGCAGCTCAATTTGTGAGAAAGCACAAGAAAGGATCTGGCAAATATAAAGGTAAACTACCCTTTAAATGCTTTAACTATGGAAAAGTAGGACATTTTGCTGCTAAGTGTCTATATGTAGAAATGAAAGTGGTGATGATAAAGAAGATCATAACATAAAGAAAGGAAGCAAATATCATCAATACAAAAAGGGATACAAATAGTGTAAACATGAAAAGAACTTCTATAAGCACAAAGAAGGCCTCTACTCTAAAGGGTTTAGTAGTTCATTCGAGGAAAGCGATGAGAGTGTCTCCTATAGTGATAGAGAAGAAACTCTTCATGGCAATAGAAACAAATAGTGACGCCTTGGAAAATGAAGACAAAGAAAAGGAAGAAAACTGCGAGAAGCTAGAATCTGAATTTGTTTCCTTAAGAAAGGAACTAGAGAAAACAACTACTCAGTTGAACAAAAGCATAAAGTTTGAGAAGAGCATTGAAATATTGGATGATATTATCAATTCCCAAAGGTCACCATTCATTAAGACTGGTCTTGGCTATGAAGAAAATCAGAAGACTACTAATTCTAAGGCTACAGAGTCACCAAAGAAGATAAATGAAGAAAAGCATTAAGGGTATGTAGATGCGCTTGAGAGCACCATCAATAGTGATAGCAGCAAGAAGAAATAAAGTGATATCCCGCAGAAAACCAACTTTTCTGAAAAAGACAACAAGGACAAATTCAAAAGATCTTTCTCTCCAAGGCAGTTTCACATGACCAAGTTCCAAAATTCCTTCTTTTGTTATTGCTGTTTGGTCATAAAGAAACAGATTGTAGGGTATGCACAAGAAATAATTTTGGGTTCTTAAATAGAAATGACAATTCTTTTGCTCCTTTGTTGAATTACAATGTCATATATTATAAGTGCAACAACTTTGGTCATATAGCACGATTTTGTAGAAGTGGTTTTGTAGAATCCCCTAAACAAGTCAAGGTGGATACCCTTGGCAAGCAAAAGGGAGAATCTACAAAAGTTTGGTAAAGGAAGCAAGAGCAAGAAAACAAAGGAGAAATCTATGCTTGTGCTAACAACTTTCCATGCCCAAAATGAAGGAGATCAATGTTACATTGATAGTGGATGCTCAAGCCACATGACAGGGGACAAGAGCAAGTTTCTCACTTTAAAGGAAGTATATGGAGGCACTGTGAAATTTGGAGATAATGCTACAAGAAGGATAACATGAAAAGGTACTCTTACTCTTGATAATGGGAAGACAAAAACAAAAAATGTCTTGTATGTTGAAGGTTTGAAGTATAATATTGGTTGATATTATCAATTCCCAAAGGTCACCATTCATTAAGACTGGTCTTGGCTATGAAGAATATCAGAAGACTACTAATTCTAAGGCTGCAGAGTCACCAAAGAAGATAAATGAAGAAAAGCATAAAGGGTATGTAGATGCGCTTAAGAGCTCCATCAACAGTGGCAACAAGAAGAAGAAAGAAAGTGATATCCTGCAGAAAACCAACTTTTCTCAAAAAGACAAGGTCAAATTCAAAAGATCTTATTCCCTTCAAGCTAATATATTCTTGATTTTTGCTTCCAATAGATCTTTTCCCATAGATCCCTTTCATTGAGTTCCTTAATGTGGAGGTTTCCAGGTTGGGAAGCTCCATAGTCATATGGATACCTTCCTAATTTTAAAGGTTTTTTCATCAAGGTGCTTCTGCATTCGTTTCCTTTTCTCAAAGATGTTGCCTAAGTGAAGTTTAGTGCACTATTTGAGCTCAAGCTTCACATTTTTTAGTCTTCTAAAGAGTACATGATAGTGCCAAAGGAAGGCTTGCCTTCTTTCCTCCAAGCATGAATAAGATCTTGAAGTGTTTGATCTCTAAGCCACATTGGTTGGAATTTGAAAAGAATTTTCTTAGTTTGGAGAAGAGAGAAATTAAAACTTGATAGGCCATTGATTCAAATCCTTCTAGTTCAAAATTTTAGAGGAGAAGATCAAAGAATCACTCAAATAGAAATAAAAAATAAAAATCTGTTTAATCTCATCACAATAAAATCTTGGCCATGCCTTCAATTAGTCCAAGTGAATAGACCAATTTTAGACTTAACGTTTAAGAGATTAAGAAAGGTTATTTTGTCCTTTAGCATTGAGGAAGAAGGGTCTAACTGATTTAGATCATAATAGACATGATATTCCTATAGTTGATGTAAATGATAGACAGTGCATTTGGCAATAATTTCGGAGATTATTTTTGCATCACCTACATGATTATAACTAGAAGCACTCAATGGTTTAGAGCACCTTTTTTTTTTCCAAGCAAATAATAGCATTATATCAGTAGCCACAATCCAGGGAGAAGAGAGGAAAAGGGAATGAATAAACCTGATGTAAGTCTAAAGACAACTCTTTTCTTGAGAAGCTGAAGGAGTATTACATCAGTTAGAAAAAGTGAACTGCCTGAATCTAACCAAGTGCCTATGAAGGAAGTAGATTTCTTGCTAGTTATCCAAAAGGAAGGAACCAAACTCTGAGAATTCGATAGACAGGCCAAGCCTTCTGAGGACCCCTAAGCTCCAATGGTCTAACACTAACTCCACTTCCATATTTTACAAGTTACAAAGAGAGGGAGTTAATTTCCTCAACATTACTATAGTTTCTTGAAGACTAAATCTGGATGATGCTCATGAATATGGTTTCAGACAATTTTTGACGAGATATGCTGCCTAGATCCCTTGCATTCCTTGAGAGAATAATCATTTGAGGGAAGGAGAGAAATGTGAATCCAAGGTCCTAATCACAAACGATTCCAACAAAGATTCTCCAATCATTTTCACTTTTTCTTGATTGGGTTTTCTTCCAGCTTTAGAGAGTTTATTTGAGGCATTATTCAGAATAATTTGATGAGGCTAGGGTTTTGTTCTTCTTAGAAATCTTCTTTAAAGGCTAAGGCATATTTCCTTCTTGCATTATAATTTCTGCAGATTCCTCCAACAATGCATAGTTTATTAAAGGTGTGGGATTGAGCATAGGGGGAGCCTCATCTTCTACTTCTTGCAAATCAGCAGTTTACATGTTATTATCAGAGGTCCCCTAAACACAAACTTCTTGAGTTGACTGGTTTAACTTTACCTAATCCAAATGATTTCTAATAGAGTGAGATGGTGTCTCGTTTTCCTCCATAACTGTTCCTTGAAACTTTTTTAAACGTCAACTTTGGTATTAATAATTATTCTTTCCTCTGGGCATTCCTTTATTAAGGTTTTTCACAGGGTAAAGGCCTTTAGAGTCCATCCCAAAATCTCAGGCTTGGGATTTACCTTTCATACTTTTTATCAATGTTATCAGAGGGGATTTGGGGAAGTACCACTGTTTTTTGAGGGTAATCACATTGTCGGTGGCCATAGACATTATAGTTCCATCAAAACGGAAGGGTTTCATAGTCGACTTGTCAAATCCACTGCATTTTACCCAATCAGATTTCTAGAGACTTAGGCAGGGGTTTGTTGAGATCCATTTCAACACAAATGTGAGTCTAAGTTACCCTTTTTCTAAGGCAAGGTGTGAGGAACCCATAGTATTACATGGAATCAATCTAATGGTTTGGAGGATATCTAGATGCCAAAATTCCATAGGCAATTGAAACAACTTGATCCAGATAGGAATCCAAGAGGGGATTTCTTCCACAAGATCAAAACCTACATGCTAGAGCTTGATAAAGAGTCTTGCCTAATTATAGAATTAGGGGCCACCTTCAAAGAACTTGTTTTGATACACCATTTTGGAAAAGAAATCAAATAAATACTCATTGGTAGAAAGAATAATCTCCTTATCACTCATAGGCAGCCATTTCCGATGGGACCAACTTTCTAGGAAGGTAAGAGATACTCTCATTCCCATAAAATTGCAAATAAAAGCATGTTTTGAGAGATAAATAGCATCGTTAGCTACTAGTTCAAGATTAATGGCAAGAACAAACCATTCACCCCTTTGTTGAGGGCAACCATTGAGTTTGGGGTGATTATTCTTTGTCATTTCTTTTTTTAAGCTATGGGGTACATCTTAGTAAATAGGATGAGAAACCAATTATGTAAGTTGTATAGTCACTATAAATACCTCTCTATTTGATTAACAGAACACTTCGATGTTAGTGTACAATTGTTTTTGGCAGTTTGAGCTGAAGTACATTAGGATGAATGTTTTGGAGACGCATATTAGCTCACATAAGACAAGGTTATACAAATTATTTATTATATTATATTATATATATAAAGAATTATAAATATAATACATACATTAGAAAATATGTTTTTGATTTTTAATATATATAAATATATTATATAAACAAAATATGAAAAACCTAGCATAAAATGTATTTTGTAATGGGAGAGGCAATCAAAGCATGAAGACGATTATGTACTTGAATGGTGAAGAGACCTTGTTTTGACAGTGATAGGACAAATTTCTAAGATGAGAATGGAGACCTCTTTGGGTCAAACACAAAGAGGAGCTATAGACATGTTAAATTTTTATCTGTGCACGCAAATTGCATATCCAGTAGAAAAAATAATTAAAGAAGCCGTGGGCAGGTTAGGCAATGAATGAGCTATGGGCAGAAACCGAAACCAGATGGGTCAGAATCTAAAGTGGCATAAAACTGAATGGTGGTGGATTTCATTTAAATAAATGCCATTTCCTTGCCTAGATAGATGCACATGCCACCATGAAAGACAACATACTTGAAAGCACTTTGCTTCATGAAGCACCTGCTGTCCTCAAGCCAATAAGCCCCGAGTGAACCCAAGGCTGTCCTGGCCCCATATCCAGACCCAAACCGCAGTCAACAAATTCATAGAGAAAAAGAGCTGAACCTGGTAACATAGCGAAATGGGTATAGAGTGCAACTGCTTTGACTCTAATTGTTAATTATCATTATTGTAATTCTAGCATCCATTGCATTTCAGCTGTACAAGTGTTATAATTTTAGGTGGGCAGTCAATTACTGCACGATGTTGCATCTTTTTTGTGTGGATGATTCTAGGGGACCATAGTCAACTTTGTCGAGAAGATACCAAGTGCCATGGTTAATTTAGTACTTGGAGGAGCAGGTTTGACATTATAACTAATTGCCTGTATGGTTACTAGTTCTGGGACTTGTATACCAGTTCCGTTCTGGTATGATGGCTTGGACAGTGAATTTTCATACCATTAATGGTCCAATCCATCTGTATGGGCATTTGTGTACATGTTTAACTTAATACAAATATGATAATATCTATGTAGATATATGTATACATGCTAAAATTCGTAAAAGGTAACAAAGGTATCTGCATAAATTTCCCTACACATTTTTTCACTTAAATTGACTACTCGCTCAATCTATCATATAGGATGAGAAAAATTTCTTAACATCATAGACAAAAATGAAATGCATCCAGTTATTTCTTTGTGAAAGTTGAAAATTGAAGTTCCTAAGTCCATAATACAAGTGCGTGCCAAAGTGTGATCCAAGTAAAACATCAAGAGTGTAGCAATTCTGTAGGGCCAAGGGCCTAGCCTACTAGCTAATGTGATAGCCTAACCATGATAGCTGCTGTTTGAGGTCCTATTATAGAAGCTAGAGAAAATCCCTAAATTACTATGCTGTTGCTCCTCTGCTCAGAAGATTGCTTCAGTTTCTGATTGCTGTCTACAACATTTTCTTATCAAAGATCTTGTGGTTGAATAAGTTTGTTAATTTATAACATCATACTTTTTATATGGGCCTTTATTGTACTGAGCTTGTCCATTGCCAACTTTAAATTTAAAAAGTAATTTTGAATTATGATGATTTCAGAGGGAGTTACAAGTTTATTGTCAGTAGATGTTGTAATTACATCGTGAAACAAGAAGCTATGTTTCGTTGGATATCTTAATTTACCAAACATTGTTCAAGGGGGTATAATTTTTATTGCTTGTAAGTGTATCTATTAGTTTATGCTTAGAAAATTAACTAAAAATAGCTGGGTAAAATTACAAGTTGACTGTCCATTATTGATGCAGGATGCTTGTGATAGTCGAATATTTGGACCAGTGCCTATGAGTAATATTGTAGGCAGGGTGATTTACTGCTTGCGCTCCTCTGTGGACCATGGTCCAATAATAAACAGGCAAGTGATTGATTAGACTTGGAATAGTTGCTAGACACGTGTTGACAACATTTTCATTATTTAGTGTACTACTTCCTGGCTGCCGATGAGCAGAATTTATCTTTTAGGTTGATATTTTCTTCTTTATATGAATTACTTTATTTTCTACTACTACCATGAGTTTATCCCGTAGGTTTCTAGTATTACTTTTACGGTACAGTTTGTCCCTGGCTGACCATACAAACCAAAGTCTTCTGTTTCAGTGATGTTGCAATGCAGAAAGACTCTCCAGTCCTGGCTATGGAGCTTGACGTTGATGAAATGGCAAGGAACCCCAGGACGTGAAGTTTATTCATTGATATCAATCAGATTAATCTGTTGATGTAAATTATAAAGCAACTGATTTGTGGGGACGTAGGTAATTGTTGTCTGTTGGTATGCAAGATAAGAACAGAAGTACATAAGTTCATGATAATACATGGCTTGGCTACAGTTTTTTGGTGAATGCTGAAATGATATTTTTTCTCACATAAAATGATTTATTTCTTAGCATGCAGCTAGATTCTAAACCATGTTGATCTCCAGAAAATGAACTTGTCAAAATTCAGCATTGGTTAAGCCACAAGGAGATTCTGTATAGTACTGTCTAGGCAAATGATAACATATGGTATATTGTTATCATGCCATATTATCTGAGTTTCTGAGAAAATAATCAAACCAAGATGTGACAATGATTGACTGTGTTTGATCTACAGGTGAGACACAATGCTCAAGGAGCACGATGCTATTAGTTCCCTTTTATCTTCTAATTTTCTTCTTTGCTTACTTAGATTAAAGCTGAAAACAGATTACAATGCTTGCTTCAATCACTTAGGGTCAGGGAATCTAATCCTTATAGGTAAGGTGTAAATTGACAACATTAGTTCTTTTATTAGGATAGGTGTAAAGAGTTGTCTTACTGGACAGCAAAAGATATTGTCAGGTTTTTGGTCTCATCATTGCCCACTAAAAGGGGTTTGAATAAATTGCATCTTTACTGTCAATATTATCTAACAGGAGAATGTTTGGTCTTATCATTGTCCATTCCAATCTTCAATTTTTTTATTTTGTTTGTGGGCAATAAGTCTACAGGCTTTGGAGCCACACAATGTCCTTTGGCTAAGATCCCAAGTTCCAATGGGGTAATGATTCTATTAAATTCCACTTAGGTTTTGCACCCCAACTTTTTCTTTTTTCCCTTATCTGATATACATGACTGAGATTCAGTGATGGAAAACAAGCGGGCTCCATGTAAGCCAAACACCTTTTACCTTTTTTTTTTCCCTTTATACCCTTATCTGATATATGTGATTGGGCATCAGGAATGGAACACAAGTGATCTCTATGTGAGCCAAACACCTTTACCTTTAAATCAAGAATATTGTGACACAAATATCTGTTTGAGTGGTTATTTGAATGCGTATTTATGGCCTATAGAAAAAAAAGGAGTTGTGCAAAATGATTTGCTGATACTGGTCTTGTAAACTGACCAATTGTATATTAAAGAGTATCAAAAATAAATTGTGCAAGCTCTCTGCCAAGTAAAATTGCCGAGAAATTCATATATGGTATCCACCTACTACTTTATTAACAAACCAAATTCGGAAGGCCATAAAATTAACAGGCGGCAACCTAGGCTTAGGATTAAACTGGGGAAAGTTGGTGACCATTTAATCAATTCGGAAGGCCTTAGAATTGATCAACAAGCTGCAATTTAGGCTTAGGAATGAACTGGGTAAAGTTAGTGACCACTTTAATGAAGTTATCTACACTTGCCTTACACCAGCACTTGAGAATACATCCATAATTCATGCCACCCAAATTTTTAAGATAAGGGATAAGGACTTTAGTGCCTCTTTTGACATATCAGGACCTCTGTAAAATTCTGTCAAGGGTTCTTGCAATACGATATTAGAGACTTGAGCTAGAGAACCTTTATTGATTAAAAAAAGGAAAGTAACACAGACCAAATATAATAGATAATTAAGGAATTTGGTGTACGTTTATAGAGTTGAATAAGTTTTTAATCAAAATGGTTAAAATAACCAATATAAGAAATGAAAAAAGCTAAAAGCATCTGTTTTAAAATTTACCTTTGTAGTTAATTAAAAATAAAGATAAATATGCTGAAAAAATATGTGTCGAACCTTTGATGGATCTGTTAGTTTTAGGATCAGAAATGAAAGCAATCAGAAAATGCAACACATAAGGCAATGAACACCACAAGATACCCTTGGAAAACCCTCCAAACTTGAGGGGAAAAACCCAGCAAATATATCTCTTATATATTTAGGAAGAAAAGCAGAAATCTGCTTACAACTCAGGCCCAACACAAGGCTGAATTTGATAAAATATACAACAGCATCTCTCCTAAATGCGTGAATATATAATATATGTCTCCTTGAGATCGATCTGCTGCATCAATATAATGATCTGCTTCTTCAGATAATGATCTGCTCTTCCAGTGCGGACTTCATGAGTATATTTCTCTTTGAAATATATTCGCTGTATGAAGATGATGGTCTGCTGCTCAAGATAATGATCTGCTGCCCACGTGTGAACTTTTTCAAGGAGTGCGAATATGATGAATAAACTTGATGATCAAATGGGAGGTCATCACCTTGTATTTATACAAAATAAGGCGACTTTTCAAGAAGGTCAGCCTCACTTTAAATATTATTTCTTTAATGAAGTCGGCCCATTAATTATACCCAATAATTAAATATTATAAGTCGGCCCATTTAATTATTCTCAATAATTAAATATTATAAGTGAAGTGCCTCTTCACTACAATAAATGAATAAAATAAATAGCCGATAGGCTATATGCATTTTTATGTCTTGACTTGAGGCTAGAAGGATGAGCTCAAAGCTGCTATAACATCAACACTCCCTCTCAGCTAGGGAGGAATACTTCCAACTATACAAGACACACCACCTCATCGAGATGTCAACCACCATGGCTACTCCCATGTGTGGAAAAAAAACATCACCTCATTGTGATATCAACCATCATGGCTACTCCCATGTATGGTGCATGTGCACAAGTGCCCATAACTCAATGTGATGTCACGTCATCATAACGTTCACCATGGCTACTCCTAGAGGGTGAATAAACACAAGTACAAAAAAACCATCACAGACTCTTTCACGTGATGTCATGGAGTCACACACATGACATCCACCATGGCTACTCCTAGAGGGTGGAAACAAGGGCTTTCACCTCAAATTTTTCCATCACAGAGAAAGATGCATTAACAAGGGCTTACACCTCAAATTCCCCTGTCTAAGAGGAAAATGCATTAAAGCAAATCACAGAAGATCATAGATATTGAGACTCCCTTTCAGTTAGGGCTTCATTTTCCACAATACCAAGCTTGTCTTGAAAGTATACAAACTTTACTTTGGAGAGAGGCTTGGTGAGAATATTTGTCGTTTGCTCATTAGTGTTGATGTATTTTAATTGAATTGCTTTCCTCAATACCATATCTCTGATATAGTGGTATTTGATCTCAACATGTTTTGTTCTGTCATTGATCACTGGATTGACAAAAAGTTTCACACAATTTTGATTATCACAATGAATGATAGTTGGCTCCAATGATCGTCCAAACAATCCTGCAAGGAGCTTCTAAAGCCACACTGCTTCTTGAGTTGCCACACAAGTTGCAATATACTCTGCCTTTGCGGTGCTTAGTGCTACTGAAGACTACTTCCTGCTACATTAGGAAATCATCATAGACCCCAAACTGAAACATCCAGAGGTGCGTTTCCGATCAGCAACACACCCTGCCCAAATAGAATCAGTATAACCATGCAGCTTCAAGTCCACACTAGAAGAATATCTTAAGCCATACCCAACTATGCCACACAAGTATCTCAGGATATGCTTCACTGCAACTAGATGTATTTGCCTTGGTTCACACATGAATTGACTAGGTGCACACATAGCAAATATCTGGTCTAGTATTGACTAGATACATCAATGATCTAATCAACTGCTTGCACATTGTAGGATCCACCGGATTTGAACTAGTTGCAACCTCTTTTAACTTTTGAAAAATTGGTTTCCATAGGTGTAGACATGGATTTGCAATCCATCATACCAAATCTCTTCAAGATGTCTATTGTATACTTCCCTTGACTTAGAATGATCTCATTAGGCTTCTGCCAAACTTCTAAACCAAGGAAGTAATGCATGTATCCAAGATCCTTCATTTCAAATTCAGAAGCTAACTCCTTCTTGCATTTGATAATGAGGTGTTCTTCTCCAGTAAGGAAGTAGATCATCAACATAGAAAACCAAGATCAATGCCTCACCATCAATTACCTTGAAGCACAGGTTTGAATCAACATCATTCTTGGAGAAGCCCAAGCACTTAAGGTATCTATCATACCAAGTACGAGAAGTCTCATCTTCAATTACACCATTAAGGAATGTAGTCTTTGACTCCCTCCTCGTCCAAGATTGCTTGCAACGCTTGCCTTAGAGAAATGTTTTCCAACACACACCTCTGATACAATAGAGAGTTTGGGATTGTCCTCTTCAACCTCATCCCAGATTGCTCTATTTTGAATAGGTTGCGGAGTTGCCAATATCAAATCCAGATGACTATCTTGTGCAATTATGATCTCAGCAGCTGAAGAGGTCTTCCAAGGACTTTAGCATTGGCCTTGCAACTTCTTCTCCGTGAGTCACATAACTTCCTCTGAAGGTTAATTTCTCCTCTTCGAAAATACTGATCACAATGATAGCCTGAATAGGTTCTTCCTTTTCGAGAGATGTCTTTAGCCACCAACTCAGTCCCATGGTTGCAAACTGTGTCTCCATGCTTCAACCTACAAGATGCATAAAGCTCTTCTTCTCTCGAAAACAATCTCTTATGCTTCTTGGTTCGTCCTGAAGACATTAAGGAGAGATTACTACTAGTTCATAGAACTCATCTATTTTGAAGAGAAATACCAATTCTGAAAGCATACATGATTTACTATCTCAATGTTATAGCATGAATTAATAAAGAAATTCATGAACACGAAATACTTATCTCATCAAAATCTCCTTAAATAATCCAAGATAATTAATTCATCATTCATTTGCTTCTCGATCCAATCTGCATTTTAAAGGATTAATAATAATAATAATAATAATAATAGATTATATATAAGAAGCAAATATCAAAAGATCAAAAATAAAGAAGTAATAGAACTTATCTTTATTGATTCTGATATATCTTTCTTCCATCTTTTACTCCTCTCGAAAGAGCTAATCTCAGCACAACAAGAGACAATCTGCTCAACTCACATTTCTCAGACACATTATGCAACTAGCATATACAACATAGAATCAAGCTTCTCAAGGCACCATCATAGTCCATGCACAAAGATAATGTTATCGATGTGATCATCCATCACAATGAAATTGTAGTTCTCTTTTTTTATCTTAGAGTCGCACTAAGAGACCTTGACAATTGCAAGGAATAGTGGTATCTCCAAAGGATCTTGTCCCTGTGATCACTATTCAAGAGAAACCACAATTTTAACTAAACACACATGATTCAAATAACCGAAGTAAGATTTGCACAACTTAGCAAATTGAATATTAGCCTAGAAGGCTAATTTCAAACAAAACAAAAAGTTCTTCTCTTTAAATATTTTGATGGATGCAAATATTGGACACAATATGATACGTTGCTCTTGCGCTTAGATCAATCCACAACCTTCACGACTTGAACACAAGCCCATGACTTGGAATTTGTAGAGGTGGCAAGGTTAATTTTGAACATGGTCTTTGATCGTTCAAATTTATCGAAGCATTCTATTTCCAACCAACTTATGATTTGTAGATAGTTTCCAATGGTTCCATGACTTCCTTCAACTTCCCACGATATTCACAATATCACAATGATAACGAAGTTCCGAGAAATGTATTAAGGACCCTGATATCCTAGTGATGCCTTTTGCACAAATTGTTTCAAAACATATATCGGCTCTTAGTAGCCTTCTACAAGTATAGCTTCAGCTGGTATGGATACTCAACCAGCCTAGTGATGGCATCCCTTAATTTGATCATCATGATCGATTTCCAAAGGCTTGAAATACTTATTGTTTGCTGCTCTCAAACAGGCACGGTTTCCTTCACATCTGCCTTGTATGACCAGGTGAAGACTTTCATGAACAATAATGTCCTATGCGGCTTTTTCCAGACCTCACATTTCACTCAGATTGCTTAACAATTCTGATCGGATCTTTTCCTAGACCCGCTCTGATACCATGATAGTTTTAGGATCAGAAATGAAAGCAACCAGAAAATGCAACACATAAGGCAATGAACACCACAAGATACCCTGGGAAAACCCTCCAAATTTGAGGGGAAAAACCCAACAAATATATCTCTTATATATTTAGGAATAAGAGCAGAAATCTGCTTACAACTCAGGCCCAACACAAGGTTGAATTCGATACAATATACAACATCTCTCCTAGATGCATGAATATAGAATATATATGTTTCTCCTTGAGATCGATCTGCTGTATCAATATAATGATATGCTACTCTAGATAATGATCTGTTGTTCAAGTGTAGACTTCATGAATATATTTCTCCTCGAAATATATTTGCTGTATCAAGATGATGGTCTACTATTGAAGATTGATTTTCTGCCCAAGTGCAAACTTCTTCGAGGAGTGTGAATATGATGAATAAACTTGATGATCAAATGGGAGATCATCACCTTGTATTTATACAAAATAAGGTGACTCTTTAAGAAGGTTGGCCTCATATCATTATTAAAGAAATATTATTTCTTTAATGAAGTCGGCCCATTAATTATACACAATAATTAAATATTATAAGGGCCCATTTAATTATTCTCAATAATTAAATATTATAAGTGAAACGCCTCTTCACTACAATAAATGAATAAAATAAATAGTCGATAGGCTATATACAATTTTATGTCTCGACTCGAGGCTAGAGGGATGAGCCCGAAGCTGCTATAACATCAACAAGATCATGACTTTGGAGACCAAATAAAACCAAAAAAAGCATTATGAAGGGAAGGATGTGATGATAGAGCAAGAGCAGGTGAGGGAGGAGCAGTGGAACAAGGATTTCCTGTAGTGAAGCTGAAAAGGAGAAGTGTGGAGAGGGGTGTGAACATGCGAAAGAGTGGGAGGAAAAGTAGGACAATTTCCTTAATAGGAGCAACAACTAGGGGAAATTTGTGATAGTAATGGAGACCAGGAGTAGGGGGCCACACAACAAAAGTCTCTGTAAGTAATATCATGGTTTAATAACCAAAGAGACAATGAATACATATGTGTTGGACGAAAATATGAGACTAACATTGTTGAACTTATGTAATGAAATAACTTGCATAATAAAAGAATATGATATGAAATATTATGCAAATACTTGATAATAACCGAGAATAACAAGCCACTTCAAGGGGGCAAACCTCCAAATATCTCCAATGAGAACACAATTCACAATATGATGATAAAATAAGACTCAAAACCTCCTATATATACCTATTTATGCTTAGGATACCACCCAAGCCAACTTAGATAACCTTATATAAGCCCTAGATTGACTTAATCAACTAAATAACAATACAATAATGATAATATGACTTAATTAGGAGTTAAATAGCCACAAGATGACTATTCATAACTTGATGTACTTTAATATTAAGGGTGTAGCATGCCCCCCTCTTTAGATAAGCATTGTCCTCAATGTTAGGCAAGTTAGGATGCTTTTGAATGAACTCCTCGTCCTCCCATGTGGCATCTTCAATTGGTAAATTCTTCCATAAGATGAGATACTGAGTGAGTGTTTTGGTCCTTAGCTTCCTTGTGTGTTTCTAAAGAATACATTCTGGTTCCAATATGATTCTTCCTTCTTCATCAAGCTCTGTTAATATATTTTTCTGAGCAGGGATATTATTCCCAATTACCTTCTTCAAACAAGAACCATGAAAAATTGGATGTATCTTTGTTGTTGATGAAAATTCAAGCTTGTAGGTAGCACTACCTTTCTTCTGCATGATTTGATATGGTCTATAATATTTTGGAGACAACTAGTTACTCTTTGACTGTTGCTTTAGTGACATTTGCTTGTAAGGTTGCAATCTCAAGAAAACCCAATCCTTGACCTCAAATTTTCTTTCACTGTGGTGTTGGTTTCCTTGTTGCTTCATTCGGTTTTGTGCTATGGATAGATTCTTTTTAAGTCTTGAAAGTACTTCTTGATGAATCATGCAGTCCTCCATAACGTGAACTCTTGGTGACACCTTCAATGATGATGTGATGGAAGGAGGATGATATCCATAAAATGCCATAAATGGGGACATTTTTGATGAACTATGGAAGGAAGTGTTATACCACCATTTTGTTAGTGGTAGCCAATCTATGCATTGAGGTTGTTTATCTAAAGCTAAACACCGTAGATATCCTTACAAACACTTATTAACCACCTCTATTTGCCCATTAGATTGTGGATGGTATGAAGAACCGTGAGCCAATTGGGTACCCAAACACTTGAATAAATTTGTCCAAAAGTTACTAGTAAAGATAGGATCACGATCGCTAACAATAACCTTAGGTATACCATGTAGCTTTTGAATATTCTCCAAAAGAGCTTTTTCCACTGTACTTGCTATAAAAGGATGTGATAATGCAATAAAATGTGCATATTTAGTAAGGCGATCCACAACTGCCATGATGACATTCTTACCATTAGATCTTGGAAGCCTTGTGATGGAGTTATGGAGACCTCTTCCCAATGCTAGCTAGGAATAACTAAGGGTTGCAAGAGATCAGGTGTCTTAATTGTCTCCCCTTTATTTCGTTGACAAACCAAACATTTTGCCACAAATTTTTGAACATACCCTTTTAGCCCTTCCCAAAAGAAGTGTTTCTTGACTCGATGATGTCTTCAAAACTCCTGAATGACCAACCATTGGAGACTCATGTAGTTATGTGAGAATCTTTTGTTTGAGAGATGAATTCTTGCAAAGATACAATCGCTCTTATACCACAAAGTATTTCCCTTCCAACAAAATTTATCTAAACTAGGATCACTATGTAATTGTTGAATGGGATTACTAGTAGCCACCTCATTTTTCCACTCTTCTTTGGCTTCTTTTACCCAATCTTCTTGTAATATTGAAAGGGCACACAATAAAGCTTCATCCTTCTCATCCTTCCTCAATAGTGCATTTGCCACAACATTTTCCTTTCCTTTCTTATATACAATCTCAAAATCATATCCCAACATCTAGTACCATTTCCAGAAGCATCACATTCCACAATAAAATACTTTGTGAAATCAGGAGTGGCAAGTACTGGAGTTGTGCACATAGCCTCCTTTAACATTTCAAATGCTGAATTAGCAAATTCATTCTAATGAAAAGAATCCTTCTTCAATAATGTTGTGTGGGGTGCTGCTATATGACCATAATTTTTCACAAATCTACGATAGTATCCAATCAATCCCAAGAAACCCCTCAATTTCTTAATGGTTTTGGGAATAGGCCATTCCATGATAGCCTTAATTTTGTTAGGATCCACCTTTACTCCTTCATGTGAAACTGTCTGTCCCAAGTACTCCACCTCATTAAGACCAAAAGCACACTTGGATGGCTTAGCATAGAGTTGATACTCTTCGAGAACTTGTAATACTTGATCTACATGTTGCAAGTGCTCTTCCCATGTCTTGATATAAATCAATATATCATCAAAAAACTCTAATACAAACTTCCTTAATAAATTTTTAAAGATGGAATTCATCAAACTTTGAAATGTAGATGGAGCATTAGTAAGACCAAATGACATCACCAAAAACAAAACACTAATACAAACTTCCTCAAGAAATTTTTAAAGATGGAATTCATCAAACTTTGAAATGTAGATGGAGCATTAGTAAGACCAAATGGCATCACCAAAAACTCATGACCCTCATGAGTCCTAAATGTTGTCTTACAAATATCTTCTTCCTTAATTCAAATTTGGTGATAACCATATTTAAGATCTAACTTTGTAAAATACATAGCCCCATTCAATTCATCTAGAAAATCATCAATGACTGGAATAGGAAACTTATTTTTGATGGTGTACATGTTGAACACTCTTTAGTCTGGACACATGTGTCAAGTATCATCCTTTTTCCGCACCATCACCATTGGTGAGGAGTAAGCACTTTGGCTATGTCTGATAATTCCTGCCTCTAACATCTCCTTAACAATCTTTTCTATCTCACTTTTCTGTATATGTGGGTACCGATAAGGCCTGATGTTGAGGGGTTGGCTCCTTGGAACTAGTCATATGGCATGATCATGATCCCTCTTAGGAGGAGGTCCTCTAGGAATATCGCCAAAAACAATTGAGTGATTCTCAATTATTGCTTGTAAATATAGATGGGTAGGAACATTAGATTGAGAGACTTCTAATGGACATAATTAGGCTACAAATCCATCAACTCATTTCTTAAGCAACTTTTGCATTTGATGAGAGCTAACTATTTGTGGGGACTTTTCCTTCAACCCTCTTAGCTCTATTGCCTTTCCTTCTGATTGGAATCTCATAAACAATTCTTGGAAGTTCATCTCAATTGTTCCCAAGGTAGTAGTCCATTGTACTCCCAAAACAATATCTGTTGCACCCATGGAGATAGCATACATTGGGCTATCAAGGTGATAATATCCCATGGATAATTTAATGCTATGACACTTTCTAGAACTACTGACGGTACCACCATCTGCAATCAAGACCTAAAATTTTGGAGTTTGATATATAAAACAATTTAAACGAGTAGCCAAATTTTTATTGTTGAAATTATGAGTACTACTCGAGTCGATCGACACTGTTACTTTCTACTTTTTGAAGAATCCAGCCACCGTGAGAGTTTGAGGGGTACTAAACCTAGAGTGTATGAAAATAAATGATTGGTTGGGAATCATGTGATTCATCTAGATCCCTATCACCCTCTAATATTCATTCCTTCTCTTCCTCACTCGTTCCTTCAATATAAAACAATTTATTTTCACTACATCTATGCCCTCGACTATATTTTCTGTCATAGTTGAAACATAACCCTTTTGCTCTTTTCTCCTCAATTTGTTGTGGAGTCAACCTAGTAGGTTGTGGTAGTGAATGTGTAGGAGATCTCCTTTAATTCGCTAAAATTTATATTCCCTTGTCTCTTACTAGCCAAAAAGTTCTCCTCCACTTATCTTGCCATTACTATTGCTTGCGATAAGGATTGTGGTTGGAACAATCGTACTTCATATTTTATGCAATCCTCTAAACCGCTTAAAAATAATTCCTTCATATTTTCTTCTGCCACATTCTCTACTCTTAGAGAAAGGGTTTGAAATTTCTGAATATAATCCTTGACCATACCTATTTGCTTTAATTTGGTGAGTTGTCAGAAGTAGTTACCCATAAAGCTATTTCCATAATGAGTAGCAAGTTCCTTTTGAAAAATTGACCATGTGACCACACAACCCTTTTTTCTCTTCTCATCACATAACCAACAATACCAAATAAATTGATCTGGTTCTAGGTATAATGATGCCATAGCCACCTTTTGTTGACTAGGAACATGATGAATATCAAAGAATTGGCCCATTTGGCATAGCCAATTGGTTGGATCCTTGCCATCAAACTTTATCATATCCAACTTAGGTATGAATTGCCTTGGCATATGATTATTAAAGGAAGGATCCTTCTTGAAACCCAAGTCAAGTCCAAGGAATTCATGCTCAACAAAAGCATTATCTTCCATTTTATGAGGCAAATCTTCACCCTTACACCACATACCTTAAATAAATGATTTCAATTCACCCATTTCTTCTATAATATTCTTCTCTAATGATGAAATATCACCCTTGACTTTGTTTATTTCATCCCTAGGGTTAAAATCCTCATTTTTTACTCCCTCATTCTCTGAAGATTTCTCCAGTGTGGTAGCATTCTTTTTGCCTCTTGTTGCGGGCCTTGTCATGATGGTATAATTTTTTTTTCAATAAATCACACAAATGAAACTTAAATTCTCTAAATTTTTTTACTGTAACTTACTAGGGTCAAAATACCACTTACCCAAAATAAACTCCAAGAAATTAGCAGATTTGTAACCTTGAGAGAGAATTTGTTGGAAACCCTAATTTTACAATAACTCTCTTATTTTTACTTCAATTTCTCCAAATTTTGGATTGTAGTCTCCTCTAGTACTTCTTGAAAAACCCAATAAAATCTAGGCTCCAATTCTGCAGGATGTGAACGATATGTATCTTCCAAATAAATTATGTAGACACCCTAATTCTGTAATAATTCACTCAATTCAGCTCCAATTCCTTTGAAATATGGATTATAGCTTCTTTAATATGATCTTGAAAATACTTTTAAAAATTAGACAAATATTCGCCAAAACGTGGGGGATATAGGTTTCACAAAATGACATCCATAATTGAAAAAAAATGCCTTGTCATAACAGTGCCAAGATCATGCTATGATACCACTTGTAATGAAATAACTTGCACAATAGAAGAATATATGAAATATGATGCAAATATTTGATAATAACTGAGAATAACAAGCCACTTCAAGGGGGTTGTGAAATCTCCATCTTAGGCAATACAATTGTTTTTGCATTCACAACAGCTACCAACTTAAATGATAGAGCACCTTCCATGTAGCTTAATAGTGTTAACTTCAACACTTCTCCATGCCCATGGTGGCATCAACTCATTATTTCCAATTATATGCTTGAACAAAAGAGTGTTGGTCCCAAGCTTGAGGTCCTTCCTAAACCTACCACCTAAGCCTTGAGGGTTCGTGATGACCTTGGCTACGTATCCCCTTGTGGGAAATCCGAGGCTTCGTAGTTCGCTCCACAATGACAAGGGAGTTCAATCTCCACTCTTGTATGAGATCTATTATCCCACCTTTAACCCATAATTACTAATTTAATATGTTTAAGCTATCGACATAATCAATTATAATATATGAATAATTTTTCCATCAAGTGTTGGGTCCATACCAATCATTATCAAGCGTTGGTGTACAAACATTCACAATAATCACTAGGGGAATATCACAACATAATCCAAAATATCATATACAATGATTGTCACGAGTATACCTCCATATTTAGAAGTTGATTAGCTCATACACAATACCAGAATAACAGTGGCTGGATCATACATAGATGACAAGTATAACAATGACTGGATCATACACAAATCACGAGTATAACAGTGACTAGCTCGTATGTACATCACAAGTACCGCAATTATTATCTCATTCGCATATCACAATTACATTAGTGATTGGCTCCAACATATATTGCAAATACTCAGTGAGAAGCTCTTACATCACATATACATAGTGACGAGCTCCACCATAAATCACGAATACACAGTAACGAGCTCCAACATACATCACAAATACATAGTGACGAGCTCCAACATACATCACATCCGCAATCACTGATTAACACATCACAATGGTTAACACATATCCATAATGCATCACAGATAGAAATAATATCAGTGCATTGCACACTACACCACGGGCCCTATCCTTTCTCCCGGTTTTCTACACTACTGGACAAATGAGAAGAGGATTCGGTTCATCACATACTACATTGTTGGTCCGTCCTCAACCCCACAAGGCTAAGTATACAGTTTGACAACTGGAAGGGGATTCAGTGCATCCCATACTACACCATGGGTCTGCCCACCATCCCAAGGGTTTCCCCAAGTAGTGAACCTACCAAACCCGGTGGATTCTGACTTCAATCATCTATAGGCCATCGACGACAAGTCTGTCCACCCAGGAAGAAGTAGCTCCCAACATATACCACCTTATGAACTTAGTGATATTTTCAGCTATCTTCTTCATAATCCTGGGTAACACTTGGGATCAGTCACTTTCGTGCTTATTAGTGATAGTCATTGAACCCTCACAATACACAGTTAGCCCTAGATTACCGCTACTCACACGGATGGGTCCCTACCCATGCAACCACTACGATAATATCATAACTAGGGTAGCTGCTACCTTCACCTTCGTGAACCAGGTGAATGCTGACTAATCCATAGTAGTAGCCCAGACATTGGTCATTGACACGGTCCAATGACTGCCTATCGCTGTTCAAATATCTCGAAGGTTCATTCTTGGGCAGGTCATACATAACATGAGTCACAATCACAATCAACAAATACACAAACCTATACATAAAGACCTCTAGATATGGAGTTAAATTACACAGACGCATAAGAGATACATGAAACCAACATGTGATGGGCTTTACCCAACATATACATATAATGAAATACCCATTATAAAGTAGTTAAATCCCTTCATTCTGTTTAATAGAAGCCTATTATGTATTAAATCTTAGTTATTAAATTCCCTTAACTTGATCATACCCATTCGATACCCATTCCACTTCAATCTGAGGCCTACTAAAAAGAGAATGTCAAACCAATTAGGAACAACCCCAATCCTTGGAGTTTCCCCCCTAAGCCCTCCCCCTACAGACTTGAAGTCATAGGGGCATCCTTCGCCCAAGGTCCCGCCTACGTTCTTGCTTCCAAACAGGTCAAAGTCACACATAGTTCTCCTTGCATGGTCTCTCCAAGACCTACACACAAGTTCCCATACCTAGGGTGTCATTAATGATTCCCTTCAATTACTAACTCTAAGTTCACAATTTAGCAACCTATATAGTAACACTCTCCTTCAAAAATATCAAGGTCCTCAATCAACTCCCACATTATTATTCATAAACTATCTTGAACGTCCCAAGGATTGTTTTATCCACATAGGGGCTATGCTTACTAGTCGACATGAAATTACCTTGTTCACATAAACCTGTACTTTCATTTAAAATTGATGTCACATCCCACCCGTGGAAGAATAGGGAGATTAAAGAAAAATAAAATAAAGACTAAAAAATGAATAGGGATGTGATGACTCTTTTTCGAGGCTAAAAAAATTTGTAGTGCCCGAGGTGGGGATTTCACATTGGTATCAGAGACACCGGGTTCAAATATTGGACCTATGAAGCTCACCTGACTCTGGACTAAAGTATATTACCTAGCACTACCAACCAACCATAGCTAAGTTGATCACTTGATATGTACATAATAGTTTTGAATATTTTAAATGGGCTTTCAAGCTTGTGAGAATGCATGACTAGTTCTAATCAAGAGAACCTGAACATGTGGAATAGAAATTTGGATATACAAATTATTAACAAAAATTAGAGTGCATAGTGGAAGGTTAAGGATTGCACGATTGTTAGTCAATCAAACTCACTTGTTGAATTTGATTTTACCCCTTGTTATGAGGAAAATTTCATTGCATATATAAGGGTATTAAGAATCTTTCTCATGATAAGAGCATGAATACTATCCCCACTTAATAGATTAGTATGCGTTAAAGATAGTGTTTGCAATACCTTTAGTGGGTAGTTTGTGACTACCTCAACACTTAATGGTGAAATGTAGTTCTTGGTGCAGGGTACTTTGATAACTTATAAATATTAATTGGTAAATTGTGCAACCAATGGTAAAATATAGACATATTTTAAGAAATATTAACCCCTAAATTCATAATGGAGGATTCAATTAAGCGAAAATTCTTACTCAAGGATATATTTTTAGTATGCACCCTCTTAAATCTTATAAAAAATTATTCCAAATTGGTTAAATTAAGAAGGGAACCACTTGGGAGATAAGGATAAAAGGGGTTCAAAAGCAATTAACTTGGCTCACAACCAATTTTTTTGAAGAAAAATATCAAATGTGACAATTTAATAAGCCAAGACGACTTATCCTAAAGGGGGAAGGATGTCACATCCCGCCCGTCGAAGAATAGGGAGATTAAAGAAAAATAAAATAAAGACTAAAAACTGAATAGGGACATGACTCTTTTTCGGGGCAAAGACAAAAAATTGTAGTGTTCAAGATGGGGATTTTACAGGGGCAAACCTCCAAATATCTTCAATGAGAACACAATTCACAATATAATGATAAAATAAGACTCACAACCTCCTATATATATATATATATATGCTTATGATACCACCCATGCCGACTTAGATAATTCTATATAAGCCCTTGGCCGACTTAATCAACTAAATAACAATACAATAATGATAATATGACTTAATTAGGAATAAAGTCAAACCGACTATTCATAAAGTGATGTACTCTAATATTAAGAGTGTAGCAACATATATGTGGTAGTTATCTCAAAATTTCATTGCACTCTTGCCTTCGATTGATTAAAATCTTGTACGGTAGAATTGGCAGGGATTGTCCTAGACCCGATATTATATTGCTTGATAAATGCCTCTTTTAAATCTTTTTAAAGTCGGAATAGGCAGACATTTTTTGACCTGGAACAACGGTTTTATTGTAATGTTGGTCCATGTCTAAGACGACAAACAACCAATGCTGGTTGATTATTTCAATATAGATTGGAATGTATATACTGCTACCGAACTTTTTGAATGAAGATGTAATCAAAACAATTGTCTAAGATAGGCACCTTGTATGGATTGCTGAATCAATGGAGCAGAAAGAGCTTTGGACATTAAGAATGTGTAAATATGCAACCCAATTAAACGTTATTAGGGACTTGGAGATAGGGCCTTGACTACGCAAACTTGGGATAGGGAATTAATTTAGAATAGTTCTAGAAAACTTCAAGAATTTGTAGACCTAAATAAACTTTTAAGGGATCAAAAAGAATTGAAATGGTGGAACCATGTAGATTCTTTGAAGAGGACAACAGACCTTAGAGCAAGGAGAATTAGAGAGAGCTGGCAGAGACCTTGTCGGAGAGCATGAGACAATTAGGATTCTTTTTTCGGAAGAGCTATAGAAAGACGATACAAATATGCCTATAGGAAGCCATTTCTGTAGTTGCCAGCACATCTTGGTCCAGATCCGATTAATTATCTCATAAATGCAATCTGGAAAGAACAAACTGATAAATTGGCTGAAAAGTCAATGATTCGATTCCATCAGGGGGAATTGAAAAGACAAGGGAGAGAACCAAGCATACAAGGAAATGACAATCGAGATAATCTGACCTATGGGAGGAAAAGTAGAGAGAAAGATGATGATGGAGAAACATTGATAGGAAAAAGGAAAACAAAAGGAGGAATAGACAAAATTGTCTCCACCCTAGCTAATATGATGTGGCCAAATATTGTTACACCAACCATGGAGGGAGACAACTAAATGCAATTAAAATTCAAGAGGGGCCAATGCCATAGGTAGCCTTCAATGATGGACAAACACAAAACATCATTCCCTTCTATTTTGGGTGGAAGGGATAGTCACTTCATTGAGGGTCAATGAAAATTTCAAGTTGGATTAAAGACTGACAACTTGCATGAGTTATTCAAGGAAGAAAGGATCAGCAAGATGGCTAGTTTTTTGGTCAAAATTCATAGCAGAAGATCGAACATTGAAAAGAATCTGGAAATCTATTAGTTTTTTGGCCCTTGGTCCCTTAGACTGTTTGGTCTCGTGGACATCATTAAAATCTCATTCATTCAGAGGCTTTGGCAATAACTACTTGGTTAGGTGGTTAATTGAGTGAAGGAAGCTAAATGTAGAGTCATTTGTAGGAAATTGTGATAAGTGGGAATTTTTTGAGGAAATCAAGGAACAACTTATGGAGGAATTGCATTTGGGTAGTTGAGGATGTTGGCTGTGTGAGAGGTTCGCCATTTATGTGGAACTAAAAAATCATTGAAAGGTATAGCTATTTCTCAATCATCCAATTATTGTAGTGTGAAATTCTAGGATTTTGAAAGGCAATTTTAATCCTAGCATTATAGATTTTAGAATAAATCATGCGAGGGATCAATGGATTTCGATGACATACTCAAAGAAAATGACAAAAACCCTCTTAGCGTGCTATTGACTTCAATGCATTTGGGGTTAGGGAAGCATTATTGAATATGGAACCAAAGGGAATAATTTATCTAGGATAATAGAAGGCAAGGGAAGCAACCATAACAAAGACATAACAAAGACATTGAATGGGTCTTTATTGAGCTCTAATCTGGAAATGAATAACTCAAGTTTTAACTTTGAAATCCTTCACTTTGCCAATTTGATCATTGGCTCATAATAGTGGAGGTGGATGAAAATAGAAAATTCAAAAGATTGTTTTTCAAATTGGAATTCATGGGGTCTTCAATGTAGAGATTGGACAAGTTTAAGGTTTTTTTTTTTTTTTTTAAGGATCAAGAACCAAAGCAAACCAAAAGATGAAGTACACTATAAGGTGTAAAACGCTTAACCACATTCGAGGCACAATTAAGCAACAACAATAAAAACCAAAATTAAAAAAGGAGACAACATAAAGCCTCCAAAAACTAGTCATTAGACAAGCAAAATCATAAGTAGCATATCAAGCTCCACAATAAGATGTTCTATTCCCAACTAAGAGAGGTTCTATTCCAAACAACATTTTTTATTGTTGTCATTTTCATAGCAGTCCACCTCAAAGGTGCCAATCACAAGGTTTGCTTCATCTTTAGGAGCCAAATCTTGAAAAAAAATCCTTATCACCATCTTCCTCTTTGATTGGTTTGTTGACACTGTTCTTTTCCATATAATCCTTGAGCAGATTCAACTCATTGCCCAACTTATCTTTGTTCTATCACCCGAAATAGACATTGACAATCTCATGTTTGTATACCAATGTTAGTCTCTCCTTCAAAAGAATCATGTATTTGTTCTTTGGCATTTCAAAATCATAGAGACTCGCCACATAATATTTTTAAAAAGTGAGCATCAATAAGAATCCTCCTACCCTGAAATTCTAATCATTTCTTGCTTTCCATATATGCAAGAGAATTTAATTAGCTAAAACACACTAGAACTTATGAAGATCCTTAGAGAAAATTTTAACAAAACCAAACAAATGTTTTGCCCAATTGAAACCATCTCTACTACTTTATTACCCAAGAAAACAAACCATAATTTAAGAGTAGAAGGGCAATCAAAAAATAAGTGCTCAAAAGTTTCAACTCTATTACAAGGCCTACAATTATTAATCAGAAAGCCAGGATAGAAAATACCATTAAAACAAGTTTTTAAAGAATAAGCATCCATCTAAAATAGGTCTTCTTAGGTTCACAAATAGAGGACCACATATGATTAAAGAGAAAGGATATTTCTTTCTTGGAAAAATTAAGATTCGAGGCCTCTCTAATTTTGCTTAAAATTTCCATTGAGCTAGCCAATATCAAATATAACTTCTTTGAGGTCAGTTTATGAAACACAGTACCATCATTCCATTGGATAATATTGAAGATTTCAGTATTAAACTTGAGATCAACATGAAACTTCACATTTAAGAAGGCTTTGTTCACAATTGATAAGGTTATTTTTTGAGAGCTAAGAATCTCAAGCTTCTCTTGCAACTTGCTCTAGCCTTTGATATTGCCTCTCTCAAGGATGTTACCAAAACTAGCAATGCCTTTGGAAGCCCAATATTTAGTAGGGCAACCCTTAGTTAAAGCTAAGGGTTTATTGTTCCAAAAAAGATTCCACCAAATAGATCTATACTCAAAAAAACATTGTCATTTATGGAGAAAGCTTCACAACTATGAGTAGATGTCTCACATTTTCCCAAGCCCTCTAGGTGCTACCAAAGACATTTGAGCCAAAATGACACATAAATTTACCAAACAATACATCATGAGGGTGTAACCCCAACCAATTCCTCCCTTTCTTATGTTTAGACAAGCATACATTATTTCTCACCAAGACTTTCCACATCCACTTAGCTGCTAAGGCAATACTTTGCAAATTTGTTTGGACAAAAAACACCATATCCAACAAACAACACGCCTTATTTTAGCACCTTTCCCATCAAACCAAATAAAATTTCTCATCATCTTCTAAATTTTATCAACTTGATAGTTGCCAAATAGTCAAGCAAAAGAAAAGTAAATGCTAAATGAGGCAAGTACCTTTTGATAGACCTATACTCTACTAGCCAAAGAGAGCAATGCGTTTGCTAGTGGATGTTTTTCCTTTCAACTTTTTTAAACATCCAAAGCCACATCTCTTTTAGAGAAGGCTCAATAGATAAGGGAATTCCCAAAAATCTAACAATTTTATTTGGACCTCCCCAAAGCCAACTAGATCCACACAACCATGTTAGAGGATTATCTTTCTAGCCCAAAATGATAGATTTATGATCTACAATATTAACACCAAAAGTATCACAAAAAAGCTTGAAGTTTGGCAAGAGCATTATTGAAATTACCCTGTGAAAGCTTTAAGAATAGAGTTGTGTCATAATAAAATTGAGCACCCATGAGCTCTTTCTTATTAGGCAATATTATACCCTTAATTGGAGGGAAAATACCTCAATGTTAAGAATATACTACAAAGCATCAACAACAATAATAAAAAAAGGCTTAAGGACAATCTTGTTTGATGGATCTCTGAAGATAAATTGGATAAGTAAGAACAACTTTGATGTCATTTTGAGTAGAGGCTTGACAAAAAAAGATCTCAACCCATTTGTCAAAGGACCTTGGAAAGCCAAATCCCTCTAAAACTGTGAGGATAAATCCCTAAATCCTATCATATTCCTTTTCAAAATCTAAGAGCATTGTACATGCATTTTGACTAGAAAACTTAGCCCAATGGAGACTTTCCCAGTTGGTAATCAAATTCTCCAAGATAAATCTACCCTTGATAAACTTGTTTTTGTTCATCAAGATGGTTTTCTTCAAAATATTAGTTAATCTAAGAGCCAACAATTTTGCAAGAATTTTACAAGTTCAATAATGTTATTGGCCTCCAATTCTTAATCAAGGATCTATCCCAATCTTTTGAAATCAATTTGATCACACCTTTATTAATACTAGCCCTTATAGATCCAATTTTAAAAGCCTTATCATAAACCTCCAAAAGATCCTCTACAATCTAGTCATTGTTAACCTCATAGAATTCAATTGGAATTCCATTTGGCCTAAAGGCTTTGCCCAATTCAAAGGAATTAATAACTTGGGAAATCTCCTCTTTGATAAATTTCTTACTAGTCTCCTCACTTTCAAAATCCCCCACCTTAGGATTGAGGCTTTTATAAAGGATTCTAGCCCTAGGATTGCTACTATTATCTTTAGATAAAAACAATTTTTTGTTGAAGCATTGAAAAACATTACAAATAACCTTCGAGGCTACCATCAACCACAATAGGACCAATATTTTCTCTTTTATTCTTGGCTTTAAGAATGTTAAAGAAATACTTAGAATGTCTATCCCCCTCCTTAATATTGGCTCTAATTTTGGCACCTTGGCTTTTAAAAAATTGAATACATCTGAATTGATGTTGCCTTCACCAGCTCCTCATAGATATCTTTATCATTAGAGTTACATTGTAGATTATATTCCAGTTCCAACTTCTCCTCAAACCCATTTTCTTCTTTCTTATGATCTAAGGCCTTTTTCTTTCCCAACAATCTTCATAAGCTCCTTCTAGGCCAAAATCATTCTATCTCATCTCTCAATAGCCAAGACATTAGAAAAGGCTCTGTTGAAAATTTTGACCTTAAAAATCTCCCCAGACAATTGTTATCTTTTAGAAGAGGTATTCAATTTTAAGCATTTTTCTTTCCTGCATTTGTTTATATCCCCAATACCTCTGATAATTACAAGTACCAAGAGGGGATTGATCAAACATGGTAGATGGGATAACTTGAATTGGAAACTCATCTGAATTTTCTTTAAATGCAAAAAAACCTTTATAAAAGTAAACTGAATAAACAACCCATTTACTCAAGCCTTGGTTGTTAAACCAAGTAAACCAAAATTTATTTTTCCTTTTCTTTTAAGTCTCTAAAGGATCTCTAATATTTAAAATTCTTTTCATTTTAGACTAAAAGAAAAGACCATTTCCTTTCCACAAGGCCTCATTACCACCATATTTATCTTCCTTATGCTCCACCATATCAAAATCACTTGTAATAATACATGGGATTTTAGGAAGGTTTTCTGCTATCCAATTCCAAATCACATATTTTTTTGTAATCATTGATGAGCACACACTTATACTGAGAAGGGGAGGGGGACGTGAATCAATATGTTAATCTTTTACTAATTTAATATTAATAACCACAACAATATCAATCATACAAAATCAAACAATAAAGGAGACAATATTTATGTGGAAACCCTTTAGAGAGAAAACAACAGCAAATGGTCTTCTTTTGTCCAAATCCGACCACAAAAATTAACATACTTCTTACAAAATATTTTTAGGCACCAACTCAATGGAGAGACCAATCCCCACTATTAAGAACAAACTTAGCAAGAGACACCAATCTTTTCTATTGAGAGTCACCAACCTCTAAATGAACAAAAATTTTGACTTGTTGAAATACTTCTTCAATGGATGACAATTAAATAGATCTCCTTCACAAAAAATATGCCTTGAATGGTCTTCTATTTTTCTATCCTTCAAAAATTTGCTTGAAATTAAATGATATATCTTTATTCCTCCACACACTCTTCACCACATTTTACAAACTCCCTTTATACATGCTTGGAGTGGGGCGATTCATTGAAAGGACATATCTCATCATAAAGGAGATGCCTTTATTTATAGAGGCACCTCTTCATAACCATCAAAGTGGAATGTCTTGTCCCTTAGTTTGGAGCACTACCATGAAAGGTTATTTTTAATTTTGAATTCCCAAAGTGGTGTGCCAATCACCAAGGGTCAGCCCCAAAAATAATAATCTAACTTTAATTTATCAAAGCAATTTCAACAATATTACACAATTTTAAATGGGGTGATTTAACAAATATGGGTGTTAAATTAAGATGATTTCACTTGGCCTTTCCTCCCTTGACGACGATGATTTAATTTGACATCAATGAAAATCAATTCCAACAATCTCCCATTTGTCATTGATGACAACCTTACATAGAAATACCATGTAAATATAGCAAGAACATAATGCTCCCCCTTTCTCTAATGATTCCCCATTGACATCAATGACAAATGAATCCATGGTACATTGTAAGATAATGTAGTGATGAGCTCCCCTTGGCAAGATTCTCCTTAGTGACTAGATGAAAAAAAAATATCCCCAAATTCTATCTAAGATACTCAAAAGTTTCTTTTGAAGGGTCTTAGTGAAAATATCTACAATCTATTCTTGTGTTGAAATGTTTTCCAACTTGACCTACTATTTTGTTACTTGCTCTCTTAAGAAGTGATATTTGATTGGAATATGCTTCATTCTGGAGTGCATAACATAATTCTTCGAAATGTTTATTTCACTTGTGTTATCATAAATATTGAAATTGGATGAACATATTCTACCTTAATATCTCTTAGTGTTTTCTTCATCCAAAGAACTTGTATGCAACAAGATGTTGTTGCTATGTATTCAAACTCTACTGTGGATAGAGAAACAAAAGCTTGTTTGTTGCTTAACCAAGATTTAAGAATACTACCAAGGAAAAATGCTGACCCACTTGGACTCTTTCTATAATCAATATTGCCAGCTCAATCTGCATCAATATATGCTATTAGGGTGAAATTTCCACTTCTTGGATACCACAAACCAAAATCCAAAGTGTCATTTAGATATTTAAATATCCTTTTAATTGCTTGCACATAGGTTTCTTTTGGTGCTACCTGAAACCATGTCACCATGACTACAACTTGCATGATATCTAGTTTTGAAGTTGTTACATATAGTATCCCAATCATGGACTTGTATGGAGTTTGATTTTCTTATGGGGATTCATCATCTTTAATTAATTTGCAACCTGTGACCATGGGTGTGCTCACTGGTTTGCAATCTTCCATCCTAAATTTCTTCAACATCTCCTTGATATACTTGGTTTGTGAGATGAAGATACCTTTGTTGGATTGGGAAATTTGTAACCCAAGAAAGAATGATAACTTACGAAGCATGGACATCTCAACCTCCTTTTGCATTTTCATAGCAAACTCTTGACACATTTTGTCATTACTACCTCCAAAAATAGTATCATCCACATAAACCACAACAATCAATTGATCACCACCTTCAGTCTTAATGTAAATATTTCTATCAAAAATTCTCTTTTTGAAGTCTTGTTGTTGTAGATACTTGTCAAGTCTCAAGTACCAAGCTCTGGGGGGTTGTTTCAACTCATAAAGTGTTTTCTTTAGCTTGCACACATAATTCTTATCTGCTAATAAGAGGAACCCTTCTGGCTATTGAATATATACTTCTTCCTCTAAATTTCTATTGAGAAAGGACGACTTGACTGTAGGATTTGAGAAATGCAAATCCACAAAACCCGATCAATACCTGCATGCAAAAGACTTGTCACAGAGAAAGAGAGAGATCAAGACAAGGGTTTGGCTCTCACAATGTGCAAGATGTATTCCAGAAAAATGAATAGAGCATCAAAGAAATACAAGAGATCAATCCTTATAAAAGGAGATCAAAACCTAAAAGGAAAACCTAATCCTAAAGGTGAGTGCATTTAATAATTAATATTAATTATTAAATGACTAATATGTGTGCAAGGCGAAATCTTAAGAGGAGAGTAAAGTTAATTAATTACTTTACTCTAACACCCCCCCTTAAGATGAGCAAGAATGCAGCTACAAACTAGTGCAAGAAAGCAAAAGTAACTACAATGCATGAAAGTAAAATTGGGTCCCGACAACTAGGCCTGATTAGGTACCCAAGTACAAGGAAATCTCTATGAAACGGAGAAAAGGAGAAAACCCAGTGGGAAAAAACTCCTCTCCAAAAAGAGATGCAAAAAAGAAAGTACAAATAGAATGTCTCAAGAGACTCTCTTAAGAACATATGCAGATATACAATCAGATACCCCCCCATGAGAGAGAGTGGAGACTCCAAAGCCCCCCCAGAATGAGAGAACCCCTGTGCCAATGATCAAACCGATGTGTCGCCTCAGAGGAAGAAACAGATCCAACGGTCGAAGAAGAGGAAATCCCTGGATGTGAGGTGAAAATGGTAGTCCTGGATGATGCTCATTGAAGAACTAAACAACAACATGAGTGTATGAATAACAAAATAGTGAATCAAACAACTCAAGATGATCCTGAAATGGAATCTCCAATGAAGAAGGGATAACAGGTGTGCTGAATCTATCATCTGTGTGGAAAGGAATATCCTCAGATATGGCCTCAACAATTGCACTTGATGGCTCGATGAGTGGAGCAACAATGTCAGTCACAACTGAAGAGGTATCCTGCTGAACAAATGTGATCTCAACAGGAGGAAGAGGTGTAGAAGTCTCAACACTAGTCTCATGAACAGATGGAAGAACACATAAGTTCAAGTGACCGAACTTCTCCTCAGATACTGCATGCTCTCTTGTAGAAAGAGAGGGAGATGGTGGACCAAAGTGTGTGAATGCATACAATCGGGAAGAATGATCAACTGTCCCTGTTGCAACAATGTTGCCAGTCTGAATGTCTCTGATGTGCACTGAATCAGGTGTGAACTCAACTGTCTTCCCTGTCCCACTGTGAGCAATCTGATAGATGGAGAGAAGGTTAGTGGACAAAGATGGAACACATAGTACATCATTGAATGTACCGTCATCAATATCGATAGAACCTTTCCCACATACACTCATATAAGTGTTATTACCCATCAAGATGTGTGGTGAGGATGCAGCCTCGAAAGATGAGAACATGTCCTGAGAAGATGCCATATGGTGTGAAGCACCTGAATCCAGTAGCCATCTAGATGAATGTGAACTGGTGGTTGCACATAATGCATGACCCTTATGTGGGGCCTGTCCATCTATCTGGAATGATGGTGAAGAAGAAGACCCGCCTGAAGTAGATGAAGAAGAGTGATGAATATGGTTCTTCTTAAGAAGAGCTGTCAAATCTGAAACCTGTTTTGCATATCCATCTATCTTCTTCTCATAACACTTAGACTCATCATGTCCTAGCTTAGTGCAATAAGCACACTTAGGTCTATCTTTCTTCGATGATTCCCCCTTAGGAGAAGGTGAATCAGAAGTCTTCTGTGAACTAGAATCCTTCCAATGCTCTGTGGTCTGTGGGTTTCTGCTTCTGCTTCCCCTGAGATGATTGTGCTACCAATGCTTGGTGTGGTGATCCTGTGAGAGCATCCAACTGTGATATCTTAGCCTGCTCTCGTGTCAAACGATCACAAAACACCTCAAAAGAAGGCATGGTAAAACGTGCACCCAAGGCATCCATAGTGGAATGGAAGGTAGATGAGAATATCTGAAAGTTCCCACGAAGCTTTGACAAAATCAGGTAAATACACTCTGTATCAGTCTTAACCTTACCACAACCCTGTAGAAGAGATCTCTGTTGTTTGAATTTCATCAGAAAGTCCTCAATGGAGGGAAAAGAATCAGGTACAAGTGAAGTCAACTCTGCCTCAATCTGCAATGCTCTAAACTCGTTGATAGTGCCAAAAAGTCCCTCAAACTTGGTCCAATAGGCCCTAGGTGTGAGACACCCTTCAAGATGAAATAGGAGACTGTCTGAAATGTGCAAAGCAATCAATCCCATAGCCTGATCCATATTATTCCTGTGCTGCATAACCTCAAAGGCGCGAGTCAATGGAAGCTGAACCGCATCCAAACAGGACCATAACCCTCGAGACTGAAGAAGTGTCATCATGCAACCCTTCCAAGTGTGATAATTATGCGGTGTGAGAAGCTCAATAGATCTGTTGGCCATCCTGTGAACTGTGCCTCAACTGCTTTGAATTTTTTTTATTATTATTATTTAGTGGTCTTTTAGAACTAGACAGAAGATGCAAAAGGGGTTTGTTTGTTTTGGTGTTTATAGATTCTGGTTTCTGATGCAAATGACAGAAAGCAGGAAAAAAAAACACCCCCCCACAATGCAAAAATCCAATCCCTAGTACAAACTGAAAGCCAAAAAACAATAGAAAGCAGTAATTGGTTGAGACAAATCTCTGTGTACCTGAAGAATTTTCTGGTGAAATAAACTGCAGATCTGGAAAGAGCACAGAACCACCTTTCCAATGCCTATTTGCTTTCGAAAAACAGAGCAAAAACGAGCAAGTTATGCCCCTCGGAGTGCAAAAATCTCATCGGATTTTGACTGCGAAAAAATGTAGCCAAACTGCAAAATTTTGAAAAATTTCCTGCACCATCAAAATGGCGCCAGAACTAGCTTTCCGACGATATCTTGTTTTTGCAAAACAGAGATCGTATGCAAAAAATACGCCCGATTCCCTGAAAGTTGCTCAAAAGGGTTTTTTAAAAAGTTTCCACAGCCCTCAGGGGCTTAAAACCTTCGGCCCCTGGTCACATGGACGACCAGGGGGTTGGGGGCTAGGTTCTGGGCGCACGGCCCCTGGTTCTACATGTGATCCTGTTGCTTGCAGGGTAAGCCCTCAGGGGCTGTCGGTAGGGTGTTGGTCACCCACATGACCTGGGGCCAGCCGAGTTAAGCCCACGGGGGCTGCACAGCCCACCGGCGGTGGCCTGGTGGCTCCGCCCGACTTGGTGGCGCCTGGGTGGCGGACCGGCGGCGCCCGGGTTATACACTGGCAGTGCAAAATTTTTATTGAAAACCTTTAAAAATCATTTTAAAAATTGATTTTTTTCAAAATTTTTTTAAATTTTTTTGCCTCGAAAATTGTGCCGTACGACCCTAGTAAATTTTTTTGCTTCCCAGAACGACTGTGGCCAAATTGGACAAATTTTATATGAAAATAGGGGTTTTTGGACATTGCGAGCTCAACGGTGAGGTCCGTTTGACCTCAAAGTGTACCAAAAAAATAAACCCTCCCTATTCCAAATAAAAAATAGAAAAAGAAAACAGATTTGATGCAGCTAAACCTAGATCTCTAAATCTTTCAAAAAATTGAACAAGGTGCAGCAGATCTTGCTCTGATACCATGTAGGATTTGAGAAATGCAAATCCACAAAACCCGATCAATACCTGCATGCAAAAGACTTGTCACAGAGAAAGAGAGAGATCAAGACAAGGGTTTGGCTCTCACAATGTGCAAGATGTATTCCAAAAAAATGAATAGAGCATCAAAGAAATACAAGAGATCAATCCTTATAAAAGGAGATCAAAACCTAAAAGGAAAACCTAATCCTAAAGGTGAGTGCATTTAATAATTAATATTAATTATTAAATGACTAATATGTGTGCAAGGCAAAATCTTAAGAGGAGAGTAAAGTTAATTAATTACTTTACTCTAACATTGACATCCATATGATAGACTTTATAGTTCAAGTAAAACAAGCAAATGCCAAAAAAATTCTAATAGCTTCTATTCGCGCAACATGAACAAAAGTTTCTGCAAAATTAGTACCTTCAACATGACCATACTCCTTACAAACTAACCTTTCTATATTTCTTATCACTTGTCCATATTCATTCAACTTGTTCTTGAAAACCCACTTAGTGCCAATCACATTTTTGTATTTTAATCTTGGGACAAGTTCCCAAGCCTCATTCTTTTGAATTTGATTTATCTCTTCTTTGATAGCACCGATCCAATGTTTGTCTTCACTTGCTTTTGCAAAATTCTTAGGTTCTATTTAAGATAATAAGGAAAAGTTTGCATGTTTTGATGCATATGCTATTCTTGTCGTTGTTTGAATTTCAATATCTTTATCACCAAGAATTAGATTTTTTGGATGATTCCTTTTGACAAATTTGGATGCATATTTGTATTTTTTAGTTCAATTACTTCTTTTTCATCTTCTTATTCTCTTTTTTCTTCCTTGAAACTTAGTTCCTTTGGGTAATCAATTTCTTGTGCTTTCTCCTTTTGCTACCTTACTTGATCCACTTTTACATTTGCACTCTCAACAATCTTGTGCAATATTTTATTATAGCTTTTATAGGCCTTGATTCTTGAAGAGAAACCAAGGAAGATACCTTTATCAAATTTGGAGTCTAATTTTACCAAATACTCATCATCTCTTCTTATGTAGCATTTTCTTCCAAGAACTTTGAAGTACACAATTGTAGCTGGTCTACCCTTCCATAGTTCATAAGGTGTTTTACTATAGTTTAGAATGTAGACTATTGTATTAATTGCTTCTCTCCAAAATATGTCTAACAACTTAGATTCATTCAATATTGTTCTTTCCATCTCTTGAACAATTAGATTCTTTCTTTCAACAACTCCATTCTGCTATGGAGTCCTTGTAGTTGAGATATGTCTCCTTATTCCATGTTGCTCACAAAATTATTCAAATTCATTTGAAGTAGATTCTCCTCGATTTGATCTCAAACACTTGATTTTTAAAATAGTTTCATTTTCAACTAAGGCTTTGAATGCCTTAAACTTCTCAAATGCTTCAAATTTCTCCTTTAGAGAAGTAACCCATGTCATTCTAGAATAAACATCAATTAGCAACATAAAATAAATCTCACCTTGCAAAATTTGTGTCCTTGTAGGCTCATAGAGGTCTGTATGGACAAGTTTTAATGGTTTTGATGTTGAGTACTCCTTTAATGTGAATCTTTCCCTTGTTTGTTCCCCTTGTTGACATTGCTTGTTGATAGTGTTTGAAGGCTTAAAAATCCTTGGCATATCTCGTATAGATTTCTTAGTGCTATATTTTACTAGATTATCAATGTTTATACGATCGATTCTTCTATGCCATAACCAAATCTCATTTGCTTGCCCCATGTAGAAATTTTCTCTTTTGATCTAATTATGTAAAGGTTATTAGTTGTTCTACTTGCATTTACAACTAGTTTTCCTATACTCATCTGTAGACATCTAAATTTGACCACTTCCACATGGTCAAAATCGTCTACTCTATTCATCTATTTCATTAATAATGATTAAATAATTTATTTAATCATTATTTCATTTTCTACTTAAGGTTCCTAAAGTATGTAATTGAATAATTAAATACTTTACCTTACCCCTTTTCTTCTCTAAATTAAATAAATACGACAATTTATTTAATTGAGTCACTTAACATTTTGATTAAAAATCAAATTTTAATTCCTCACCTTCTCTCTCCTTGTGACATCCTCCATAATCCTCATCTAATATGGATTAAATAAATTAATCTATGATTAGGATGTGCACCACTTAATCAAGATTAGTGTCACATCCTCCATAATCTCCCACTTGCTTCTAATCTCTCATTAATTCTTTTAATCAAGGGTTTGCACAACCTTAATCAAGGTCATTAGCCACATTTAGCATACCTTTTTTAGTTAACCTTTCCACTTGCCTTTCTTAGCCTTGACTCCCTTTCCCATGTGAATTTGTAATTCACATTTATTCATCTTAGGCTCCTCTCTTCCCCATGTGAATTTTTAATTCACTTTTATCCTTCCAAGGAATCTTCTCTTCCCCATGCAAGTTCTAGAACCTTTGACTTATCACATCACATGTGCCAAAGACTTCTAGAACTTTAGACTTGTCACATCACTCACATGTGGAAAATCTCCATCTCTTTGGAAACCCTCTCTTATCCATTAGACTCTCTCAAACATGTGAATTTTTAATTCACTTTTATTCATAGATGATTCTCCTCTTCCCCATGTGATCATTGAGAGGTCACATCATCCCTTTTCGAAGGTACTTGTCCTTCCTCCACATCATGTACTTTTCTTCCACCTCACTCCCACATCATCTCACCCTAAGCCATCTCACATTCCACATGTCAAGATGTGAGGGCTTGTGAGTCCTCAACTCACCGTAGCCCTCCATCTTGACCTTGTTGGTTTAGTCTCAACCATTGAATTCTCTAGATAATTCAAATCTCTCTATAAATACCCCCTCCTTCCTCTCATTTTGAAAATGAGATTTTGCTACCAAACTCTTGCCAATTTTTCATTTGCAGCATTTTAGCCATTTACAAGCATCCTTCATCAATCCACTAAGTCATTTATCCACTAGCATTTTATCACATTTTGCATCTTGCATCTATTCACCTCCATAGCCATCCAAGGAGCACACAAACTCTCAAAAATCAAGGGCCACCAAGGAAATCTGTAACACAAAAGATATAACAATTTATCTTCTTGTTTGTTTATCTTTCTTGCATAGATATTCCTTTAGGCCAATCTTGAGGTGTATTTCTTGTGTTTTTCCTTTTAGTGCATCATTGTTTAGTTTTGCATCTTAGAATAAGGGTAGAACATTTTAGGGATCACATCATCTTTCCAATTTCACAACATTTAGCATAAAATGTGAGGGTGTGTTCTTGATCACACATTTGGCTAACATTTAGAAGATTATATTTCAACCCTTCAACATTCAAGACATTTTTAGTTTTAGTTTTTCCATTGTTAAGACTGAGTACCTTTACCAGTTATCCTCACTGTAGCATTGTCTCCAAATTTTACCATACCTCCATTTACTTCTTTTAAAGTGAGGAATTTTCTCTTGTCCCCTGTCATGTGGCTTGAAAACCATTGTCAATGTACCATTGATTTCCTTCATTTTGAGCGTGAAAGGCTGTTTGTACAAGCATGGATTTCTCCTTCTTTTCTTGTTCTTTCTTCTTTTTCCAAAATTTTGTAGTTTCTTCGTTTTGTTTATCTATGGCTTCCACTTTCTTGTTCTGCCTAGGAGACTCCACAAAACCACTTCTACATAAGCGTGTTGTATGTTCATAGTTGTTGCACTTATAGCATGTCAATAACCCTTCCAAAGTTTCCATGAAATCCATAAATTGGAATATTAGGGGCATCAATTCCCCTAAAAAAATGCACATGATCAAGCACCAAATTGGTCATACAAGAGAAAACATAATACTATTACAAGAAAAAAATTAACATAGAAAAAATAAATTGTTTTAATGATTAAATGGAGCCAATGGGAGGGCACATTTGACTAAGCCCAAGGTGCATTTGGGGGTTTGGGAATTATTTGGAATCCAAGTAGAATAGCAATAGAACTAGTGGCATCAAGTCCATCTTGGTAGGTGGTTAAGGTGAGAATGCAATGGCTAGCCGAAGAAATATATTTAATAAATATATATGGACCAATTCAAACAAAGGAAAAAATAGAGACGTGAACTCAATTAGTAGATATAATACAAACTCTAACGAAGAGGAAAATTATTTTGGGGGAACTTCAATGCAACCCTAAATAATTTAGATAGAAAAGGTAGTACATCTAAAGTATCTTAGGCATAGATAGATTTCCAAAGTTTTGTGAGTGATAATTGGTTGAAGGATGTTGTGCCAAAAAATGGCGTGTTTACCTAGATAAATAGGAGGAAGGTTTTTATCGCATATAGCGGAAAGGATTGATAGATTCATGTTGGTTGGGGATTGGGAAACTATACCGGCAACATCTGAGACACAAATTCTCACTATGACTGAGTTGGATCAATTCCCAGTAATATTGATCTTCCGCTTGGACAACCCCCAATTAAGATGTCCCTTCAAGTTTGAGAACATGTGACCAAGAGGTAAGGAGCTAGAAGGAATAATGGTTGATTGGTGAGCATTTAGTCTAGGAAATGGTGGCTCCAAAATGTTCAAATTTTCAAAGAAGCTCAAATATGTTAAGATGCAACTAAAAGAGTGGAATATGAAGCTCATGTTGTTGTTATTGGTTGTTTTTTGCACTTGAAAATAATGTGATAAAATAAGTGACAATGAGAAGACTCCCTACTTTCATGTCTTAGATGATGGCAGTGCTTGAACCATTAGTTTGATGTATTTTAATAGGCTTCAAATCCAATAATTTTGGTACCATGGTAATTAAAACTATATTTGTAATTTTTTTGCTTAGGGAGACTTAAAGCTTGATGAAAACTAAAATTTTATTTTTTTCAATTACAAGATTGGGGCATATTTTGTCCACATTTTATTGCAATTTTTTTAAAATTATATATAAGACATGATAGATGATTATGATTTAATATATGCAGTTAAGATTGTCCACAAAATGAAACTAGCCTTTAATATTAAAAATTTGCATGTTTACCCTCTAAAATATACTTCATTTAAACACATGTCATATAAAATGATTGTTTGAGTGACTCATTGTATGGTTATACTATATAATATGTCAAATTTGTATAAATTAGTAAATCCTAATGGATCTACATTACAATCTATATATTAATTAGATTTAGATAATAAAAAATCATAAATATTGTGTACGTTAAAATATAGGAGTTATGATTAACTAGCCTCCCCATATAAAAAAACCATTAAAAAGGTTCATAATTGGCTATATTTTTCTCATCGTCTATCATCTCTAATAATAGATATTTTTTCCATATTCTCCCTTCTCTATTCCATATGATCAACTAGCCTCCCCATATTAAAAGTTAACCCATTTAAAAGGTTCATAAGTCACAATATTTTTCTCATCCCCTATCATCTTTACTAGTAGATATTTTCCCTTAAACTCCCTTCTCTATCCCATTTTTTCTCAACTTCAAGACACCAACAAATTCTAAAGGAATAGGTGAGGTTATTATTTTCTTACATTTGTTTCAAATAATGTGGCGTTGTTACAAAGTTATGCATATTGGTGTGAATATCTTGAAGATTATGGATAATAAAAATTAATGTGAACCATGGTGGATTTCAAAAACCTTCAAAATTTTGAAGAATGATGTAGTTATTGATGTGTCATACAAAGAAGAAAAGATTTGAGACTCGGATTTTTAAAGATCCCACAAAAATCAAGGGCATAATAGACTAGAACATTTTTTAGAATTCTGGGTCATTGCATGTGTGGTAGATGTGGATGCTAGTGTTCATCATGCCAATTGCAAGGTCTAAGTAAATGGTAAATAGAACATTAATCTTAGATGTGAAACCGAGAATGGAATACAAAGCAGGTGAAGTGGGTATGTCTTCATAGTGAAAATTGCTCAATTTTCTTGCGATTTATAATTACTATGGATATTCCACTACTTATTCACCAACACAAATATGTCTTATTTGTGGCATTCTTTGATTTAATATTTATTGTTCCTTATTCAAATGAAGGAAAAGTAATCCCTATATCTTAATAATTCTTATGTTGTCATGTATTAAAACATAGAGGGTATATTGGCAAACATCAAAGCAAGAACACACATTAAATAGGTACATGATAGCATTTGACAGGGTGAATGGGTCCTAGGCCCTAAACCTAGGACACTTTTTCCAAGATGTGTAATTTGATGTTTGTAATTGTTTAATGTAGGTTCCCCTTTCGGAAAATGAAATTAATTAGGCTTTTAAATACATAATTGGGTCAATTAGAGGCTTAATTAAGTCCAATTAATTAAGGGGATGCAAACATAGTGTGAAAATGTAAAGGAGTACATTCTTTGACACTACATCATCATGTGTGTTCATGTCATGTAAAGGAGTACATTTTTTGACACTACATCACCATGTCAAATTTTATGTGTGTTCATGTCATGTTTTGGAGCTAACATTGTGATGTCCGTTTCAAGCATTCAAGCATCAAATCAAGTGTCAAATAAATTATCCAATCAAGCCAATTCATGCAACATCCAAGCCTTAGAGTGATGTGTTAGACTTCAGTCCTCTAAGGGTAGCCATTAAGAGTTTGGTGAGTTGTGACATATCATTGTTCATTCATCAAATTCCTTCCATTATTTCATTATTTTATCATCAAGGTTTAATTACCAAATCGAGGTTTGACTAAGGCAAACCCCTCTTCACCCAAAAACAAACATTTTTCTTCTCTTTTTGTATGTGCAGATTTACAAGTGAAGGACTGAAAATCAATCAAAGGGGCAATTTTGTAAAGTTGTCAAATTTTTCAACATTGTTGTTAAGCCACAAAAACTTAGATTCAAAATTTATTTTTGGCTATTTGACAATGAAACCTATGGAAAAAAAAATCTCAGATCCATCTCTAGAGGACCCCAAAAGTTGTGCATAAAATCCCTACAAGGACTCATTCGTGCATTGCCCCAAGTGTCCTACAGTTCTCAAAACAAGCTTTTTTGGATTAGTAAATATCACCTCGTAACCCAAAAATCTGCCTACAAGTTACTGTTTTTGTTTATGCTATCATAATACTCTACATTTCAAGTTTTAGGTCATATAGTTGAGTTCATTAAGGCATTTAATTTTATCTCCAAAAAGTGCATTTTAGTCATTATTGTAATAAGAAAACAACAAATCCTCCTAATAGGGTTGACTCACCTCAAGGTTGAAAGTCAATTCTATCATTGGGAGATCTCTTTTTCCAATTAAATTAGGAAAAGTAGGAGTGTGAGTGTGTTAGACCACCACCATCATCCATCTATTCCTCCTTCTTTCTCCTATGTTTCACCCCCATAATGAATAAATCTATGTGGACCAACCTAAAAACTCTCCTAGGTTGCAAGCATTTGTACAAGACCCCCATAACCAAAACATGATGAAAAAATATTTGAACTTGAAAAAGACACTATTGTGGTAGACTTTTTAACAAAGGGGGAAAAACTTCCATAAACCTTTGAAATCTCACAAATTAGCAAGTAAGATCCTTTTAATGTTCCCTCATCATCAATCCAAAAAAAATTGGGGGTTCAAATATCTCCTTCACCATCCTCCCCACACATCTAATCTTTCACAAGAATCCCAACTGGTCCTAGAATAGGTCATACGATATTCAAACTTCTCTTCCAAACTAGGACATAAAATTCCATCTAATACCACCTATTAACTCACTCAACCAACCATACCCATTCAAACATCTATCCAACGTAACATAATACCCACTGACAATGCCAACTTCTTCCAACCTCATATAGCCTACATATCCACATATCAACAAATCAATCCCTTACATCAACACATCCCAAACACAAATAACATCCCCATCTCCACATCTCAACATCAAGACACTTTTAATTCAAATCATATTCCAACACCTCTATACTAAAACCAAACCAAAACCAACATCACCTCATGTCTGATTCTTCATCCAATAATACATCAACTATTGACCTTGCCCAAGAACTATAAAGTATGAGGAGTATGATCCAAGGGCTTCAAGAAGGTCACAAAAAGAAGACTTATAGGTTCAAGGAAATATGTCATTATCCCTTTGACAAGTCTATCTTAGCCATCACCTTTCTCAAGAACTATGAAGTACCTAAATTTGACAAGTATAAGGGTAATGTGATCCGAAAGAACACATCAAAGAGTTTTTCGTAGCATGTCAAGAAGTGGCCTATAGTGATGTGTATCTTATGAGATTCTTTCCTAGGATCCTAGGGGGACAATATTAGAGTGGTTTACACACCTTACACATGGTTTAATTTCTACATTCATAGATCTAGATGAGAGATTTGTGGCTCATTTTCATATAACATTCAACATGAGGTCACAATGCTAGATTTGTGTAATACTAAATAAAAAAGTGGGGAAGGTTTTACAACCTTCCTACAACATTGGAGACACCTTTCTATTAGATTCCTTTGGCATATGCCATAAAAACAATTGGTAACTATTTTTTATTCAATATCTAAATCCTGAAATGAGCTTTCACTTACAATTAAAAAATGTGCCAACTCTTTTGATGAAATCATTGATAAAGGGTTAACAACTAAAAAATCTTTAATTGCCAAAAGATAAACTAAAATTTCCAACAAAGACCATAAAAATACTAATAATCAATTCAATGACATCTAGATTTTGATCTAAGAACAAAAAATATTGTGAATGATGGTATGAATGATAGAAAACATGTATTAAACCACATCATGTAATAATCAAAATCAATCTCAACAATAAAATGTCTCCAACACTATTACCATACTCCAAGGTAAAACTAAACTAAACAATCAATCGAAGCACAAATATGCTCTTTTGGGAGAATCTATAGAAGTTGTATTTCAGAGACTTGCACATGCCAACTTAAAAAGTTTCCAATGAATAAACCTTTTGATGAAAGTCAACCTAGGTACACTTGGTATAAAGATAATCAAAAGTCAACCTAGGTACGCTTGGTATAATAATCAATAATGTGAATACTATAGGGTCAAAGTTCACCGCACAACCAAGTGCATGAAGTTAAAAAATAATATCTAAGACCTTATTGATAGAGAAGCAAACATCGAAGGCCAAACTCATAATTCTCCTAATGAATATTTGAGCATATTTTCCCACACAAAGAAAGGGAAAACCTTTTAAATCCAATAAATCAGTATCCTACACTAACACCATCCATACTCCATCTTATAATTCCTCATAAACCACATTGACCATATCAAAATCGTAACCATCAAAACCACCAATTACATTGTCTCAACACGTTGTGTCTGAGTGACAATTCAAGGAACTTCTTCCTCCTCATCCCCCTCCATTAATACTCCATCCTATGATTACATCATAGACCACATTAAGAAATGTAATGACCAAATCGACACCATAACCATCAAAGCCTCCAATTGCGCTATATCAACATATCGTGACCAAGTCATAATTCATGGAGTTTCTTCCTCCTCATCCCCCTCCATATCAGCTAAATATAATCTCCTTGATCATCTTGGTAAGACTTCATCTCAAATATCCATTTTGGAATTACTTCGTACCTCATCTTTTCATAAAGAAATTTTAAACAAATTATTTCAAGAATCACATTTACCGAGTGACATCAACATTAATCAGTTCTAGGCCATGATTGGAAACTTTCCTCCATGCATCGCCTCTTTCACAAACTAATATTTACAAACTGATGTTTCTCATAATAAAGAACTCCATATTCAGTGCCTGGTAAAGAAATTTTGGATCGATAAATTGTAATATTGGGGGCATCAAATTTCAGTTGCAGTACCTGGTAAAGGAATTCTGAGCCCTCAAACTAATCTGGTTCCAGTCGGATGCAATGGTTCTACAGCTAGATTTGCTATGAAAGGTGAAGCTTTGGCGAGAAAAGGAAATCTGTAAAAAAGAAAAATGTGGCCAAGCAAATTTTGTTGCTTTAAAATGATATTAGGATACCTGGGACGTGGCTTTAGCAAGAGAATACGAATAAGCACTTCGTAAATTTCTGTTTCTCATTAGGTTAGTAAATGGGAGTAATATTGTGGTCAAAGGTTGATCAAATGTAACTATTTACAATATAAATATTATATATAGGTCATACATCTTTTTCTAAAAAAATAAAAAATAAAGAACTTCATATTAAAGCACTCATCCACAAGCATAAAATCAAGTGCATCTTAATATATGGATCTAGTCTCAATTTATGTACTTTAAAATTAATAAAAGATTAGGCTACTTAGAAGTTCTCATCAACTCCCAAACGAAGATAAATATTAAATCTTATGACGATTTTGAAATGCAAGTCAAATACTATAATAAAGTAGCATATACAAGTTGGACTGGCTACCATGGAGACCACATGTCAAATCGTGGACCTTGATCTCCCTTACAATATTCTTCTAAGTTGACCATAGATACACACCATGCAAGACGCCCCTTCCACCTATCATCAATGCATCAATTTTTTACATAATGGTAACAAGGTCACTATTCTCGTAGAATCTCAACCTTTCCAATAATGCAAATTCTTGGAAGGAAATTATAACCATCCACATCATTTTCCAATTAATGATTTTTTGCATCCACTTCATCCTTATAGGCCCCTCTACACTAAAGACACATCCACCTCGAAAACCATCACTAAAATCATGGTCAGGATCACAGACAAAGGGTGTGGAGAGTATGTACTATAAAATTCCTTTAATGTAGGATAACTCCCACTCTCACCTAAGTCCCATGGTCAACCTAGGTTGTTAAAGGAAAAACCCGAGGTAAATTTCAAAAGCTTTAAACAATGGGGGCTCCTAGACAAAGAAAATGTCAATGATGGCACCTCTTCATGGATCTACAGGGATGAATATGAACAACTACCTATCTTGCAAATAAAAAGATATCCTAAGGGTCATAACATATGCAAAATCATGGGCTATAAAGGTAAAGGATTAGGGGTTCATGAGTAAGGAATAATGGAGCGTATTTAGTGTAAGTATAATATGGGTTATCAAGGACTAGGATATGGATCATTTAAAATAGTACTTGATGAGACCAACTGTACTCGAATTAAGGTAAATCAGGCCTCTAATATTGTCAACAACCCTCAAGAGGGAACTAACGAATAATCTTTCAAGAAGATTTCCCAAAGTTTTAATGATGTGAGCATCTATACCATTATGCCATCCAAACCCATTGATATTCTACTTGTCTATCCCGAGTTTATTGATTGGGATCAACATGAACCTCAAACCCTTAACACATTTCATAATGATGAAGTGATTTCCAAACTTATGGGAGTTCAAGAGCACATACCTGTAGGGGATCACAAGGGAGAATTTTAAATTTATTTACACAATAATGCTTACTTTGTGGAACAAATCGTGTGCCTTAGTCATAAAAACAAAAAAAGGAAAAAAAAGAATGGCCCCTAAGTGAAAAACTTCATGAGGCTCTTTTGGACAATGAAAATGTAAAAATAAAATATGTATCTTCTAGTGAGAACCTCTTTGAGGCACTAGAAGATGAAGCACTTGATTCTATCCCCCTTTATTAGGTAACATCCACAATACTGGGTGAAGCAACAAATACAATCAACTTGGGAATATAAGAACTAAAGATCACCCTCATGGTTGTTGCACTAACAAAATAAGAAAATAAAAATATAACAAGTTTCCTTAGAAGGAGATTCAAGAACTTTGCTTGGACTTGGGTAGATATGCTAGGGCTTGATCAATATCTTGTCGTACATCACTTGGAAGTATATCTCGATGCCAAGATTATCAAGAAAAAGTTAAGAAAAAATCATCCATATATTGCCCTTCTAGTAAAAGTAGAATTGCAAAATTTCCTTGAGGTTGTATTCATTCATCCAATTGATTATTTTGAGTGGGTAATATTGAACCCATCTCAAAACCGACTGGGGGCATTAGAATATGTACTGACTTCTGAGATCTTAATAAGGCATGTCCAAAAGACGATTTCCCATTACCCAACATTGATATCATTATAGATCTTATAACAAGACATGAAATGTTGTCACTCATGGAAGAATTTTCGAGATACAATCGGATAAGGATAATAGATGAATATCAACATAAAAAAATTTTTTATCACCCCATAGGGAACCTTTTGTTACTAGGTGATGCCTTTTGGACTTAAGAATGCAGAAGCTACATACCAAAGGGATATGACTATAATTTTTCACGATAAGCTTCATGAAATCATGGAAGACTATGTAAATGATCTTTTGGGTAAATTGAAAACAAGAGGATATGTGCAAGTCTTAGAAAAATATTTAACCGCTTGGAGAAATACCAATTACATTTGAATCCAAATAAATGTGTATTCGACATCACATCTGGGAAACTTATTGGATTCATTGTGTCTCACAGAGGCATTGAATTTGATCCGACCAAAGTTGTTACCGAGTTTTTGGTCATCCCCTGGTAAATCTATTTTATTCCTAATTTTGGCTAAGTTATGAGCCGTCAGTGTTTTGAGTAAACAATATAACTTAGAAATTTTTTATCGATGCTTCTCTAACCTTCCATTTTTTCGCCAGAAGACTTTCCCTTGATTTGTCTTTAACACGCAACAATGTTTCATCGAGTTATTTAAACCTTTGTACTTCCCACTTTGGTTCATTTTCTTAGTTAAGTCAATGCTGGCAGTGTTTTGTTAAGTTCATTAAACTCCCCCATTTACTGCCCAAAGAAGGAACAAATAACTCATCAAGTGTTAATTGAATGGAGAGCAGTGTTTTATAAGGAAGGATGAACCTGGGTAGTGATTCATAAGGTTATATGAACTTCCCATCTCTCCACCCTTTAGCCGTCCCTTTTAATTTTTTTGAAAAGCGGTTGCAGTGAAGTGGTGATATGATAGTCGACACGTGGCTACATGACAAGGGGATTTCAATTAATGCCTATCTACTTGCACGTTTCTCATGGGGAATTAAAAGGAAATTCATGCAAGAAACAAGCATTCTTTAGCTACGACATTAAAACTGGGAGACATGATGAGGAAGAGCATATTGATGCAAATTTTTGTCTTCTAAATTTGGGTGTTCTGAGGTATTTATAATCTATCTATTTATTTCAAATTGTAGTTTCCAAGCTTAATTCTCTCTGCATTGTAATCTACCTGGTGAAATCCCATTCAAACCCTAGAATTCCAATCATGGAAAGAATTAAATGTTAGGGTTATGAGTATATCTCACAGGTAACTTGCAATATGTTGGAAATAGGGGACACTAAGCTTGGGGAGGTGAATATGAATGAATTTATGGAAAAATTCAATGTACCGAATCCACCACCCATCACGTATAAGGTAGTCAATAATGGATTGGTGGAAGTAGTTGCATTCCCTTTGGTCGTCCAATACCTAGATCTAATTCTTGAATGCATAAGGCATTACAATTCTCAGACTCAAGAAATCATAACAAAAGACAATAGGTTGGTGGTTAAAATTCAAAGAATCACATTTGCCTCATGTCTGAAGATTCTAGAAAGAGAGCCTTACTCGGCCCTAGCTTTTACCAACGCTCATATTGAGTTCTCACTCTAAAATGGGTATTACTAGAATATAATAGCGAAGAATTGGTTGTTGAAATCTAGGCGGTGTAAATCTTAATCGCCATGAAACATGCACAGGAACCATCTTATGGACAAGATATTCGACATAGTAATGTTGTTGCATAAAGTCTATGGGAATGAAGATGCTTATGATTTCCAAGAATGGACGTACTTTTTCATCTAGATAGTGGTCGATAGAAGCTAGTTTCTAGACTTGGTGATGCTCATATATGACAAGATACTTAGTTTGTTCATTTTCTTCACTGTCAATAAGACATTCTATATGTATTCTTATTTAATTTATGCCATTGCAAGCACCAGACCATGGCCAAGATTGAGGCCAAGTGACCTTCCCCGTGACTAGGTACCAATTTTCGAGTACCTCGATAAGCTACAACTGAGCAAGAGCTTCCTTCATCACATGAGGATATCTAATAATTTTACCATGAGACTAACTAGGGAGTTACAAGGAAAAATTGAGATGCGACTTTCTCTAGAATTCATGTAATTTGTCAATTTCTATGGAATCCATTTTATCTAGTTTCAAAGGTTCTCTTATATAAGAGTTGGTGGTTTTACTGGTTTCCCTATCAAACTCCCAAGGCACTCGAAAGACAAGTTTGTAATGATCGAGGTCTATAGATAGTTGGAAGACGTTAACAAAAGGTTCCAAGAGCAGAGAAGAGTGAAAATATAAGTTCTAGTTGGTTTTGGCCCCTTCACTTGTGAATCCATGTTTGACGCTCTAAAAATAGAGAAGGAAATATTTAGGTATAATTTGCATACCTATGATGAGTGCTTTCCTTTTGATCTCAAAGATTATGTGAAGGATAATTTGAAATTGGGACCTAGCTTTTTCCATCTGCCAACTTTGGAAGATTATTGAGTTGACTGCTTTGACGAATTTGATGAGATTGTCCTTGAGAAAAATAGTCATTTATGGTTTGGGTTAAGATTTCCAAGGAATTAAGGATGATGAATCTAACCTAGTAGACCCAATATTTACTAAATTAATAGTAAATCGACCCATCCTTTCTATGGATTGGAGCAATAAGGAAAAATAAATAATTGAAGCAAGAACTGCAGATGTTCTGGAAAGGACTCAAGAGTGGGTCAGTACAAAGAAAATGGAGCAAACCTGTCCCCAAACTAGGTCACAAAATACTCAACCTATGGGAGGTAGTGCTCAACCTTCTATGGTTGTAGGAACCTCTAGATCCACCTCACATCTAGTGCCATCGAGGACTCAGGGTGATGATGATGAGGAACCTCCTGATAGAAATGTATTTCATTAGACTTGTGGAGAAGATCTCCTTGATCTACACCATTTGGATAAGGATAAAGAGACCTAGAGAGAAGAAAGTGATTTAGGTAACATTGATATTAACACCTCCTCCTCCTCTCATCAGTCATCACCTATTAGAGAGGTAAGTGAACCTCCAAAATAAAGGTCTTCTCCGCTTTCATCACATGATATACAAATAAATACTCCTTCCACGAAGAGAAAACTATTTGAATCTTTCAGTTCAAAGGCGATCAATGTTCCTGTTACCCCTGTTTGGCTAGAAGATACTCTATCAAGGAAAAGGAAGGCATTGCAGCTATATCTTCCGAGGCAAGATATGGTGGGTCAATTGCTTCAAAGGACCTCAAAGCCTAAGAAGTTAAAGACCACTTCTCAGCTAATAGATGATGTCAGATCAAGGAATCTATGTTTGGAAGTTGAACATCCCACTGCACAAAAGGAAGTTACTCCAGTGATTGCGAGTGACTTTGACATTGATAGGATTAAATTTGGACCTCCTACAAGGGATGGAGATGCACACATTTTTCAAGTGTCTGAAGCAAGGATGGTTCAAAGATCTAAGAAAGACAAGGAGAGTAAGGATGAGTTAAAGAAACAAGTCCAAGTTTTGACTGAATGTTTGAAATCGGTCTTTAATCTTCCTCCTCAACCAATTTCTCAAGCTGAGTCATCTTCTAATCCCATGGACCTAATAGGAAGAGAAGTAGTAAGTAAAAATAAGAGTTTCAAAACCTTCAACAAAGCTATTGAGGAGTGGAGTGGTATTTTGGTAAGGAAAGGTAATCAAATTATTTCTGAATCTCTTAGATGTCTGCAAAGGGTGAATACTTCAAGGTCTGCGATTGAAGAAGATATCATCACTATTGAGAAAGAGGAAAGGATATGCAACTAGTACGCAAATGAAATAAAAAAAAGTGATAAGTTTTGAGATGGAGAGGTTAGCCGCAGAGCAGATCATATGTAATGCTGTTGAAATTTGTTGCATGATCTGGAATAAGAGTGTGGAATGGAAGTTACAAGTCACAAGATAAGGCTTGCAAAAACTTCAGGAAGTCCTAATTGAATGCAACGTGATCCTACAAGAGGTTCATAAGAATCTTGTCACCCTCAAATTGAAACTTAACATGATAGGAGATGGAAATGATGAGAATTCCAAAGCCTTGGAGAATGATTTCAGGAAGATAGTTGATGGGATCTTTAATTCCCAATCTTTCAATGTCGAGCATTCGGGAAAATTCAATGAATTGGACCTTATCCTATCCCAAGTGACTGGACTCATGAATACTTACGATTAGAGAATTGAATTTGTTCGAGATAGCCAACTGGCATGGAGGTTAAGAATGAGAAACATAACTATTTCCTAACATAAGGAGTTGCCACCTATCGCAAAGGCTTTCCAAGCCCTATGAAAAAGACTCACCGCATTTGCAAAATCTGGACGTGAAGCACCAAAGAATTAATTTTTTTAGTTTCTCTTTTATTTCTTGAAGACTTTATAATTTTAGTTAGTTATGGGAAAGAAAAATAAGCGATTACTATTGTCACATGAAATTGCACCCTACTAAGCACAAAGCTGAACATTCCAATGACATAATGGAAATAACCTCAAGGTGTGGAACCTTTGCATGTATGAGTTTGAATCTCTAGAGAAGGCCGACTTCCTTTTTCAATCCAAGTGAAATGTGCTAGTCCAACCCAACACATGAAATCCTACCACTAACAACTCACAAGGAAAAGGGGAGAAGGAGAATGTGAAAGGGAAATGAAGGTGACACACTAAGATGGAAAGGTCACTTCTTCTTGACTAAGATTTCACAGTACATCATTGAATAAGGGAAAGGGGACATTAACAACTCTTTGTTGGTAGATTCTCAGAGGCAAAGATGGAGGTTAGGGTTTGACAAGGCATTGGAAGGAAAGTGGGTTTCACAACCAACAACTGTAAAAGATTTAACACAACATACATGCATAAAAATACAAACAAACACCCAAATATGCAAGGTAATAAACTTAATCAAACACAAAAGAGCTGAGAAGAGGATAAATTGGTTGATTTCATTGATGTAGAGGCAAAAATTCAATCTTTACAATGGTAGAGTGTAAAATACATGTTTGCAAAAGAAAAACCCCAAAGGAGCTAGAGGAAGAAGAACCCTAAAAATGAATAGATTTTTTACCTTTATAGATCAGGCATAGCCGATAAACACAAAACTGAACCCTAACCCTAATCGGGGTTAGCAATGAATCTTGTGCATGCAAAATCTGAGCCATCCGTGAAAATATCGATTAGGGCATAGATCCACCTTGAAAGTCAACAAAGAGCAATAAATGGGCATGGGAACGCATGAAATCCACTTGTAGAAGGTAAGAGATTCCATAAATGTCATCCTTGAAGCCCTAAAAATTATATCTGGGTGATCAAATGTCAAATCAAACCTCAAGAATGTCACCCTTAAAACACATCGAAATGCAAGATGGTTAGGGCGTCAGGTCCGGAAAAAAACCTTTACAAGCATGAAAAAAGGTTCAAAGCCTCAAAAATGTGTCTTCGTTGGGGGTTAGGCATTGGGCCATCGGATGTCAGGAGTTGACCATACCACACACTTCATGCTGGGAAGAAGGAAGAAGGAAACTATGACAAAGAGAAGAACATCAGGGTAAGCGAGAAGACTTACCTCCAAAAGTCAAAGGTAAAGGAGAAGCCTTACACCCAAAAGCCAAAGGTAAGGGAGATGAGTTACCTCTTACCGAAGGCCAAAACTTGAAAATTTGATAGTCGATTTTCAAAGAAAAGGGTGAAAGTGAGAAGGGAGAAGGAAGAAGCAAAAAAGATCGAAGATTCAAAGGTCACACCTCAGATTGTTAGAGGTTAGAGGTTGGGATGGGGGCTTACATGTTGCGAAGTGCAAACGGTAAGAGGGAAGAGGGAAGGTCAAAAACTGATAAAAGAAAAGTGCATGGAAGAGGAAAGGGATAGTGAGGGGTAAAGGATAAGGCCGAAGGCCAAAACCCAAAAAACTTAGAAGAAAATAGGGAAGGAAGGAGTGATGGAGAAATGAAGAAGGCATGCAAAGTAAGAAAGTAAGAGACAACCCGAAAACCCGAAATTATGGGACAGCAAAATTTAGGAAAATTCAAGGAGAAACTCATGCAAGATGGCCCATAGGGAATCTCTCAGATCGGTTATCAATGATGGGAAATCAAAGGGGGGAATGAAATTTCAATAGTTACTCATCCGCTTATTTAGATATGTTTATTTTTGGAATGAACTCTCTCTAGATATCATTTTTGAAAAGACATATACTATATTGCTTTTGAATACAATTATGCTACTACCGTTAATTGAAATTGCTAGTTGTCTGTGTGCATCTAGTTTGTTGGGATAGTTTGATATTATTAAATCTATGTGTTTGAGTATATCTTGATGTTTATGCTTATTCTTGCATGTGAGTGTATGCATCTATCTCCGTAATAGATTTCATTTTTGAAATAATAGTGGGCTTATATTTCAATTATCCGAACGGGTCTTTGTGCCAATATTTTTATCACCTTTCCATTGCATCTGATATTGGAAATCTTTCTTATATCGGGGTTTTCCTTTCCTAATTTCAGGTTAAAATCATACATGTGTTATTTAGTTTTAGTTAAATTTATTGAATATCCTATAAGGGAGTTGTATCTTTCAATTCAGAGGATGATTTCCTCTCTAAAAAGGTTATTATCTAGAGTTGTTGGGATGGAGGCACCTTTTGAGTAAGAAGTCTATATTATCTCAAGGTACCCAATTTGTTAGCCAACACATTTTTGGTGACTCTACTAGGGAACAAACAAGTCAAGATAATATTTGAGTTGCCTTATCCGAGTTATACATATTGAACATTTTAAGCCCATCTTGGATTCCCGAAGATTTACTAAGGGAGAAAGAAGTAGGGGTATTTTGGATTCAGTTTTTGAATCCTTACAGAGGAGTAATTTTTCTTACATTATCCCTTTTCAAAGAAGGGTTGGGGTTAGAAGTAGATTTGCTTCACCGACTAGGACACCCCCAAATTATTTCACTTCCAAAGCCTTAGTACTACACATAACTGTTCTTCCGGTAGTTGTGAATTTCCCTCATAATATGGCTAGCCAACCACCTATCCCTTGGGGAGCTTCTATTGGTCCTTTGAGGCTTGGGAAAAATATACATGACCTGACTAAAGGATATCTCAAAAATTTACCTTAGTTCAGGGGTGAGGGGAATATTTCACATGAGGAGCATATTGATGCCTTCTTTGCAGTTTTGCGGTGTGCTTGGAGTATAGGAAGATGTGGCAGTCGAGATTTTTGTAGAATATTTTTTAGATGCTGCAACACAGTGGTTCTACCACTTACCACACAACTCAATTAACAACTGGGCCACCATGAGAAGTAATTTTGAAGCTAACTTTAAAAGTGTTGATGCTGATCTCTCTTTTATAGCTCAAGTTATGCAAATGAAGGAGGCAAGTGAACCTATGAGAGAATTTGTTGCTCAATTTGATAGGTTAGTATCTCAGATTGACGTCGCTAAGAGATCATCCAAAGAGATGCAAAAGTGTTTCTTCATCAATGCAAAACACCCAGATATTGGTTTACTTCTAAAGAGACAACTTGTGAATACTTTAGAAGCTACACAAACACTTGCCATAGAGCTGGAAGATGATTTTACTACAGTCGGTAAATGGAAAAGAGAGATGCATACAAACAAGTCACAACCAACCACTTCATCAGATTGTATGATATAGATATTAGCGAATGGAATTATTGCTCTTAAAAGGAAATTACCTAAAGGAAAGTAACCTATCAAGACATATCAAGAAAGGCAAACTATCAACCAGGAAATAAGGCTCTTCCCCTGCCTCTGACTCAATAGAGGTTGGAAATAGAAGCTCCTCCTAGATACATCAAGAAGAATATGTGTGTCTTCCACCTTACATCTGACCATGATGGATCAAAATGTCCTAAGATGAATAGATTTATGCAAATGAATACCATGAAGGAAGTCATTGAAGATGTTACTGAAGAAGGTAATTCTTCCAATCAGTATGCTGGCTCTGCAAATGGGTACCTCAAGTTTGAACCTCATGATGATAGTACATCACTCTGGATGAGCCCACTTGTGTCACTATCACAAGAGGTCAACAAAATACTAATAAAAAAGGTACTCAAAACTCTCCAAAAGTTTTACTTACTAGAGCTAGTGCCACTACAGAAGTGAAAATGTGTCACACACAACTATATAAGATTATTCTAAATTTTCAAATGTGTTATTCATTGAAAATTTTACTGGAGCTTTTTATATTGTGGAATTCTACAAAAAATCTAAGGTGCAAATTTGACAAGTAGAATATTTGCAGATGAACCCTAAGGAGTTAGATAGACTAATCGAGTATGTTAGACCAGGATAATCTGAGTCCCATGCGGGCTTAGATGAGCAAATGTTTAGTTATCAAAACTCAAATACTAATGTAGCATCCAATAGTAAAACATCTTCATCATACACCTTTGAAGATAAATCCAATCCTTTATATGTATCCTTTTTCATTAATGGGTTCAGATTAAATAACTACATTATTGACTCTAGTGCTTTTGAAAATGTTATGCATGCACAAAAAGATCATGCTATGGGGCTAAAATTGACTAAGCAATTTGGAAAATGCTACTCTATTGAGTCCAAGTAGGTCCCCTTGCTTGAGAAAATTAAATATGCACAAGTTGCACTTGTGGCTCATCCGAACAAATGACTCAATCTCACAATTTTGGTGGCTGATATACCTACTATCTATGGCATTATCTTGAGAAAAAGTATTTGTAAAGACCTCAGAGGTGAAATCTAGTTGGATTGGTCTTATACTATCATACCTATTGGGAGTAAAAAAGTGCATTTAGAGCCTAAGCTTAAGGCTAAGATAACTGTGTTGAAATTGGAAGACCCTAACGCATAGATTTTGTTTGAGGAAGATGGATTTGGGAACTATATGTTTTTTTTTGGATGAGGATAAAGAAGCCAATATGGTTGGTATGGAGTCAAATTTAGGACTTTGAATGATGGAATTTGATGGGAGTTTCTCTAACTCTAGATTAGGAGTAGGTGTGGTACTTATTTCCCCTTTAGGTGAACAATTTCCTTTTTCTTATAAATTGGATTTTGCAAACACCAATAACACTATAGAATACGAGGCTCTCTTATTAGGGTTGGATGAAGCAAGAAGTATGGGAATTAAGATGCTCAGAGGTTTAGGAGATGCATAATTGATTGTCAAACAGGTGCGAAAATTTTTTATTATGAAAAATTAAAGGCTAGAAGGCATTATAGGAACAAGGTATGGGATTTTATTGAGTGTTTTGAAGATTTTTCAATAGAGGCTATTGCTAGAGAACTAAACTCTAGGGTTGATTGATTAGCAGTTTTTGCTTCGTTATTACTCTCACTTCCAAATTTCAAGAACAAATCCTATAGGGTTGAGCTGATTTACTGACCCGACATCCCTAATAATGTTAATCACTAGCAAGTATTCAAGAATGATAAGTAGATTTAGGCCTTCCTGGAAAATGCTGAGATATTTTCCAAAACCTTTTTTGAAGGGAGCACCAGTGAGTGTAAAGAGTCTTGCCTTGATGATATCAATGACCTATAGGATGGAGTCATTCAATTGAAAGGAAATAAAATTCCTAAGGTATTGGTCTCTTTGGAGGACTCATTTGACCGACACGATCGATCTATTAAACCAAAAATAAGTGAATCTATTGACATCTTGAGAGAATTTGAAGCAATAAACATTGGTGATCCTAACTCCCCAAGGTTGGTTTACATTGGAAAGTGATGTTCTCCAAAAGAAAGGGAAAAATTGATAGCCTTACTCATCAAGTACAAGGAATTTTTTTCCTGATGCTATGATGATCTTAAGAAATTTATGGATGGAAAATTCCAGCATCAAATTCCATTGAAAGGAGGGATAGATGCCTTCAAGCAGAAACAGAGGAATTAAAACCCTAAGGTAACTGGTGTGAATTTCAGGGAAATTGACAAGATGTTGAAATTTAGAATAATCTACCCAATTCATCATTCTACTTGGGTAGAAAATATTGTTCTACTCCACAAGAAGAGCATTGAAATAAGAATATATGTGGATTTTAGGAACATGAACCAGGTGTCTTTGAAGGATAATTACCCACTTTCAAATAAGGATCATATCCTTCAGACAATTGCTGGCTCAAAGATGATGTCCATGTTGGATGGTTTCTCTGGCTACAATCAAACTAGTGTGGCAGGAGAAGATCAACATAAGAAAATGTTCACCACGCCTTGGGGAACCTTTGTGTAACATGCCAATTGTTCACACAAGTAAATTTCTTAATTTTTCACTTTCAAATAAATAAACTATGTTTCTTAACCATTGTTATACAAAATTTCTTTTCCAAAAGAGAACAAATGAACATAGATGACATAACAAATTCTAAATTTTTATTTTTTCGAATATCATGCTTCACATGTTACAACTTTTCCAACGATTGTATAAAAAGCACATACATAGCTCAATCGAGCTTCAAAGAAATATATAGATGGTCCAGGATGTTAGGGTTAGAAGGAAAATATCTAACAAGTTAAATGTAGATTTATCAATAAAATGGAGAAATAAACACACAAAATTATAGCAGAAATGAGACAACACAAAGAATTTAACGTGATTCACCCAATCTGGGCTACATCCACAAAACTACAACCATCCAATGCTTTTATTATCTAGTGCAAAACATATTACAATATCGCGAATAATGCCATGCTACAACTCCCCATTCCAACCGCTTATAACAAGCTTTTAGAAGCTTCCAAAAATTAGGGTTTACAAAATTGGCTTTTTTTTTTTTGGTGACAAAGTGAAAAAAGGTGAATTTTTTTTTTTCTCGGGGGCTACTACCCTCGAACCCCCACTTTTCGCCTCGCCCAACCCTGGACCTCGACAAGAATACATGAAGAGTGTACAAGTACTAAATAGTGTACAGTATGGCATGATCAATTTCCACATACCAAAAATTTTCCACTTGGAGACTGATTAGGCTCCACACCAACACAATCTCCTACTTGGAGACTGGTCCTAGGTGACACTGCTGCACTTACAACTCCCACTGGAAATAAGCACCTTGGACCCTGCTGCTCTGTTATACTTTTAACCATGAAGACCAACCGAAGTTGAAGAGGAGCTCAACTTCTCCCTTGTCACTGCCTTTGTAAACATATCTGTTGGATTTGCATCTATATGTATCTTTTCCAACTTTACCTGTCCATCCTCCGAAATTGACTGAATGAAATGATATCTCAGTTGTATGTGTTTTGTTTTAGAGTGCAAGGCAAAATTATTTGCAAGATGTATAACACTCTAGCTGTCTGTGAACAAGTGATTTTTAGCTTGTTGTTTGCCCAACTCTTCCATGAAAAATTATAGCCATATCATCTCCTTTGCTACCTCTGTTGCAACAACATACTTTGCCTCTGTGGTGGATAAAGCAACCACCTTTTGCAATTGAGAAATCCAACTCATTGTTATCCCACCAACTGTAAATACATAACCTGTGGTACTCTGCCTGGTATCTATATCCTCTGCCAAATCTGAGTCAACATAGCCTTTTAAATCTGTATCAGAGCCCCCAAAACATAAAAAATTACTGGATGTACCTCTCAAGTACCTGAGAATCCATTTTATCGCATTTCAATGCTCAACTCCAAGATGACTCATATACCTGCTAACAACTCCTACGACATGTGCAATATTCGGTCTTGTGCATACCATGGCGTACATTAAACTGCCTGCAGCTGAAGCATATGGTACCTTGGAAATTTTTCCTTCCTCTTGTGTCTTTGGACACATATCCTTAGTCAATTTGACATGACTGGGCAAAGGTGTGCTGACAGCTTTTGCATTCTCCATATGAAGTCTCTGCAACACCTTTTCAACATAATCAACCTGAGATAGAAATAATTTTTTGTTTTTCCTATCTCTTGTAATCTTCATACCAAGGATTTTTTTTTGCCCCCAAATCCTTCATATCGAATGAATTTGCTAACTGTTGTTTTAACTCCTTTATGTGATCCATGTTAGACCCCGCTACAAGCATATCATCAACATATAAATATAAAATGTAGCTATTGATGGCACTCTCAAAATTTGCAAATTTGAGATGCCCATTTCAAAATTTTGTCTCTGCACTTTCAGAAGTGCACCTGATGAATCAGTCTGAGTGACCCACTTTGGAGGGTCAGAATTTGAAGCCAGATGATTTTCATGATAAACCCCTTTCTAGATATATTCAATTGACATATGTGAACATGCATGTAAATTTCCAGCTTCCCATGATGAGTTTTGTCAGGGTTTCAAAAAACGAAGCTGGAGGGTTTTGGCACTTTTCTGTTGTTTGCAAACTTTCAGTTTTGCAAAGTAGCCTCCTGTTTGGGCTTGTATTTTGCAACTGGTTAACTGTCAAGTCAAAATGAGTGTTGTTCTGTTTTCTCCCTATCTAAATGAACTTGTACGTCAGCTTGCAGAGTCTCATGGGCTGATTTTTTATTTTTAACAGATCAAGACTAAATGCAATTTCTTCAGTTTTGCATCAACATTTTCAGAAATGTTTTAGGGAGGTCAACTTCGACCATCAATATCTTTTGATGGGTAATGATTCAAGAAAATTCCTCTTGCACACGTGCTTCTTGTACTAAAATGATCTACTATTTCCATTGGTAGCCTCCCAGAAGGTGATTTGATATTTTTGCAAAGTGGTGACTTGGTGAGCCTTGATTGGTTCTAAACATGTGCAGTTGCAGAAATGCCTGATTGAGCAACTTGGTCGATTAATATCTTGCACCTCAGGATATATTTTTTTGAACCTTATTTTGCATTGCATTATTGGATCAAACATGTGCATGTTTTCTTGGTTTCAGGGTTTCAAGATGAGTTCAGATGGGTTAATTAATTGTTTTCTGATAGTGACAGGGCCAAAAATGGTGTTCCAGAAAATGTCAAATTTTGTATATCTAAGGACAACCCATTTATTTTTTTGGCTTGAAACATCTCCACATCCATTTTCATTAAAAATAGAGTTTGTATGATGCATTATTTTAATGTGTTTTAGTTGTGGCAAAGACGTTTCGAGAGCCAGTTTACAAAGGAGGTACTTGAAATATTTTGGCGATGCAAATTTTGAGGAAATGGGTTTTCTCTAAATAAATTATAAAGTCCCTATGCAAATTTTTGCGGCTCCAGGTGTCTCGGTTTGTTTGTAACGAATTTCCCCTATTTCGATCGCAGTCGAAATTAAAATTTCACTATTTTCTAATGTTCAAATTACAAATGTTTAAGATATGTTAAGTATTTTAAATACTTCTAAAGGAGAAAGGAGAAATTAGGGCATGTTTTAAATATTTGGTGATTTATAAAGTTTAAATTTTATAATCTATTTTATTCACGACAATCCACCACTGAAAACTGAAGGCCAAGGCAGGGGAGGATTATGGGGAAGCAAGCAAGCATGAGGGATGTTTCTCCTAGCAATAAAACTATTATTAATCACCTAGAGGGTCATTTAAAGGATTTTTTGGTGTTATATTTCTGATAGTTTCATTTTTCATACCTATTGTGAGCATTTGTGGGCAAAAAGCAAGCTGCAATCATGTTTTTTTTGTCTTCAGGTTGATTTTTAAAGACATTTGCAAGCTGGTTAGTGCAGTCTCCAGGAAGATGTCCCAACCATTCCTAATGCATTGGAATAAACAAGGATTCAAATGTTTTTGAGTATTTGGTAATGCCAAAAATGCTCTTTCATTTATAAAAACGACCCCAACTCATAGTGAAAATGTATCAAAATTGTTTGAGGAAATTCTATATTTCAAAAAAATTTATGCAAGTGCAACTTGCATGGATTTTTCTTCTTGCTCGCGCTAGGTGAGGGAAAGATTTATGTGTGAGAGAGCAGCCATTGTGCTGGCTAAGGGAGGTTAATGTGAATACAAAGGAGAGATCCAAAGGGCCACGACTGGGAGGCATTTTTTTCAGGTGCCTGGTGCATGGGTAAATCTAGACCATGTTTACTTTGGTTAAAGACAGTGTGCACGCGCAGTGAAAATGTATCAAAATTATTTGAAGGCATCCAAACCACCATGACCGAGTTGCAGAGAAAATGAGTTAGGGCACAAAAAATAAAATCTCGCGGACCTCACAAGGAAAAGATGAGGTGAGCCAAAAGGCTATGAGGTGTGCGAGGCAAATGAGTGGTGGGTCCTCGACATTAAAAAAGGTTAATGCATAAAGTATATTTTGAGTAGCCCAGGTGAAATATTAAAAGGTTTTTGATTTCCCCGCTTGCTCGCAAGTTTGAAATGCTCACCGATTAATTCCTATGAGGTTGGCGAAATCGTGCCACATGGCATGCGGGTCTGGGCTAAGCCTTCATCGAGCATGTGAGTCTTCAATGTATGGGTGGAAAATATTTAAAGGAGGCCCGATAATTTTATTTTTCAAAAGTTATTTTCTTTTTACAAAAGCAAAGGCTTTTAAAAGGATAAGTTTGCCCAATAAAATATTAAGAGGTCATTATACTTTAAATGGTAAGAAGCATTAAATATGCCCATGAAGATTTAATGAACTAGGCCTTGCAAAGATTAAAAGACATGAGTATAGTTTATTAGAAGACCCCAGCCTTCCTCGCTATCTCGCGTGTTTGAATTCAAAGCTCGTTGTTTCCAACGGGGTGAGCGAAATAAGACCACGTGGTGGTGGGCCTTGGAGAAAATGAAGAAGTTCGATAAAATATTAAATGGACCTCCTTTTAAAAGATAAAAATGAAATATGTCAAAGGTGAAATATAAGGTAAAACACGGGAGCAATGTGAATTAAATATTCACCTTCTAAAGTGCAAAGTGAAATATTTTATTGCTGGGCATTAAAATATAAAATGAGTGCCTGGGATATTTTATAAAGTGAATTTATTTACTTTATGAACATATATTATTTGCTGGGAGGTGAAATATAGAAAGCAAATTTTTTGAAATAAAGGGAAATATATTTAAAATGGAAATGTCTCCCGAGAAGAGACATGGCCAAATCTAAAATGTGGCAAGAAAATTAAAGACAGGAGATATGGGTAAAACTTTTTACCTTGTGATTGTTTAGGGGGAAAATATTTTAAAGGTGAAATGCAAACACAGGAAATAACAAAGGTGAAATGCAAATTTTGTTTGCTCGGAAATGTAATATTTTTTTTGTGCCTTTAAATGCAATATTACAAGTGAAGTTGTAGTAAGTGAATGTGAAAATAAAGTGCAACAAAGGGCAGAAACAAAGATAAAAGGATTTTCACGAGAAAACTATTTTTCACACAACTGGGTGAATGATGGAGATTCTCCACATGGACAAATTTTTTGTTGCAGATAGGCAAAGGTAGTTTTTGAGGCATAGTAAGTTTGTTGCAGAGAGAAGAGAGAGGCTTTACAAATTGGTTAATCAACGAGGAGAGACTTCCAGATGACATCTTCAGATTATTCTTCTAGAATCTTCCTTCTTCTATTTTTTCTCTTCTTCTCTCATTTGTAAAAGGTTCTGAGTTTTTGTATTGGGTTGGGTAGATAGAGAATTATAAATTTTGAGTTATTCCTTGAGTCTGTAAGATGTAATTTCTGATTTCATGAGCAAATACATCCAGTTTATACAAATAAAATCATGAAGGTGTTTGCACATTCATGAAAATCTTCAGATTGTCTTCATACTTGTGCAGTTAAATCATATGAATTCAATAATACCAAGTTTTTTTGGGTTTGTCATCTCAAATTTCTTGAGATTGTGTTATTTGTTTGTGGGTCTATTTCAAATAAATGGTTAAATACTTTGAGCAGATAATAGTGATTTCAAGTGTTCAAGTTGGATTTGATAAGGAGAATTTGATTGATAATAAGAGAGGGATTGTTGGTGTAAGACAATAATAGTTGATGCAAATAATTGACAATTTAAATCCACTGGTTGAAGTCTGTTTGCTGATGAATTCATTTTATGCGTTTGAATCCATGGCCCAGAATTGGCACTGATTCATTATTCAATTTTATGCATCTCAGAAACATTTTATAAATTCAAAATCATTTTAAATCCTCGTTGTTTGGTTGTGCTTAGTGTTTTTCTTCCCAATTGTTGAGATAGTGTTGATTATACCAAGAGTTTAGTCATATTTGAGGTTGTCAATGTTCTCCTTAGTGTATCTTTATTGGGAATTATCTGCTATAAAAAGCAATGTCAGTATATAGTTGCATTTAAGTTTTGGGCATTGTGTAGGTTGACCCACCTTGGTCCTGTAGAGCCAAAAGTGTAGGAGATGTCGGTATTTGACTGGATCTTTTCAGTTGGCCACTAACTTTGAGAATTCTTAAACATAGAGGTTGAATACCTCTTAGAGAGTTTCAAAGCTTAGCTGGAAAAATAAAACACCAACAACTATCTTCAGCTAACCTCTTAAAGTAAACACAATGGTCTGAATTACACCTGTTGTAGCCTTGCTTAGCCATAAAACTATCAAATTTAATATACCATTGCCGAGGTGCTTGCTTCAAGCCATATAAACTTTTCTTTAATCTACACACTAGTTTCTCCTTACCTTTGACCTCAAATCCTTGTGGCCATTCCATATATATATTTCCTCTTCCAAATCACCATGGAGAAAGGTTGTTTTAACATCAAATTGTTCTAAATGAAAACCTTCAGCAGCCACAATACTTAAAACAATACGAATAGAAGTCATTTTAACAATTGGAGAAAAGATTTCATCAAAATCAAAACCTTTTTCTGTGCAAATTCCTTTACAACTAATATGGCTTTAAATCTTTTCTTACCTCCATCCTCCTCTTTCAGCCTATAAACCCATTTGTTTGGTAAAGCCTTTTTACTTGCAGACAACTTGCATAATTTCCAAGTCTGATTTTTCAGCAAGAAGTCCATTTCTTCTTCCATTCCATGCTCCCACTGAACCTTGGTATCAACCTGTATAGCTTCATGATAACATTCTGGTTCATCAGCATCAACTAATAAAATAGAATACAAAGAGGGAGAAAATATTTCTGGAGGTCTACTTATCCTTGAAGATCATCTAACATGCACTGGAGTTTGTAGTATTTGTTGTTGTTATTGTTGTGGAGCATGAGGAACCACTAGAACATCATTGATTGGAGTATCATCGAACACTGCATAATCATTTTCTTTCTTCTCATGCTGCTGCAACTGATCTTTGTACAACACTTTCTCATTGAATATAACATCCGTTCTTCTCACAATTTTCTTATTTTCAAAATCCCAAAGTCTATAACCAAATTCATCAATGCCATATCCTATAAATATACATTTCTTTGATTTTGCATCAAGCTTAGTTCTATTTTCAGAATCTACAAATGCTTCACAACCGAAGGTTTTGAGAAAAGAATAACTCACCTTCTTACCTGTCCATGCTTTCTCTTGAATACCACAACCCAAAGGATTAGAGGGACCTCTATTAATTAAATAAACATTGGTGTTTACAGCCTCTACCCACATGTTTAAAGGCAACCCAACATATAATCTCATAGTCCGTGCACACTCCGTTATTGTTCTATTCATGCGCTCAACCACTCCTTTTTCCTATGGAGTCCTTGAAACCATTTTCTGCCTACGAATACCATTAGAGGAACAATAATCTTCAAACTCTTTTCTGCAATACTCACCACCATTATTAAATCTGAGACATTTTAACTTTTTACCCGTCTCATTCTCAACCAAGCTTCTCCATTTTTTAAAAGTTTCAAATACATCACAGTTCTACCTAAGGAAATAAATCCATACCTTCCTAGTTGCATCATCAATGAATGTAACATAACACCAAGATCCACCAAGAGAAGATACCTGAGCTGGTCTCCATACATCCGTATGCATAAACTCCAATTTCTCATTTTTCTTTTGTTTCCCATATTTGAGAAAGTTAACTCTCTTTTGTTTTCCATAAACACAACTTTCACAGAAATCCATATTAACACATTTTAGACCTAGTAAAACATTATTTGAATTAATTACTTTCATACCTTTTGCACTCATATGCCCAAGTCTATTATGCCATAGTGCCGATTCAAAATCCACAACAACTGTCTGATTTTATGCCTGCTGAACTGCAACAACTGTTACTGAACATTGATTTTTATCTGCAATAGCTAAAGTAGAAGGAACAATATGACCTGTACAAAGATATAAGGTGCCTACTTTCACACCTTTTTCTACCACTAAGGCACCTTTTGTAACCTTCCAATTTTTATCACTAAATGTAACAACACAACCTTCATCATCTAGTTGCCCTGCTAAAATTAAATTTCTTCTTAACTTTGGAACATGCCTTACCCCATATAGTAGCCATTGATTCCCATTTTGCAACTTAATCTTGATTCTCCCCTTTCCAACAATCTGACAGGGTTTGTTATCTCCTAAATAAACCAGCCCAAAATCCCCTTAAACATAATCAAGAAAATAATTTCTATGGAGTGTAGCATGAAATGAAGCCCTTGAATCTAACACCCAAGAATCATCAATATTGTCAAGAGAAAGAATCAAAGCATCCTCATCAGATTTATTACTTACCACATTTGCCTCTTTATTTCCTTCCTTTTTGTCTCCTTTATTTTTTCGAGACCAACAATCTTTCTTTAAATGACCTGGCTTAGCACAATACCAACAATCCCTCTTGTCTCTAGATTGGGACCTTCTGTCCTTTAATTTTCCTCATGACTTCCCACAAATTCTAGAATTGTTTCCTCTCTCCTTTGTTCTGCCCTTGCTTTCTGCATTGAAAACACTGCCTGATGTGGATGTTCCACCTGAGCTTTTCCTATGAATTTCCTCGCTCAAAATAACACCAACAACATCATAAAATTTCAATGTATTCGAACTAGAAACATAATTGCTAACAACCATTACCAAGCTATTCCAAATTTCAAGCAAATAACACAAAATGAAAAGAGCCCTAACTTATTCATCAAAATTTACATTTACAAAAGTTAATTGATTGGTAACTGTAATAAACTCATTTAAATGATCAGCAAATGACCCACCTTCTACCATTTTCATATTAAATAAAAGCTTCATAAGAAATATGTTATTCAAAGCGAAAGGCTTTTCATATAAATTTTCTAGGGTTTCCATCAACTCTTGAGTTGTCTTTGCTTTTGTAATATTGAACGCCACCGATTGTGCCAAGCATAAACGAATATTGCCAAGTGCCTTTCTGTCCAAAATATCCCAGTCCTCATCAGACATTGTTGAGGGTTTCTTTGTTTTCCCTTCCAATGGCCACTATAAATCCTTCTGATAGAGGTAGTCCTCCATCTGCATCTTCCATAACTGATAGTTCTACCTGTTGAACTTCTCAACCTTCAACTTACCCTCGTCCGCCATTTCTCCCACTCAACCATGAGACCTTCTTATAGATGATAACCGAACACAAACCACTTTGATACCACTTGTTAGGGTTAGAAGGCAGATATCTAACAAGTTAAATGCATATTTATCAATAAAACAGAGAAATAAACACACAAAAAATTATAGCAGAAACAAGACAACACAAAGAATCTAATATGGTTCACCCAATCTGGGCTACATCCACAAAAATGCAACCATCCAATGATTTTATTACCCAGTACAAAAAATATTACAATATCGCTAATAATTCCATGCTAGAACTCCCCATCCCAACCACTTATAGCAAGCTTTTAAAAGCTTCTAGAAATTAGGGTTTACAAAGTCGACTTTTTTCTTTTTCGATGACAAAGCAAAAAAAAGTGATTTTTTTTCTCAGGGGCTGCCGCCCTCAAACCCCCTCTTTTTGGGGGACACCACCCCCAAACCCCCGCTTAGGGATCGGAACGGCCCTAGACCCCAACAAGAATACATGAAGAGTGTACAATACTAAATAGTGTACAATATGGCATGATTAGTCGCCACATACCAACACAGGAATCTCCTTTCAAATATTTGGTCGCAAGCTGAGGAGGAGAAGCATCACTCAAGCACTTTTCCACCAACCACAGACTCAAATGTGGTCCCCTAGACATCTATCATTAGATAGATGGACCTTCCCTTTGACAAAGAGATTGGTGGAGTAACCTAGTAATGACAACCACTCTTAGCTTAGTGTTGTGCCCTACATAACTAGAACTTGCAGTCACTACAATCTTGAATTAACATGCATAAAAGGAACATGGTGAACTGACAATGGAGCCAAGGCAATCACACTACTTTTTTCAAAGTATTCTCACTCAGTACTTCGAGTGACAAACATCCTATTCACATGCACTACTCTAGCTTAATTTGACTTTAGAACATTATAAACTTTGCATAGGTAATTTTTTTCAATAGGTAGTCATTAACCTAAGAAATAACCTATTCCCTTTTCCCAAAACACAAAGGTATCTCTACCAATAAATTTTAAGAAAAAGCATAAGTTACCCCCCCTTCAATGGATATTCAAATCCTAGGTATAACTTATGAGATTTATATATCTATAAATTATTTTTGCATAAAATAACTTAATAAGCTATTCCCATTTCACCAATCCTAGTATGTAAGACTATAGACAATAATTAGTCACCCCTTAATATGGAGTAAGTACAACACTTATAAGGAAATCATATTAATAAGACTTTTCCTTTCCTACAAGAAAATATATTATTACTCTATTTCAAGCATATTAATGTAATTTCTAATTTAAACACACAAGGCAATCAATCTTTCAAATGAAAGATAAAACATGAAGAGAATAGAATCTTGTGCATGTTATTCAATTTTTCCAATGGAATCACCGAATCTCAAGCTTGGCCCCCTCTTAAAATCAACTTAGCAACAAATTCCTCTCAATTTATCTCACTAAAGCTTTCTCATAATCACTCTTAGTAAAATAAGAATCTCTCAATAAAAATACAACAAAATGGAGCAGTGTAGTGATGCATAGAAGATGTGTATTCAAATGAGGTGAGAATGCCTCATATTTATACCCAAAAACCAACATCTATAGGCTACAAACGAGGCTTATGATATGAAACTTATCAACCTAATATCATCGACTCAACTGGTTAACAAAAAGGTGGTGGATTCTTATGCCAACAATAGGTTGACCAATTCATACTTGCACATGTTCAATATAGGAAATGAACTTGTAGGCTTGAAAGACTTCTAATGAGTTTCTAAGTTCATATTATGGCGCCATCAATTCACCTCATTCCCTATTATCAAGCTTGTTGTTTGCATAGAAGAATTAGTCAATACTTAGTATGTTGTATTTTGTTATGTTGACTTGGTCATGGTTAAATAATTTGACACATTGTAATGAATCAAATATCTTTCAAGGCGTCGCTTTACTCATTGTAAAAACGCGTCTAAAATACTCGCCACCTCCTTTAATATGCAACACATTATATTGTTTTCAGATTAACTATATACTATGTGCATATGATAATAGCTTATGCATTTTAGACTTTAGCTTATACATTTTCATCGCTTCACATCATTGATATTAAATGCAAGTTCATACATTATAATTGTATTCATTAAAACAACGTGGCTTACAATGAATAAAGATCCCAAATATTTTCATGTGCTTAACAACAATCCCGTACTATAATATAAGTGCTATGTATTTTCATTTAAACTGGATTTCATTAAATCGGTCTACCCAAATATATATATACACACATTTCTATCAAGCATAAATGCTTATGTGTATATATGACATATTTATACATATAAAACTATATATATTCCTTGGTAATATTATAATTTAACTAATCCATTTGACATTTGAATGAATATGACCATGCGATTGTATTCACAAATAACATCATATTAAAATATCTATATACATATATGTATATCGACATACTCGTATGGACATCCCATTATGTCGACACATATGTGTATATATATGCATATATGCATATACCTCAAATACACATTTGATTGCACAATCAATCACATATACTTGCTTATCCTACTGATGGACATATATACATATGATGCATATATACATATATATGTACATGTATTATTTTCCTTTCAATATCCCCATGCCCATGAGCATTCGTAGGTACGTCTACCTACATATACTCATGTGTGTATTAACTCACGTGTATGGGTTATCATTGACATGCACATGTATACCTATATACATACCACATACATATATATCACATCAATCAAGTATAGTAATATGAAGAAGAACTCACATGCACCAAGCACTAAACACAATCCAAGAATATTCTTAATGGAAATCAAGATCCTTTCTAATGCAAACGCATCGTACTAAAGGATGACTTACCAATTCCCAAAACTATGACTTGATTTGACCATTCTATAAGTGAGTGTGTATGTGTAAGCTTAGTTAGTTTTCGTTATAATTTTCTCGACTAAGTTCTTCTCTTGAGTGATACTTCCCCTCACTTCTGGAGGATTGACTTTGAAATTGCATCTAACTTAACACATTTTCATGGTAGTTAGTCGTTCATCAAAAACAAGCATTTATACATTTCATAGTTAGAATATCAAACTCACTAGCCATTCATTCCGCATATCCATTCCATTATATAACATCAAATGAAATAAAAATTCATTCATAATTTTCCAATGATTTAGATAAACAAAGTGCAACCATATATATATTTCCAATCAAAATTCCAAATACATTCACATATGCAACAATTTACCCTATCATAGTAATAGTAAATAGGTAAACACACAATGGGGTGTAACACTTCACCTGTAATAGGATACCCTTTGGACTTATTAATGTCAGAGCAAAATTTCAAAGAGCCATGGACTTTTCCTTTGGAGACCTTAGAAATAAGGTCATAGGACCATTTGCCTTGATGGCTTGATAGTATTTTTAAGAAAAGAGCGAATCATCTGAGGGATTTAGAGAAAGTACTACAAAGGTGTAAAGAGAACAGTATCTCCCTTAATCCTAAAAATTCAGTATTTGGATTCACTGAGGGTAAACTATTAGGTCACATAGTGTCCAAATAAATGATTAGGATAGACCCAAAATGAGTTAAAGCTACCCTTCAGCTAAGTCTTCCTTCCCGTAAAACGGGTGTAAAATATTTCTTTGGCCAAGTTAATTTCCTAAGGAAGTTTGTTTCGGATTTCTTTGAGATCACCAAAAATATAGTAGAAATGATGAAGGAGAAGTAGGTTTTCAAGTGGAATGAATTTGTGAAGAAATCCTTCAATGACATAAAGGAAGCCATTGATCAGACCCCTATCCTCATCCGACCTGATTTCAAAAAGGATTACTATTATGCTTCAAAGCACACTGTATCTGCTATCTTACTCCAGGCTGATGAGAAGAATGTACAAGCACCCATAGCCTTCATGAGCATACCATTAAAAAAAAATGAACTAAATTATTTTCAAATATAAAAGCATGATTTTATAGTTGTTAAAGTAGTCAAACAATTTTGCTTCTATATATTGCATTCACATTCAGTTGTGTACGTGCCATACCTTGTTAAAAGCATTCTCACTCAACAGGACATTGGTTGCAACAAAAGAGGAGAATGGATTTCTAAGGTGCGGGAATATGACTTGGATTTGAAGCCTACCAAGTTAGTCTAAGGTAGAGGACTCTGTAAACTGATGGTGGAAGATCGTAATGAACAAGAAGATGAAAAATATCTTCCTCTGGTTTTGACTTTTAGCTTCCAAGATGAATGGTTCTCAGATATAACTTACTACCTCACTTATGGAGAATGAACAAAACAACTTTGGGGGAAGAAATAGATAAATCTAAAGTTGAAGGTGGTCAAGTACATAATCTGGGAAGATACTTTGTACAAAAGAGGACTAGATGTTGCATTCTTGAAATGCCTGGACAAAGGTTAGCAAGAGAGGTTGCTAGGAATGTTTCATAATGAAGTGTGTGGAGGAAATTTTTCTTCAACCATGACTACCTTCAAAATTCTGAGGCATGGTTATTATTGGCCAAGTATGTTCAAAGATTCCTCTTATTGGGTGGAAAGATGTGAAAAATGCAAGTTGTTTGCAGGTAGACCTCAATTGGCAGTGCTCCCGCTTAGGCCTATTGTGATTGACAAACTCTTCCAACAATATGGCCTTGATTTAATAGGGCCTATTAGCCCTCAATCAAGAAGAGGTCACACTCATATCCTCATAGCAACAAATTACTTTACTAAATGGGTTTTGGTAATTCCTGTGAAAATAACTACTTTGGAGGTAGTCTGTGATTTTATCAAGGAGAATATATTAGTCAAATTTAGGATACCTTATAAACTAGCCATTGATAATGTAACGAGTTTCTCCTCCAGTGAGATATCACTTTTTTGCTATGAATACAAAATATCCTTATCTCACTCGGCTGATTATTATCCTTAGGGAAATGGCTAGGTCGAATCCAGTAATAAAAATTTGGTAAGTATCATTAAGGAGTTGGTGAATGAGAATCAGAAAGATTGGAACAAGAAACTCTATGAGGCTTTGTGGTCAGATAGAATGACTTCAAAGAGAGCAATTGGAATGAATCCTTTTGAGTTGGTATATGGATTAGGAAGTGTATTTCCTCTCCCACTCGAACTATCCACCTGTAAGTTGCAAACTGCAATTGAGGATAAGGAGTTTTGTGATGCCTTAGAGAAGAGGGTTCTATACTTAGCAAAAGTTTAAGAGAAATGCAACGAAATGGTGGATAGGATAACTATGCATCAGGCCAAGGTCAAGAAGATTTTTGATAAGAAGGCTAGACCAAGGAAATTTATGGTCGAAGATTCAATACTAATATGGGATAAACATAGGGAGCCAAAGGGTGCTCACAATTTTTTTGATGCTCTATGGATTGATCCATTCAAGATTACTCATGAATGTGGACCCAATACCTTCCATTTGGCTTAAGGACCTCAAACTCTACCAGTTCCATTTTCCCTTCTGGGTTCCTCTTTGTAAATAGTTAGCTTAGGGTTTTTGCTCAAATTTTGGTTGTCTTCTTTTTGGTGTCTAGGAGTTTTGGTCCAAATAATATTTTGACTTTGTTTCCCAATGGATAAAACACTAATCATGTAATTTTTTCTTGTGGGTTCTTTGCTTCATCCTTATCAGTCTTCGTCCCCAATCAAAGCCAGTTGTTACCACATTTTTGGTCATCCCCTGGTAAATCTATTTTATTCCTAATTTTGGCTAAGTTATGAGTCGATGATGTTTTGAGTAAACAATATAACTCAGGTGGTGTTTACCAAAATTTATCTAACCTTCCATTTTTCTGCCAAAAGACTTTCCCTTGCTTTATCTTTAACACACAATAGTGTTTTGTCGAGTTATGTGAACCTTTATACTTCTCGCTCTGGTTCATTTTCTTAGTTAAGTCAATGCTAGTGATGTTTTGTTAAGTTCATTGAACTCCCCCATTTATTGCCCAAAGAAAGAATGACTAACTCGTCAAGTGTTAATTGAATGGTGAGTGGTGTTTTATAAGGAAGGATGAACTTGGGCGGTGATTCATAAGGTTATATGAATTTCCCATCTCTTCGCCCTTTAGCTGTTTCTTTTAAATTTTTTGAAAAGAGGTTGCAATGAAGTGGTGATATGAAATCTGACATGTGTCTACATGACAAGGGGATTCCATTTAATTCCTATCTACTTTCACATTTCTTGTGGGGAAATAAAAGGAAATTCATGCAAAAAACAAAAATTCTTTAGTTGCAACATTAAAACTAGGAGAGGTGACAAGGAAGAGCACACTGATGCAGATTTTCATACTCTAAATTTGGATGTTTTGAGGTATTTATAATTTATCTATTTCTTCCAAATTACAATTTCCAAGCTTAATTATCTTTACATTGTAATCTACCTATTGAAAGCCCACTTGTACCCTAGAATTCTAATCATGGCAAGAATTAAATGTCAGGGTTACGAGTATATCTCAGGGTTAACCTACGATATATCAAAAATAGGGGACACTAAGCTTCGGGAGGTGAATATGAATGAATTTATGGAAAAATTTAATGCACCCAATCCACCACCCATCATTCAGAAGGTATTCAACAATGAATTGGTGGAAGCAACTACATTCCCTGTGGTTGTCTAATTCCCAGAGCTAATTCTTGAATGCATAAGGCATTATGATTCTCAGACTTGGGAAATCAAAATAGAATACAATAGGCTGGTGGTTAAAATTCAAAGAACCACCTTTGCCTCATGTCTAAGGATTCCAGAAAGAGAGCCTTACTTGACACTAGATTTTACCAATTCTCAAATTGAGTTCTCACTCAAAAAGGGATATTACCATAATATAATGGCAAAGAATTGGCTGGCAAAACCTAGGTGGGGTAAATCTCAATTTCCTTAAAACCTAATCAATTTGTGGACGAGTTATTCGACATAGTTATTTTTTTGCACCGAGTCTGAGGGAATGAAGATGCTTATGGTTTCAAGGAATGGATGTAATTTTTCATCCAGATAGTGCTCAATGGAAGCTAGTTTCTAGACTAGGTGATGCTCATCAATGACATGATATACAATTTTCTTGTTTTCTTCACTGTCAATAAGACATTCTATATGTCTTCTTATTTAATTTATGCCATTGCAAGCACCAGACCATTGCCAAGCTTGAGGCCAAGTGACCTTCCCCATGACCAAGTACCAATTTTTTGAGTACCTTCATAAGTTGCAATTGAGCAAGAGCTTTCTTCATCAAAGGAGGATATTTGATACTTTTACCATGAGAGTAACTAGGGAGTCACAAGGAAAAATTGAGATTTGGCTTTCTCTAGAAGCCATGCAATTTTTCAATTTTTGTGGCAACCATTTTATCCATTTTCAAAGGTTCTCTTATATAAGAGTTGGTGGTTTTACTCGTTTCCGTATCAAACTCCCAAGGCACCTAGAAGACAAATTTTTAATGATCAAGGTCTATAGATAGTTGTCAGATGTTAACAAAAGGTGCTAAGAGTTAGAGAAGAGTGACAATACAGTTTCCAGTTGGTTTTGACCCCTTCACTTGTGAATCCATGTCTGATGCTCTAAACATAGAGAAGGAAATATCTAGGTATAATTTGCATACCTATGATGAGAATTTTCCTTTTGATCTCAAAGATTATGTGAAGGATAATTTGAAACCGGGACCTAGCTTTTTCCATCTGCCAACTTTGGAAGATTATTGGGCTAACCACTTTGACAAATTTGAGTTGAGGAGAAGAAATTGGATGAGAATGTCCTTGAGATAAATAGTCATTTATGGTTTGGGTTGGGATGTCCAAGGAATTGAGGATGATGAATCATACCTAGTAGACCCAATCTTTACTGAATTAATAGAAAATTGGCCCATCCCTGCTATGGATTGGATCAATAAGGAAAAATAAACAATTGAAGCAAGGACCATAGATGTTCTAGAAAGGACTCAAGAGTGGGTTACTAAAAAGAAAATAGAGAAATCTCATCCCCAAACTAGGTCACAAAATACTCAACCTATGGGAGGTAGTGCTCATCCTTCTATGGTTGTAGGAACCTTTGGATCCACCTCACATCTAGTACCATCGAGGAATCAGGGTGACAATGATGAGGAACCTCCTGATAGAAATGTGTTTCATCAGACTTGTGGAGATCTCCTTGATCTACCCCATTTGGATAAGGATAAAGAGACCTAGAGAGAAGAAAGTGATTTAGGTAACATTGATATTAGCACCTTCTCCTCCTCTCATTAGTCATCACTTGTTAGAGAGGTAAGTGAACCTCCAAAACAAATGTCTTCTCTTATTTCATTAGAGGATATAACAATAAATACTCCTCCCATGAAGAGATCACTATTTGACTCTTCCAGTTCCACGATGACCAATGTTCCTATTACCTCTGTTTGGCTAGAAGATACTCTATCAAAGAAAATGAAGGCAGTGTAGCTAGATCTTCTGAGGCAAGATATGGTGGGTGAATTGCTTCAAAGGACCCCAAAGCCTAAGAAATTGAAGACCATTTCTCAGCTAATAGATGATGTTAGATCAAAGAATCTATGTCTGGAAGTTGCATGTACCACTACACATAAGGAAGTTACTCAAGTGACTGCGAGTGACTTTGACATTGATAGGATTAACTTGGGACCTCCTACAAGGGACAAAGATGTACACAAATTTTTGGTGTAGGCAACAAGGATGGTTGAGATGTCTAAGAAATACAAGGAGAGCAAGGATGAGTTAAAGAAACAAGTCAAAGTTTTGATTGAATGTCTGAAATCACTCTTCAATCTTCCTCCTCAATCAATTTCTCAAGATGAGTCATCTTTTGATCCAATGGCCCTAATAGGAAGAGAATTAGTAAGTAAAATGAAGAGTTGCAAAACCTTCATCAAAGATACTAAGGATTGAAGTAGTAGTTTGGTAAGGAAAGGTAATCAAATTATTTCTAAATCTCCTAGATGTCTCTAGAGGGTAAATATTTCAAGGTTTGAGATTGAAGAAGAAATCGTCACTGTTGAGAAAGAGGAAAGGATATGAGCCAATACAGAAATGAAATCAAAGCAATGATTTTTTTGGGGATTGAGAGGTTAGTCGTAGGGAAAATCATACCTAATGTTGTTGATGCTCATTTCATGATTTGGAATAAGAGTGTGGAATGAAAATTACAAGTCACAAGACAAGTCTTGCAGAAACTTTAGGAAATCCTAACTGAATGCAACATGATCCTATAAGAGGTTCATAAGAATCTTTTCACCCTCAGATTGCAACTTAAAAAAATAGGAGATGGAAATGATGAGAGTGCCAAAGCCTTGGATAATGATTTTAGGAAGATAGTTGATGGGATCTTCAATTCCCAATCTTTCAACACTAAGAATTTGAGGAAATTTAGTGAATTGGATCTTATCCTATTCTAGGCGACTGAACTCATGAAGACTTATGATTAGAGAATTGAACCTATTCAAGATAACCAACTTCCATGGAGGTTACGAATGGGAAACATAGCCATGGGAAACATAGCCATTCCCCAACATAAGGAGTTTCCACCTATCACAAAGGCTTTCCAAGCCCTGTGAAAAAGACTCGCTACATCTGTAGAATCTAGAAGTGAAGCGCCACCACCTTATTTTTTTAATTTCTCTTTTATTTCTTGAAAAGACTATAATTTTAGTTAGTTATGGGCAAGAAAAAGAAGTGGTTACTCATCCACTTATTTAGATATGTTTATTTTTTGAATGAACTCTTTGTAGACATCATTTCAAAAAGACCTGATATTATATTACTTTTGAATATAATTTTGCTCCTACTGTTAATTTAAATCACTAGTTGTTTGTGTGCATCTAGTTTATGGGGATAGTTTGATATTCTTAAATCTGTGTGTTTGAGTATATCTTAATTTTTATGATTATTCTTGTGTGTGAGTGTATACATCTATCTTTGTAATAGATTTCACTTTTTAGATAATATTGGGCTTATATTTTAGTTAGCATTTCATCTTATGTGAATTGGTCTTTTTGCTAGTATCTTTATCATCTTTCCTTTGCATATGATAGTGGAAATCCTTTTTATATCGGTTTTATTTTCCTTCTTTTGCGTTAAAAGAATACATGTTTTATTTAGTTATAGTTAAATTTATTGGATATCGTATAAGGGAGTTGCACCTTTCAATTGAGAGGATAATTTCCTCCCTAAAAACATTATTATCTAGAGCTATTGGGACAAAGGTACCTCTTGAGTAAGAAGTATATATTATCTCAAGGTGCCCAATCTATTAGCCAACTCAAAGCAATACTCGACATGTCTCCACTGAAGAAAATCAAGAAAATTTGTACTCTCTAAGGGAAATTACAATCCATCAAAAACTTCATATCCCAACTTGTAGAAAAGTGTCAATTGTTCTCCCATCTCTTGTGCAAGAATGAAGTCTTTAAATGGAACAACCATTGCCAACAAGCCTTTCAACAAATTAAGGATTATCTTGCATTACCTCCAATACTCTTGGGTTCAAATCTAGATAAACCGCCTTTTCTATAAATTTTAGATACAATAGTGGCACTAGGGGCATTGTTAGCACAACATGATGATAACAAAAAAGAGAGATCCATTTATTGCATATCTCATACTTTAGTGGGTTGTGAAGTAAAATATATGCCATTTCTAAAGTTGATCCACTTAACTACCTACTATCAAAAGCTACTCTCATTTGATGCATGACGAAGTGGATCACGATTCTCAGCGAGTTTGACATAAAAATATGTGGATAGAAAATATATAAAGGATAGGTGGTTGTTGATAAACTTTCAAAAACACCTTTAGTAGACAATCACCCACTTTTGATTGAATTCCTAGATGAAGGCATATTTTTTCTTGTTGAAGCTACATGGTGGAAATTGTACTTTGATGGATCTTTTATTCAACATGGCTTGAGGGTAGGAATATTATCTGTAACTCCCGAAGGAGATTGCATTCCTAAATCATACCCCATCACCTTCCTCTACACAAACAATATTGCTAAATATGGAGCACTAATCATAGGGTTTAGAGTAGCTCTCTAATGGAAAATTACATAGTTACAAGTATATGGAGACTCTCAATTAGTCATCAAACAAGTAAATGATGAGCATCAAATAAAAGATGACAAATTTCTCCCCTATAAACATATGGTGGATAGTTTTAAGCAATATTTCACACAAATTCAATTTGATCAAGTGCCATGTTTAAGAAACAAAGAAGTAGATGCCAGAGAAATAATTAGATCCTTATTAGACATGCCTCAAAATGGCCAACAATGTGAATTATTGGTAGAACAACTACTAATTCCCGCCTATGATGTTCCTAAGTCTGAACTTGTATGTGACATTGTTGGTCCCATCTCACCTTGGTATCACGTATCTATAATTACCTTCTTAATTTAACACCCTTCTACCTAACCTTTCCACTTCACAATGAAAATACTTCATGTACAAGTCATCTCAATTCACTTTTTTAGGTGAAAAACTTTATTGAAGGAACTTTGAAGGAACCCTCTTGAGGTGCTTAGATGCAAAAGAGGCCCGAATTGCTTTATGTGAGGTTTTTGAGGGTATCTGTGGGCCCATTCTAGTGGTCCTATCTTGGTCAAGAAATTACTATGAACTGGCTAGTACTTGTCGACAATGAAAAAACATGCACATCAATTTATTAAGACATGTCGCCCATGCCAACAACACAGTGACTTAATCCATGTGTTGTCATAGGAATTATAACCCATTGTTACTCCATGGCCCTTTTTATGGTGAGGATTATACCTCATTGGAAAAATCCACCCTTCCTCTTCAAACAACCACAATATTATTATCATTGCTATCAAATACTTTTCTAAGTGGGTAGAAGCCATTCCATTAACATACGCCACAAGATATAAAATTGTGAATTTCATCCTTCGTTACATTATTTTATGATTTGGTATTCCCTCCTCTATTATCATAGATAATGTTAAACCATTCAAGAATCAAGAAGCCTATGATCTTTGCCGAAAATTCCATATACAACACTATTTCTCCACTCCTTATTACCCACAAGGAAATGACCAAGCTAAGGCTACCAATAAAATTGTATTAAAAATACTAAAAAATATGGTCAATGAAGTTGGTTGTGATTGGAATTTTTAGCTAAACCCTACCCTATGGGCTTATCAAACTAGCATTTTCATACCCCTTGTCTATGGCACTAAAGCCATTTTTCTAATTGAGGTCAAAATCCCCTCCTTGAGAATATCATTGTATCATATTATTGATGAAGAGGAGCATAGGCTGTCCTATCTACAATAGTTGGAAATATTGGATGAAAAACACCTTACTGCTTTGAATCACCTTCAAGTCTACCAAAATTGACTCTAATCTAGTTATAACAAGAAGATGAATCCTACGCAGTTTGAGACCTGTGACCTCATGGTCAAATAAAATTAGTAAAATTTACAAGAACATGAAAGAAAGGCAAGTTCAAGCCCAGCTAGTTAGGCCCCTATATCATTACAACAAAATATGGGTTGGGGATATTGATTGGATAAAGTAGAATGTGAAACCTTGGAAGAGTCAATGAATATAATACACCTCAATAAATTCTATTCTTTAAAAAAAGACAAAAAATCACAAAATCAAAATATCCAAAAGAATAAAAAATTAAAAGAGGAATAATTCATCCAATGGTGAAAACCACTTTTATGGCACCTTGGGCAAGTACCATGGTGAAAACCTGGAAAAATGGTGTCATACTTGGAGTCACATCCACCATCTACTAGGTTTCATTCATCCCACCCACCCACCTAATCATACATTTTACTATTAAGTAAAATGAATGGTTCTTCACTCATCTTCAGATCCATCTACTCACATCCCTATCATGGCTTGGTTTTGTTGTCACTCCACTTCACCTTCCTCTATTTTTTAATAGAGAATCTTTTTCTACCATGTACTCACCCCATCATACACCATCCTTTATACTAATTGAAATGTGGCGAAAAGGGTTACTTAATGAATAAGGGGTATTCTCTCTATTTATCCCTCTCCCCAATGACATTTCATTAGGAAAGAGATCACTAGGAGTAGAGATTGACTTTCAAACTCAAAGGTGATTCAATCAGACCCAGATCTCAGTCCTTAAGACAATAGGATAGATCTGAAACTAAATTAAAATGATATGTAATGCTCCAACTAGATGAAAAATTATACCTAAAACATGAAATGTAAATTCTTGAAAGTATAAAAACAAAAACCACAATTTGCAGGTAGATTTGAGAAGGGTGAGGACACATGTACCAATCACTAAAATTAGGTTTTGAGATCTATTGAAGGACATGTTCGCCCTAGGGTGAATGGGTTTTGGTTAGGTTTTAAAAAATATATTTTTGCAGTCCTCTGAGGTAGGATCTTAGCTTCTATTTTGCATAGGTTCCACTATCGGACAACTAGAAATAAATTTTGAATTTGAGTTTTGTGACTTGACAACAATGAATGCAATAAATACAAGAATGTAAAATTGCTCTTCAATATCTTCAATCATTCTTTAACCTGTAATCTACACATACAAAGAGGGAAAAAATATTTTGTTTGAATGGGTTTAGACACTTGAAAATGCTTGGATGATTTAGGATCAATAATGCATATTAGCTTTCACAAGATGACATGAACACACATAAGCTTGAACATGATGATATGATCTTGAATGTTGAAAAAAATGACTGATAAATCTGCTCTTGAATGCTCTTGAAAATAATATTTTCTCAATAGGATCTCTTGATAATGTTGCTTATTAAGTGTTAGATTTGAATTGATAAAAAGACTATGTATTAATAGGTGTTTATCTAATTTCCCAAAAAATAGATTTCAATAGTCGAAAATTGCATATGAAATTTGAATCATTAAAATGTCGATTTAAAAATGGGTCCTAGGACTTGAAGGAGACCCATTCGCCTAAGGGTGAATGGGTCCTAGCCTATAAGTCCAAGACATTCATTCTCCAATATGATTAAAATATTAATTGCATTAGTTAAATGTTGGTTTCCCTTTAAAAAAATGGGAATAATAAGGCTTTAGAATGCATAATTTAGAAAATTAGAAGCTTAATTAAGTCCAATTAATTAAGGGACCCAAACAAAGTGTGATTGTAAAGGGTATACAATTTCCTACACTAAATTTAGCCCCCAGTTTAGTGAGAGTATGAACTTATGCTCAGACTCATAGTAGAGTAGACAAATATGTGTCAAGAGAGGTCCAAGTGTAAGGAGGATGATCAAGCCCTCAAGACTGAAGATCCCATGGTAATCCAACATAAGGAAAAAGGGACAGATAAGATGTGTAAAATACGTGTAGAAAGACAAGATACACAAGCATATAATGTTAAAGATAATGCAAAAGGGATGGACTAGCAAGTTGTGTTATGCCACATCCATCAAATACACTCAAAATGATGTAAAATCACTTATGAAACACATATCTCCACTAGCAAGCAAGTTGTGTTATGCTAGGTGGCCATGGAATATGCTCACAAGGGATAGTGTAATTTGGTATACACTAGGTGAGCCCCAAAGGAAAGATGAGAAACATACACTAGGTCTACAAGGTGTGAACTCATAACAAAGGGTGGAACATGGGTAAATTCATCACAAAAATTGTGTACCCATAAGTCACTTCTATAAAATGATCAATGTTATGCCAACACTATACTAAGTCCAACCTATGTGAATAAAAGTGAAGCAAAAATTTTGATATGTTCATGTCAAAATGAGTACCAAAGTCCATGTCAAAATAATTCCAATGTAATAATTTCAATGTATGCCCCCACTTTAAAGGAATTGCTAAACACCATACTATGAGAAATTACTTTAAAGTAGAAATGATATATGCCAATTGATAAGAGGGCCATGAGAGATTATTTGGAAATCCCTATACCAATCATATGTTTCCAAATAAAGTTATGTAATGAAAGAGGAAGGTTCCCCCACATGCAATCTTATACACATAAAGGGTCCATGGATTCGGGGACAACACATGTCTTCATTGCAGTAATATAATAGAGCTTGGAATCATCATCATTCCCCAAATGCCTGCTGGAACAATGAACACAAAGGAGGAATGACACATAGAGAGATAGAAGCCAAAAAAACCTTTTGGGTCAACATGGAAGATACCTAAATGTTTCAATGCTTTTGCATCGTCCCCAAAAGGAAATGACAAGACATAGGATAATTTTTATGATAAATAAAAGAATGTAGATACAAATAGAGGAATTCTGAATCTTCTCTCTATAATGATGAGTGCGAGTGGGAGCATGAGAGGAAAGGTGCGTGGAGGGAATTTGAATTCCTTTGAGGGCGAGGAGGAATCAATAGAGGTGGATGGAGATCCTGCAGATGTAGATAGAGTCCAGGTTTTGTTGTGGGTTGTGGTTCCTGTGGGGAAGGCTGGATGCTCTCTTATGCGGCTCTATTTTGAGCTATTCTCTATTTTTTCTTATGGAGGCTTCATGGGAATGTATGCACTATTGGCTGCGGGGGTCTTGGAGATATAATTTTATTTTCTATGGGTTGCGGTCTATTCTGGAGCTTCTTATTTGCTCCTTAGGCTGTGGTGTTTGTTGTGGTAGCTTGGTGTTCTCTTTATGATCTAGCTTTGTCTGCCTAGTGTTTTGTGGTTGCTGTTAGCCTTATAGATTGTGCGGGTGTGCTTGGGGATCTCTGAGGTGGAATGGTGGATTGATGGGACTTTTTTGTTGGCCTATTCTTCTGCTTGGTTCTTCTTGGTCTCCCTTTGCCCCTTCTGGCTGTGTGGCTAGTGGTATTTTTTTGGAGGTTCCTTCTCTTGGCGAGTTTTGGTTGCCTTTGGTTATCCTCTTATGGAGTGGGCGCTTGTTCCTGGATGTGAATGGTGGTATTTTGTTTGGAGGATGGTTGTTATTCTTGCTTGGGTTATGGTCGGTGATGCTGACATTGATCTGGTTGATGTGTGGCATATGGTGCTCTCTTTTTTGGCTACCTTCTAGGTAGTGGATGTGCGGTGGAATTTCTGAGGATGACTGGTTGAGGATTGAACTTATTTTTACTCTGACTCGGCGTAGTTGGAGGGCTTAGGGTTTCTTAGTGTTGGCTTGTTCCGTTTCTTGGTTTTCCTTGTTCTTCCTTTACTTCTTCTTGCTACCTTCTTGGTGGCTCTTTGTTGTTTTTTGGTAGCTCTCTTTGCAGGTGATGTGGGAGTGTGTGGCTGCGTTTTGGAAGTTTGGTTGTTGACTGGGCCTATTTTTGTCCCTATTTGGCTTAATAGGGAGGCTTGGGGGTTAATTTTGTTGGCTTAATTTGCTTCTGGCTTCCTTTTTGTTGTCTTTCATTTCTTCCTTGTTCTCTTTGTTGGCTTGTGGGCTTCTTGTTTGTTTTTGTACCCTTTGGGCTCTTTTTTTTTGGGCTTGGGGATTGCCGGTGTGGTTTTGTTGGTTTGGGCATGACTGTCTCTTCCCTATCTTGCTATGGATGCCATCAAGTTTCTTATGGAGTTGATGGTTATGTTTGTTTCCCCTAATTTTGGTGGGGTGCTTTTGGCTTGGATGAGTGTTCTTTTGTTCTCCTAGTTGTTGTCTTTGGTTAGGGGTGATTTTTCTGCGTCTGATGGGATCTCTATTTTGTTAGAGGTGGTGATGGAGTTGGTTGCTTTAGGCTTGTGGTTGCTGATGAAGGTTTACTTGGCTGAGGTGTGTGTTGTGGGGTCTTCTCTGCTGATGACTTGTTGGATGAAGGGTCATGTTGTTTTGGACTCTATTTAGATCTTTGGTGGCCTTGTTCTCTTAGCTGGGTGGTTTTCAAGTCTTAACCCTAGATCCCAAATGTTTTTGTTCCTGGTGTAGGGATTTCCAAAGGAGGCTACGGTTATTTTCTTGGCTACTATGTCAGATTTCTCCTTTGGTCCTATGGAGGTGGTCCCCCCTCAGTAGTTGTTCTTATTGAGGTGGGCAGTTCTCCTATGGAGGTGGAGGTTGAGGGTCCTGGTGATTTCTGGCTACGGTGGCTTTAATGATCATTTCTTCCTCTCCAATAGAGGGGAGCTCACTCCTTTAGAGATGGAGATGGATTTGGTTTCCTATTACAAGGTGAATATGTGCTGCAAGGAAGCTGACTTAATGCAATTTTTTGTGGTGGATCAAATTGGCTCTATTGAGGTGGGAGGTTTGGTCTTATTGATGGTTCTTACCAGTGTGGTCTTTGATCATTTAGTGATGATTATCTTTCTTGGCTCATTGGCGTCTTCCATGAGCAGTTGGTTTGTTGATGCATGGAAGATGCAAGTGGGTTCTTTGTGTAACTAAAAGAGTTTCTGGTCCCGGTTTAAAACTAGTTGGTTCAATGGTCTTTGGCCCTTGATTTTCTATAAGATGCATTGTATGTAGTCTTGTTTATCTTTTTTGGATGTTGTGAAGCTATTTTTGGTCTATGTTTTATCTATTGGGTAGCTTGTCTTCCTTTGTACTAGGTTTTGAGCCCCATCAAAACCCGTTTTTTACCCTATAATCAATACAAATAGAGGAATGTCACAATAGATTTCATTTCCTTTGTATCCTTGCACCAATAGAGTAATAAGGGTCATCCAAAGAAAAATCACAAACATAAAGGCACATCAAGAAGCACAATATGAGGGGATCATAATACATATATGCAATCACAAAGAACATAAACACAAAACTAGTATGTCACATGCGAGCCAACCTATAGCAAGTCATCCACATCCCAATCTTGTTCACCATATGCAGAAGGCAAATAATTATCCAAAGGAGCAACGAAAAGTGCCATACTAGGAAAATATTATCAAACCCCTTACCCCACAAAGATGTAGGACAAGGATGAGCTGAGATAAGTGATGATATGATGCTTCTTGCGATATGGAAAAAGGATTTACATAAAGTGCAACACATGTAATAGTGAGTATGCTATTATTCTACAACTATCAAATGGAAAGGAGTAGCAACTAATTTTATTGATTATGATGAGTAGGCAAAGAATCATTTGAAACATATCAAATGAGATAATTCCACATGTAGTGTCTATCAACTAAGGATTCACCAAAGTTAAAGTTGTCTTAGAAGAACCTTGTGTGATGGTATTGATATTAAGCAAAGGTTTCTTTGATGCTTTTATTTATTTTGAAGGACAATAACCAAGACCTCTTGTGTTTTCTTGTGTTCTAGGCTCGATAGGGACATGGATACCTTGTTCTCTTATCCCACACCCTTTTTCTATTATAGCCAAATTGTTTCAAAAGCTCATAAACCCTTCCATAATTTAATTTATTTATTTTGAGGAAGGAGGTTTTCATGAGAACATTCATCATATGTGGATGTATAATTTGTGTTTTCCTCTTTTTTTCTAAAAGTTTTAGACTCGCATGGTTTTGATGACTCACACTATGTTGGTATTATGTCAGCTTCTTTCTTTTTTCCTAATTTGTGTGTGATCTTGTATTCTCCCATGAATGTAGGCGTAAAAATATAATGATCCCTAATAATCTTCCAAAAAATTTATCACAAATGAAAGACAATCATCCTTTTCTTCTTTTTGCAAAGGTTCCACTTTTGTAGTAGTTGTTAATGTTCTAAGATGATTTTTCATCCCTATTTTAATTTGTAGACAACTCTCAAGTTCAGGATAAGTTTTTACCGTGCAGACCTTGTTGTAAGTGTATTTTAGTAAATGATCCAATGTTGAAGGTACTACATTCATTACATGAATCCATGGTCTTCCCAAGAGAAAATTATATGAAATATCATTAGGCATGACATGGATAGGAGTTTGTAAAGTAATCTTACCAAATTTAATAGGAAATAATATCATACCAAGCGATTAATTTCCCATATATTCAAAAACATAGATAGATAAAGAATCTGGTTGAATTTTAGTCTTGTCCACTCCCATTTTATCCAAACTTTTTATAATACAAAAATTAAGTGTCAAACCAATATCAAAAAGGGTATGTTTAACTCCAAACTTGTTACTACCATTCTTAATACTAGCCACTATCATCAAAGCATCATTTTTTTTTTGTGTTTCCAAAGGAGGTAATTCACTTTGATGAAATGAAATTTCCAAATTAGGCTGATTTATATTCTCAATCCCACATAATTTGGTTGCACAATATGAGGGATAACAAAATTTTGTAAAGAATTTTGAAGCATGTTATGGTAATTAGGTGAGGCTTGAATCAAATCCCACAAGGATATATTAGCAGGAGTGTTGTGAAGTTGTTCAACAAGATCATACTCCTTTCCACTATATGAAGGTAAACAAGGAGAACTAGTAAAAATGGTTTGAGGAAGTGGTATTGATGTAGGAATGGTTTGTGGTTGCCTATTATTCCTTGTGTTATATGTATGAGCAATGGTATTATAACTTGGTTGCTACAAAATATTGTTACTAGTGAGTTGCCTTGCAAAATTTAAGATATTCCCTGGAGGTTTTGGTTGGTTTTGAGGTGGTCCTATAATGAGAAGTGGCTTAGGAGGTACAATAACTAAAGGAATATTAGGAGGTTCAAAAGGAATCTTAGGAATCACAATTATTAGAGGAATCTTAGGAGTTCTAATAATCAAGGGAGATCTAATGGTCAATTGTGCATTCATAACCTTAGTGGATTTGACTTCTTGTTGATGATCTTCTATTGAGGGGGAATCTAATGTTACCTTATCATCTTTATCATTTGAAAAAAATGTATCAACAATATCATCCTCTTGCACCCTAATAATTTCACAAGTAGGAGAGGTTTCAGGAGAGGAGAAAACAAGATTTTCATGACATTCAATGGTTGGGTCTTTTAAGATAACTTTGTCACAAGCAGGGGAGGTATCAAGAGAAGAACAACTATGATTTTCTTACTTATCAATGATTACATCCTCTTGCCCAACAATATCCTCCCAAGTAGGAAATGTAGTAGTAGAGAAAAAACAATAATCTCATGAAGCTCAATGATTGGATCTTCTAACACCAACACACCTTCATCACAAGTAAGAGAGGTGTCGGGAGAAGAACACCTCTGATTGCCATGATTATCAATAATTGTATTCTCTTTCACCAAACTAACCTCACACATAAGAGAGATAGTGGGAGAGGGATCAATGACAAACAAGAAAAGAGGGGAAATAACTTCATATTTGTATGCTTGTAACAAAAATTTATTAAAGTGCTCAACAAGATTTGAAAATAAAACATGAATTATGATAACTAGAGATTTTTCCAATGAGAACATGATGTAAATAATTGTCCTACAGATTTGAAATGCAACAATTTTTCCCAAATTTATAATAAATCAAGAAAAATGACACTTTTCTTGCACATGCAATATATTTTTTTTAGAATTTAAAAACAAACTTCTTCAAGTTGGAACAAACTAATAATACAAAGACAAAATAGTGAGCAAAATTTTGGAAAAACACATGTACTAGGACAGGTTCGCCCTAGGGCGAATGAGTCTAGGATAGGGGTCTGATTTTTTTTAATTTGAGTATTTAACTTAATATTTAAGCTCACTATTCCTAAAAACAAACAGATTCTTTAGTGATAGTTTTTAAAGAAATATGATAAAAATGCAAATGCAATTTGTGACAATTTATGAACAAAATAACAACTTTTTTAAATGCAATTTTGAATGAAATGTTGATCTAAATGACTGAGACACATTTTAATGCAAGCTACTATGAAGAAAGTATGCAATATTTTTGTATTTTTATGATTTTTATGATTTTAAATGATGCAAACATGTAATATGTAACCCTAAAAGCAATGAAAAATAAGATGATGCAAAACCTAGATCTAGGGTTTCAAAGATCTCCAAATCTGAAAAGTATAATGTATAATGTCAGGTTCACTAAAATGAAATGTGGGGAAAAGGGTTCCTTATTGAATAAGGGTATTCTCTTTATTCATCCCTCTCCCCAATGACATTTCATTAGGAAATAGATCACATGGAGTAGAGATTGACTTTCAACCTCAAAGGTGAGTCAAGTAGACCTAGATCTCAAGCCTTAAGGCAATAGGATAGATCAAAAACCAAATTGAAATGATATGCAATGCTCTAACTAGATGAGCAATTAGATGTAGAACATGAAATGCAAATTCTCGAAAGTACATAAATGGAAGCCATTATTTTCAGACAGATCAGGACACATGTACCAACCACCAAAAGTAGGTTTTGAGATCTATTAAAGGACATGATTTCCCTAGAGTGAATGGGTCTTGGTTAGGTATTCTAAAAATTCTTTTTTCAGTCCTCTAAGGTAGGATCTTAGCTTCTACTTTGCATAGGTTGCATTGCTAGACAACTAGAAATAAATTCTAAATATGAGTTTTTGTGACTTGACAACAATGAATGCAACAAATGTAATGATGTTAAATTTCTCTTTAAGATCTTCAATCCTTCTTCAACCTATAATCTGCACATACAAAGAGGGAAAAAATATTTTGCTTGAATGGGTTTAGACACTTGAAAATTCTTGGATGCCTTAGAATCAACAATATATATTATTTTTCACAAGATAGGATGAACACACATAATCTTGAACATGATTATAGGATCTTGAATGTTACAACAAATGACTAATAAATCTACTCTTGAATGCTCTTGACAATAATAATTACTTAATAAGATCTCTTGATAATGTTGCTTATTAATTGTTAGATTTGAATTGATAAAAGACTATGTATTTATAGGTATTTATCTAATTTCCCAAAGATTAGATTCCAAAAGATAACAATTGCGTATGAAATTTGAATCATTAAAAGGGTATGTGCAGGATCATCATGGAAAAAACAAGCCCTTAAGTGGCAATGAAAATTCAGAAAAATTAGAGTTAGGCAACTTGACCTAAAAATTTGAATAAGTTATCTATATTATTTCAAAAATATGTAAAAATAAAATCTGTGGCAAATTGAATGTAGTTTTTAAACTACTAGGTTAAATTTTGTAAAAAATAAATCTATTTGGTGAAAAATTGAAATTTCAATGCAGTAGTACTAAAATTTCAGGGAAAAAATAAGAAGTAGGTGTCCGTCTGACCACCCTAACCATAATAAAATGATAATATTTTTTATAATATTTTAGATATAAGTAGAGGACTCATGTCTAGATGTGATGCATATTTTTTTGTAATTTTTTTTCAAGTAAACAATTAATTATGAATTTTTTATTACAACTTTTAAAAAATATAAAAACTCGTATGTCTGACCACCTTAACTTGGTCAAAACTTCATGAAATTCATTTTTTTAAAAATCCTATAGTATGTCAAGCATAGAATGTGACACATGTTTTGGATTCAAAAAATGTGATACCGTTTGAAAGCTATAGATGTTTTTCTATCAGACTATCAATAAGGAATTTAGTCGTAATTCTAATAAAAAATGAATAATAATAATTTATTAGATTCAAATTAAAGTATAATTTATATTGGTAGAAAGCTGAGAAGCTCCTTTACAAACCCTTTTCATTTCATCAATTTTGGGTAAAATTAAAGTCGTCATCCACATGGGTGAAGTCTAGAAAAGCAAAGTAAGTTGTTAAACACGTTTTTCGTGTTGACTTCTTAGGATTGGCAGGTCCGAACCAAATTCCAAAGAAAGCCTGAGCCTAATACCTAGGCATTAAATTTTGTGTCATCATATCAGATATCTGAGTTTTAAAATTTTTATACAATTTTTAATATATGATTTCAAAAATAAAATAAAGTTTATAATTTAATATATATAATATACAATATAGTTTATAATGTAATATATAATATATAACTTATGATAATCTCTTACCGAATTATGTATTTAATATATAATATATTATATTATTATGTATAATATTTAAATATTTTAGTTAATCTATAAATATTTAAATATATATATTACTAATATATAAAATATTTAAATATTATCTCTTTCCCTCTCTCTCTCTCTCCACCTCTATCTCTCCCTCTCTCCCTCCCACTCTCCCTCTTTCCTTCCCACTCTCCCTCCCTCCCTCTCTCTCTCTCTCTCCCTCAACCCTAAACCCTTCCCCTCTCCCTCTCCCTCTCTCCCTCTCTCCCTCTCTCCCACTCTCCCTCTCCCTCTCTCCCTCAACCCTAAACCTCTCTCCCTCAACCCTAAACCCTCTCTCTCTCTCTCCCTCTCTCCCTCTCACCATCCTACTCTCCCTCTCTCCCTCTCCCTCTCTCAATATCCCACTCTCCCACTCTCTACCATTAACCCTTAGGTCTATGTGAGAAAAAATCAGATATCCGATTTGTAAAACTCCGATGTGTAGAGCTAAAATCTTACCGTTGCAAAACATTTTGAAATGTTTTCCAAATCAGATATCCGATTATATCGGATATCGGATTTGTGGGCCATAGAAAAACCCCATGTGGGTCATTTTTGTGTATTCCAATGGACCCTATATTCTATTTGCAGCACTTTGCAGGCGAAAAATGCATGGTTTCAAATAGGAAGAGACAAAGATGAATTTTTTGGAGCATCTTGTACTCAAATTTGTCATAGGGAATGATTTTTTAGCATATTTTATGAGGTATAATGGGGAGCAGCAGTCGTCGGAAGCAAAAACGTTAGAGAAAGCTGACAAAAGAACAAATTGAAGAATATAGACAAAGGGATAGAGAAGGTCATAGGAAGAAAAGACAAGGTATGTTAAATATTGGTGAACTTGAGCCCTATGGTCTTTTGAGTGAAGAGGAAATTGAATATGTTCAAGGTGAAAATGTAGAACATGATATTGAAATTGGGAATGAAAATGTTCAAGGTGAAAATGTTGGAATTGAAGATGTTGAACATGATATTCAAATTGGGAATGAAAATATTGAAATTGATAATGAAATGTTCAAGGTGAAAATGTTGGAATTGAAGATGTTGAACATGATATTAAAATTAGGAATGAAATTATTCAAATTGATATTGAAAATGTTCAAGGTGAAAATGTTGGAATTGAAGATGTTGAACATAATATTGAAGCAAGTGTAAATTATGTTTCACCAAATTACATGAGAAATGAAGAACCTTGTGTGGAAGAAAGACATATTCCAAATTCAAGACCTTCAAGGACCCCTAAATGGTTAGTTGAAATTGATGATAACATTATAAACAATTTTGAAGGCAAGAGGTCAACACGAACTATTCGGTTGTCAACTAGAAGACTTTTCAACCAATATTTTAGTGATAAGACATTGACTGAGCAATGCCAAATTTTTGTACAATTGCTAAAGATGCAAAAGATGAGACCTTTGCTAGCCAAATTGAAGATTCAAGTGAACAAGAAGACCGAAAAAAATTATATTATTGTCAAAAATATTTTTAATGCTCTAAGTCTATTGGAAAAAATAACGATAAGAGAGTTGCTCAAAGAGTCATTACAACCGCCCTAGTAAGCCATCAATTGAAAAAGGTTCACTTTATGAGACAAAATTGTATTGATTTTGACATAAATCATAAAACTTTGGATAGAGCACTTGCAAGAAGAGAAAGAATAGATGATCCTCTTCAAAATGATACATGGGATTTTTTCGGGAGGCTTCCACATGTTGATAAGAAGCTAACCGATAATGTAAAGTAGGTAACTCAACAATTTTGGGATGATAACTCTAGAGTATCACCCAATGCAAAGGATGTTTTAAAGTTAAGAATTGACAGTCGAGACTATACACCGCATCCTAAACATTTCTTGGAATCAAGCCAAACAATGTTTTTCAACAAATTTATTGAAACACATCCAAATATGGAAATCTCGCAATGAAATTTTGAAGGTTTGAAGCCATTTTATTGTGTGCCTCTTAAGATTCATAATAATTGTTGTTGCAAATACCATGTGGAGTTTTCAATGTACCATGAACTATTATGCTATATCCGTTCTACTTTGCATACTAATGAAATATTGTAGGAGTGTGGTGCAATGCATCTTCCGAAATCATCAAGGGACTTCCTAGATCTATTTTTATGTTCTAGAGACGATGGTTCCTTTTTATATAGAAATGATTGTTTAAATTCGTAGTGCTCACAATGTGGTGGCTTGTCAAAGTTTTTTCAATGTTTTCATGAGGATTCCGAACATGAATTTGGAAAGAATCTTGTTGAGAAAAAGAGATATGAGATAGTCAAATATACTTTGCAGAGTGGAGGTGAAGGTTCTAGATGCGAGTTGGTTACAAAAGATCGCAATGTTGTTGATTTTATTTTAGATTTTAAGGAAAAAAATTTCTACAAATATGCAAGGCATAGTCATAGGTCTCAGTGGTTGGGTAAAAAATTCAGAATATGTAAGGACACTTTTCCGATTGGCACTATTATATCAGTGGTTGATTTTGAAGAAAACTACACATTGCAACCACAAAATGAGGTACAATCTCAGTATTACAATTCCATTCAGATTGCTATTTTTGTCCACATAATGTTTAGACATGCACCTGATAGTACAGAGGAGGATCGAAAGATAATCAAAGAGTATCATTTTTATATGAGTGATGATAGATCTCACTCGTCTGAGTATGTCCAACATTGTTTCAAGACTTTTTTTGAGTTCTTGCAAGAGCATGATATAGCACTGGGCCGACATCTCATTTGGTTAGATAACTGCACAGGTCAATTCAAGAATTCTCGTATGTTTTATTGGTTGAGTAGAATGCATGTAGAGAGGGGTGTACCTAATATTTGGAGTTTTTTTGAAGTTGGGCATGGGAAAGGGGAGCATGATGGAGTAGGTGCATGTGTAAAAAGAGCTCTAGTTAAGGAGCAATTGAAGATTTTGGGAGCAAAATTCAGTGATGCAGGTTCTATTGTTGATTGGAGTAGTTCAACATTATCACAGGGAGGGACACTTGATTCAACAGTGCATAAATTATTTTGGTTGGTTGAGGAGGGTACAGTGGGAGGCAGATTGGATTGTCATACAATCAAAGATTCTTCAAAGATGCATTCATTTCGAAGCTCAGATGCAAGCACATGAACTATTTGGACACGAAAGTTGGCTTGTTTTTGTCAGAGTTGTATTGGGTGCGAGTGAGATCAATGCGATTCAAGTGAGTGGGTGGATACATGGGTTCCAAAGTATCTAACTCCTTTATCTCAAACTATATCCATGTCAAATGACACAATGGAAAGTTCACTTGATTATGACTGGCTTTCAGATCTACTATAGCCAGGACATGTTTTTACAATTGTTGCACCACAAGGGAATGAAGAGAGATCAGAATATTGGTTGGCTCGATGTGTGCGGGTAAAGCACAAGCTAACACAATCGATGGAAGATGATGATGGGTTCGTGTATCCTACAGGTTCAATTGTGGTTGCATAAACTTGGTTGCGAACATACATGATTAGAAAGAATGACATACCTGCATTTGAAGACTATGAGAAACACAAAACCATTCTCATGTATTCACACCTTGTTATAGCAACAAATGTTAGGTTGTTGAAACATCATGCCAAACCAAAGACAAAACAACTATGGACACTTAATAATGTTGATCATGAAGCAATATTGGATACTCTTAAGAAAAGAGATGACCCTTCAGGCACATTTGAATAGCATATTCAAGAATGGAAGGTACAATGCTTAGGTTCATTATGCTTAAGTTCATTAGTGTTCTTTATTTAATACTGATATTTTGTATACTATTGCAATGCATGTGTCTTTAATAGTAATATTTTGTATGTACTTTTGGGATATTTTTGGCACGATTGATCATGGACTTGCTACAACAATAGCCAACTTTGATCCTTTCAGAGAGGTATGCGATATATTACAATAATATAGATTGGTTATTCAAAGCATCTTTTATAGTTTGCATTACCATCTCATCATCAATTAGGTAATTTAGAATAATATAGTTTGGTTATTCTAAGCATCTTTTATAGTTTGCATTACCAATTCATCATCATTCAGGTTATTTAGATTAATATAGATTTGTTATTCTAAGCTTTTTTTTTGTTGTGACAATATAGGTTTATCATTTGACAACTTTTGTGATATTCCTGGCATGATTGATCATGGACCTGCTGCAACAATAGACATCTCTGATCCTTTTGGAGAGGTATGTGACAAATTACAATAATATAGATTGGTTATTCTAAGCATCTTTTCTATTGTATGTAGTTTAACTACTACCTTGATGGTTTGTACAGGTGCTTGTCACTCCAGAACATCAACATACTACTCTTGTGGAAGACTGTGCCCTGAATGCCTCCAATAGGAAAATTTTGTAAAATTTGATTTTTGAAATGTGAAACAATGTAAAAAGGTCATAACTATGTATAGGCATAATCTATATCCAATGATGTTTTTTGAAATACGGGTCAAATGTTTGGCATTGTATAAAGGGTATGTTTAAAATGTAAAGAGCTTTTTGTACTTAATTGAGCTACAATCAGAGGTTTTCTTCTTAGTTCTTTCCTGTCGGTATGCTCGTTTGAACCAAGTTTTGTAATATCTCCTATTTATATATAATTACAACTAAAGATGATTTAAACTCCAATTTAATTGTCAAAACTAAACTTGGGTGTAACTTCACTCCCCAAACCTTGCCACACCCTATAAACTCATCAAACACATCTATTAGGACTTGCAGAAGCTTGATCCAACTTAAATATTTCTACCCCCACATTTCATTGAGATTAGCATGTTGTAACCATCATGGTTTCTAAGAAATAGCCCTTCAAAGATTGATGGCTTTTAGCACTTTGGACTCTTAAGAGAAATCATCGATCCAATGTAGCTCAGAGTGATTCAGTGTATTTGGCTGCAAAAAAGGACCATACCTAGCGTAAAAATACCCATCCGAACTTGTTGGAACAATCCATTTGGTCGTACGAGTTGGAGAATGAAAGTTGCACCACTTTGCAACTTTATACTGCTAGCATTTGACAACTTTTCCCTCAACTGAAAAAACTTATCACCATGGAAAAACACCTCCAAGATAGCAAAAATCGAGAGAGTTTGTTGTAGATGGTCCCAAAATGATCCCATATCCTTAAACGGAGAGTTTTTAAGCGTCACGGTTTCCAATAAATAGCCCTTTGAAGATTGCTTCCTTTTAGCACTTTGGACTCTTAAGGGAAATCGTCGGTCCAATGTAGCTCGAGGTGATTCGACATATTTGGGTCCAAAAAAGGACCATAACTAGCGTAAACGTACCCATCCGAACGTGTTGGAATAGTCCATTTGGTCGTATGAGTTAGAGAATGAAAGTTGCACCACTTTGCAACTTTACACTACTTGCATTTGACAACTTTTTCCTCAACTGAAAAACTCATCACCACGGGGAAATACCTCCGAGATAGAAAAAACGAAGAGAGGTTATTGTAGATGGTCCCAACACGATACCATATCCTCAAATGAAGAGTCTGTAAGAATCACGGTTTCCAAGAAATAGCTCTTCAAAGATTGCTGCCTTCTAGCACTTTGGACTCTTAAGGGAAATTGTTGGTCCAATGTAGCTCAGAGTGATTCAGTGTATTTGGGTGCAAAAGAGGACCATAAATAGTGTAAATGTACCCATCTAGATGTGTTGGAATAGTTCGCTTAGTCGTACGAGTTAGAGAATGAAAGTTGCACTACTTTGCAACTTCACATTGCTTGCATTTGACAACTTTTTCCTCAACTAAAAACTCATCACCACGGGAAAATGCCCCCGGGATAGAAAAAACCGAGAGAGGTTATTGTAGATGGTCCCAACATGATCCCATATCCTCAAACGAAGAGTTTCTAAGCATCACGGTTTCTAGGAAATAGCTCTTCAAAGATTGTTGTCTTTTAACACTTTGGACTCTTAAGGGAAATCGCCGGTCTAATGTAACTCAGAGTGATTCGGCATATTTGGGTGCAAAAGAGGACCATACCTAGCGTAAACATACCCATCCAGATGTTTTGGAACAATTCATTTGGTTGTACGAGTTAGAGAATGAAAGTTGCACCACTTTGCAACTTTACACTGTTTGCATTTGACAACTTTTCCTTCAACTGAAAACTCATCACCACGGGAAAACGCCTCCAAAATAGAAAAATTGAGAGAGGTTATTGTAGATGGTCCCAACACAATCTCATATCCTCAGACAAAGAGTCTATAAGCATCATGGTTTCCAAGAAATATCCCTCCAAAGATTGCTTCCTTTTAGCACTTAAGACTCTTAAGGGAAATCGTTGGTCCAATGTAGCTCAGAGGGATTCGACGTATTTGGGTGCAAAAGAGGACCATACCTTGCGTAAACGTACCCGTACGGACGTGTTGGAATAGTTTGTTTGGTCGTACGAGTTGGAGAATGAAAGTTGCACCACTTTGCAACTTTACATTGCTTGCATTTGACAACTTTTCCCTCAACTGGAAACACAACACCACGGGAAAACACCTCCAAAATAGAAAAAAATGATAGTGGTTATTGTAGATGGTCCCAACACGATCCCATATCCTCAGACATAGAGTCTTTAAGTGTCATGATTTCCAAGAAATATCCCTTCAAAGATTGCTGCCTTTTAGCACTTTAGACTTTTAAGGGAAATCATCGGTCCAATGTAGGTCAAAGTGATTCAACGTATTTGGGTGCAAAAGAGGACCATCCCTAGCGTAAGCATCACGGTTTTTGAGTAACAGTTTGTCAAATATTGCTGCCCTTCTACACTTTGGACTCTTAAGGGATTTCGTTAATTGAACGTAGCTCAGATTGCTTCGGTCTATTTGGGTGTGAAAGGGAACCATACCTAACCTAAACATACCCATCTGGACGTGATGGAACAATCGGTTTGGTCATACGAGTTGTAGAACAGTTCTGCTACCTTAGCTTCCTTACAATTGCAACTTGTGGTGGTGGGGTTCTAGCAACCACTTTATTATATTGATGTTGTAGTGAACAAGATTTATTGATGCCGTTACAAGTAGTTTTCAACCTCCAATCAAATTCCAATGCTATTTTTTGTGCGAAAAAAAGCCATGAGACCATAGATTGTTGCGAAAAACTAGTCAAAAACCTTTATTTCAACCCTACCACAACTTCTAGACTCCTATCTTGCACTTCCCTTTACAATTTTAATAACTTTCCTTCAAAAGACTACATGACAATTTTGACAATTTGAAACAAGAATGCATTTTTGGCATATTGGACCCCTAGACTCAAAACTTCAACTTAATACACCTTAAATGGTCTTCATTGACCTTATTTATCATAAATAGATCACACCTAACCTCTCAACCTATTTGGAAACTATTTTTGTGCCTTTTGAGTAATGTGAGAGAGTAAGTTTTTACTATTGAAACATGTGTATTTAATGGTGTTTAAGAGTTCTGAGTGATTAAGAGCAACCTAAGAAGAGTAAAAGTGTGAAACCCTAGTTGGAAGGGGCAAAAACAAGGGAAAACTGGTGATTTTACAAAGAAAGTGTAAGCCAAATTATGGGAGAGCATAATACAATGATGTTTTTATTTTAAGAAAAAAAAATTAAGAGGGAATGAAGTGGTTTCAGGATTGAGTGAGGTCAGAGCATACAAGTTCAAATAAGCCCTACCAACAAGCCAGTGAACTATTTGATAAAAAGCTTTGGTAGACATGTATGAAAAATGTGGTAGCATAGACAAGGCAGTGGACTATTTGAAAAAAAGCTTCAAAGAAATGTGGTCTCATAGAATTCCATGACAAGCAAATGCAATTGACAACTGCTCATAGTTTTTAGTTATGCAATGTGAAGTAATTGCATAACTGCTTAGGTTGACTTTGTAAAAACTATATTGTAATTGAAATTTTTTCATCTATGAACATCTAGTTGTTAGTTATGCAATGTGAAGTAATGATTTGAGTTTGAAAGATGTGTAATGCAATGTAATCAACGATATAAATATAAACTACATAATATAACCATTCTTTTTTATGCTATTGTACATTGATATTTAACCATTGCTCAAGATAAAATTTTCAAAGAGTTTAATCATGCACATGAGGAACAAATTAAATTTTGATTGTCAACTTCTATATATCAAATTATCCAATAATCAAGTGTATGTCCCTATACAAAAATGGCATCGACGCCAACTCAAACAAAGTGTTACAAAATGTGGCATATGCCATCTCAATATCTATTCAAAATTTACATGCCAAAATGTCTATCTCATCCTAAACTACTGGTGGATCATCAAAATGGAGCCTCTTTGAAGCACTCATTGGCTCTGAAGGTAGCTACATAAGAAAAAATCAAACCAAAATTGAGATTAGTTATACTATATAATTTAAAATTGAATAATTAACATCAAAATCAATATACATTGAATTTTAATTGAACTCTAAAATTGAAATCTTGATTACCTGAAATATACGTCTCTTCAAAGGGTTAGGAGTCCTAGAATATACCAAACCAACTTTTGAAATGCCAATCTATATATGTGAAAAAAAACATAAAATTGATCCAAGTTAGCATACAATTATTGGTAATAGGAACATATATACCAAACACAAAATAAAATAAACACATACCTCTTTAGGTTGATCTTTTTCTTTATCTCCTTCAAATGTTTCGACACCTCCTCCTTGAGGTGTTTCAACACCTACTCCTTGAGGTGTTCCAATACCTACTCCTTTAGACGGTGTGTCACTTGTCAACAACGATGTATAGCTCATAATCGCCTGTACATAAAAATGACAACTACGTATGAAACTACCAATCTATGTCGATGTATGTATAATCAATATAAGATCTTAAAAATCTTAATTTAATCCAATTTGAGTTCAATTACCTTCCCCTTATCTAAATTTGTGCCTCCATAGTCTGGACGAGGCTGCACCTCACTCGCACTAGGTATTTCCTACAAGAGGAAAATAAGATAAACATATAAGTTATTATATAATTTCATTAATGACAAGCGAGTATATAATAAAAAATGTAAACAAGTGAGTGCGAAAATATATACTGTGTGTGTGTCGAAGCCAAATAAAATGGCCCTAAGGGTGCTATCAGTCACCTATGTGAGCTCCTCCTCAGACATCAACTGTTAAATAGGCCATGTAAATAAATATTAGTACTTGATACTATCTCTTATTAATATTCATTTAATAACAAATGCAAGCTATGAATTTACAACTTAAATCTTACCTGTGTCACTATTCCAACATCCCCCTCTCTAGCAGGAGAGTAATCTATAGGGTGCGCTCCACTCCCCTGCGACTGATCTATAATGTCCACATCATGGAGGTCATAATCAGAAGTGTCCAAGGGATGGTCAACGAGTTGTACAAGAGGACTCAAGCATATCTAGTGGCACATAGTGCAAGTATGTGGCACACAAATATGTGGACCTGAGGAAGATGATGCAACAACACTCAAGCCTTCACCAACATCACCAGAATGTGGTTGAGCTACTGTAGAAGCATGCAAAACCAAATGACCACTCAAAGAGTGAATAGCCTGAATAGTCTATGTGGCTACATCTTGGATAATCTCTGGATGATATACTGGAGGTGGCAGAGAAAGGGGAGGAGGGGGAACATATGGGTGCGACACTACTCTAATTGTCCCTGGTCTATCTTGGGGCATACCTCCACCGATGCCCTGGAAGGGTTTAATGTCAAAGTAATTGACATGATGCCTTAACACAAACTCAACATATAATTTTTTAATATAGTAAAATGGTATATCGGAATTGTTGTTCGGTGGTTTATCAAAAACCATACACCAACGATCCCAAAAGTTATCTACAATGTCCCTATGCGTGCACCATTTTATAAAAAGTTTTGGTTTATTAACATTCACTAGAAAACCGGTGCGGGGGTTAGTGAATAAAGAGGCTTTTTGGGCTTTGGTTATTTGGAGATCTTTCACATCATCCTAAGACAATCCACATGCATAATATTCCCTCATGTCTTCTCGCCACGAATGAAAGGCATTATGTTGGGTGGAGAGGGTTTCTATATTTTTAATTATTTCCTTCAATGTGTTTGTCATATCTCTCAATCAAGGGATTGTCTTATAAACTTCACAAATGCCCCTCAATTGCCCCAATTTTTCACCAATTAAGTCTTCAATTGGTGGTTGCGGAGGTGGTGGAGCGTTTGGCATTTGTGCATTTTCATTCTCAACCATAATACCTGATTAAATTTAAAAACTAATTAATCTAATTGAAATTACACAATATAAATGAAATTATTGTAGAAAACCCCTAGTTTTTAATAAAAATCCAAAAAAAACCCTACTTTTTCACAAAAATCCATAACAAACTCTAGTTTTTGATAAACATACATCAAAAACACTAGTTTTTAATCAAAATCCATTTAAAAACATTAATTTTTAATAAAAATTCATTCTAAACTCTAGTTTTTAATAAAAATCAATAAAAAACCTTACTTTTGAAAAAAAAATTCATAAAAACTACTTAAAATTATAAGAATCTAATTGAAAAATTGATTACAACATTAAAAAAACCAAAAAATTACCTTTGAAATCGGATATTGGATTTCGACTTCTACTTGTGTGCCCACGTTCAAAATGTGTGAAATGACTTTAACAGTCGGCTATTTTTTATTTATATTGTTTTCACAAATTGGATATCCGATTTGTAAAAATTAGGTTTGGGCATTGCTTTGGAGGAATGTACTGACACTCTTGCCTAAAAAAAATCAACTCAACATTTCCGCATTTTTGAGTCGATCCAAAACGTATTTTTTTTCTCATTGCCACTTTTTGGCCCATCATGATCTTGCACATACCCAAAATGTTGCCAAAAACATATTTAAAAATGGATCCTAGGACTTGAAGGGGATCCATTCTCCTTTGGGCGAATGGGTCTTGGCCTATAAGTCCAGGACACTCATTCTCCAATGTGATTAAAATAATAATTGTGTTAATTAAATGTTGGTTTCCCTTTCAAAAAATGGGAATAATAAGGCTTTAGAATGCATAATCTAGGAAATTAGAAGCTTAATCAAATCCAATTAATTAAGGGACCCAAACAAAGTGTGAAATTGTAAAGGGTATACAATTTCCTACACTACACTAACTATGCAAAATCCACTTGTCACTTAGCCTCCTCCCTTCACCACATTGACCCATCATTATTTCCTTTTAGGCTTTGCATATGATTTTGTCATTCCCCAAACCCCATCATACACTTCTCTCCCAAATTTTTCACATAGCTTGCACATTTTTTTCTATGCAAATCCCCATCATACATTCCTCTCAATATTCCATTAGATTGATGTGACAACTCGTATGATTCGCCCACCCATATACACCATACTCCGCCTTCTTTTTCACATGATTGATTAGATAGCCTGCACAATTTACTCATCACCATAATAAATTACTAATTTTTTGCCAAATTATCTTCCTCCAAGCCTACTATTTTACCACTTCCCATCTCATTCCCTTGTTGGGCTCTTGAAGGATTACCTAAGTGCAAACTGGGATTCAGTTGTTACAAGCCTATTTTGTTTTCATTTCATAATAAGCCTCACATTATCACCATCACTTTCCATAATAAAAATCTTTCATCCATAATAAAATTGTTGCACACTACCATTTTCCATAGTAATTTGAGCATCATAGGCTTGCTTAAAATCAAAATAAAATGTCAACATATAGATACACACACACACATTCCTAAAAATATGATTAGGCTCCAAAAGTAAGCATTCATTTTAGTCATTATTGTCCCTTGTTTGTCATCTATCCATGCCCATAGGGATGTATCCTTCTCAAGTCTATCATAATCATCACCATCATCTATCCCACCCTTGACAAGAGATATGTTGGTTGTATGACATATTTATTTGTGAGTCATCATGTTTATCTTTTTGACCCATTGTTGCACCCACTTAAGGCCACCTAGAAATTCTCATATATTTGTGTGTTTTCATTGGTGTGAAATTGGGCATTATCATTGTTTCTATATGTTGTGTTTGTGGTGTTCCTTTTACATGACCCAAAAAGGCTTATTTCCATCATGTCTTTGGGTGAATGCTTTCAATATGATGTTGGTTATCCTTCGCATAGACCCACCAAATCAATGCCAAGACTTGTGTTCACAAGGACCTTCACATATATTGGATTCCATTGCCTACATGACCCACCAATTTTGTAAATAGTTATACATATTTTGGGACAACCTTTTGTTTGCAATTCTAGTCCATGCAAAGGTTACATTCACTCTCTTGGTTTTCTTTACCACTATGGCATTATTTCCTTTGTTATATTAAAATTTAGGATTGCTCACCACATTTCAACATAACTGTAAACATGTTCCCCTCCCATTTTCCCCATACCCATCCCATCTCAAAATTGCTCATCCTAAGGCTTCGATTTATATCCCTACCTATCCTCCCATCCCACCATCCCACCTATCCTACACACTTACACTTTGTGTCATGAAAATTTTGGAAAAAGAATGCATAACCATCTCCTACCTACATATCCTCCACCCACCACATGTTAGATCATAACTATTCACATTTTCTATAAAATTCATTGCATTGATCATACTCATTAAAAAATTCCATAAAATCCATCTCATAAATCATTTTGCACTAGCCATAATCAATCACATTTTCAATCATAATAAAAACAAAGAAGATACATAAAATCATCACATTTGACACATACATTAACATTAAACATCATCCCTCATTTGCATAATCATGGTGATGATCATGCAACACTAAAATCTAGATAGTAAACACTCATACCATACCATACCTGCACATCATGTTAGCATCATATATAACATATAATAGAATCATAAATATATCCATTGAAATCACATGTAGATCATAAAGAATCATAATTTAATAAATCCATCGAATCATTCAGACATTACATATCAATAAATATATCACATCAATCATTCAAACTTTCGCCATCAAAGGATCATATACACAAACATATGCAAAATCATACATAAAACATCACAACTGCATAATAATCCATAAATCACAAACATCAATTCATAATATGCACATAATAAAACCATAACCTATAATGCATACATAATCATCATCACAAAAAAATCATCAATCTCATATATAATAATAAAAATTTCATGATAGAAATATAAAAGACCATTGGATTTGCAATATATACATCAAAATTGATGCCCTAGAATATGTCACATATCCATGCTACCCTAACCAGTACTTTCCCCCTCTGAATGGGTTATCCCCCTATTATCAATGGTGGTGGTGGTGGACCCCGAGGAGGAGGTGGCCCCATGTTGATTGAAGGCCCTAATTTTGTTGACCTTGACCTGTCTAATTTGTTTCTCACTATTAATATTAGAGCCCTCTACTCAATTGGCACTACTTGCTATTATAGGGTCCAATAATGCTTCATATCATGTATCATTCACACTAGACCTCCAAGAATATCCTTCATACCTTGATTTTGAGTGCTCTTCTCACTATATCTCATTCCTATCTCAACCTAGCCACATCTTCCTAAACTTTGTCTACTATAGCTTGAGCTACATCTCACTCAACTATCATCACTTCTAGTTGTGCTTTATCATTTGCTTTCCCTTCGTCCCTAGCTTGAGCCCCATTTAATAATTCTTGAAGCCTCATAACCTTCGCTTAGATTATATCTCACTTAGTCCTCAAATAATCACATTGAATCCTCAATTGGTCTCGCTTTGACATAACAAGATCTATTCGTACCTGAATGTTGCCCTCATCATCAAGACGATCTTCTCCAAAAATATCCACACCCTACTCCTCCAAATCAATCTCCTCCTTGGCTATGGATTCCTCTCCTCCTCCTCCCTCTCCTAGATTCATTCTTTGGTGCGATAATTTCCCATTTCCATCCCCTCCTCCAAATACCACTTGATCTTGTGGTATTGTAAGTTACACTAGTCTATGAGCAACCCACCATGCATCATAATCTCATGATGTACCTACATCTATAACCACACACTAAGGGTCCCATGGTACTGCGAGAGTATCCTACTAATTATTCCTAGCTATATATGACTCTATGTAGCCTCTCTAGATCCCTCTCTCCCATACCACCTATGCAAGCACCACCTCCTACCTCAACACCATCTTCCGCAAGCCAAACTACCTCATCACCCTAATAGGAAGATATCAATTAATAATAGTGGGAGTTTGGACAATGAGATAATGCATCCTCTATACTTTACCACACTACACTATAACTCCTAATTAGTCTCATGCCTCTTGTCTCCTCAAGGCCTATTCTTATACTTAACCTAGCAAAATTATGCTAAGGACATAATTGCAAGAAATTCCTCTCCCAATGATTGGTACTCCCACAAAAAATTTGCAAACCCTTCACCACCATCATGTTGTCTTGCTTGTCCTCTAGGTGGTGCCTCTATGAAGTTAGGTATTATATTCCTATGTGTAGTTCTAATGGATACCATGGAATTGTTAATAGTTGGATTATTAGTATTGCTCGCCTCTCCATGGCTGCCATTGTTTCTATTAGTACCATTATTTTTGTTATTGCCATTGCTACATGTATTATGGTTAGTGGTATTAATGGTTTACATCATTTGAGTCATTAATTGAATCAACTACTATTGCCCTCTAGCCAAATAATTAAAAATCTACATATTGCTTAGATGTTGTAGATCATTCATGTCACCCATATTGTCTTCGTCTTCAAAATATGAATTAAGAAATTTTTTTCTTCTCCTATAAGTGATATATTCTTTGTCCTTGGGATTCATAAATTTATTTTAGACATTCCACAAGTTTTAAAACACCCTCTAGGCTAGAAAAATCACTTGCTTAGATACCATTGTAAAATACCCTACCAATTTCTTGACCAATAATGTGCAATTTTCATAATTTTTGCTAACAAGATTTTCGTCAAACAATTTATATGTAATTGTTTATGAGATATTTTTGTATGTCATGCTTTGAGTAATTCATTCCAAGACATCAAATTGTGTTTTCCCTTCATATCTTCAATTTAACATTCAAAAATTTTGAAGAGACAAATTGACAAACAAATGACATATATTGAAATGATTATAGAAAAATAAAAAATGAATATTGCAGTCTAGTGTTCTAATCAATGAGCTACAAATATATGCATATCATGCTCTAACCTCAAGAAGTTTCAGTTTTGAATGCACAAGAGTAGTTACTATCCATATCACCTATGTCAAGGATGGGAAATATAGAATAATGGATGCTCTATATCTATAACAACTATATTAGTTAACACGTGAGTTATGAGTTTGTAAACTACCTTGAAGACCCCATGTTTCACCTTACAGCTCACCCTACACTCCACAATGGCAACACCTTATCTGCTAGTATGCACTCTTGCCTCACATCCCACCAAAAGTTGTTGAAATCCCTTACAAATTCCCATGATAGGATTAGGACAATTTTAGTTCTAAACAACAAACCATTCAAAGACCACAACCACTCAGGATGTCACACCTAGTTGGTATAACAAGTCAAATAAAAATGGAGGATTACCACACCACCAATATAAAAAATATCATACCCAACAAAATAAAGTATCATGCCCAACTTAATGGATGTCGTCCTACAACCTATGGTATCCCATTTCTACTTGGCAGTTCTTCCAATATTTCAAACTCTAATAATTTGTCTTGCCTGCAAGAGTTGCAATTTTTTTAATTGTTCAAGATCTAAGCATGAAACTTGTGTGATTCCACCTACCAATCAACTAGGGAAGATATCTCACCACCAAAATTGATTTACCATAGGGTTTTCATACTAGGGTTTTGCTCCAACAAGAATTTTGAAATCCACAATAGAGAAAAATAAAAACAAGCATGAGCAAACGAGCTTCCAAATTATCTTTTATATTTTTCTAGACAAACGTTTTTAAATTCTCTCTTAAAATATTTCATTAAAGCACCTTTGTAAAATGAATTTTAATATTTCCTCTTTTTAATTCACGTAAGTCACTTTATAAAATTAATTAAAGTCATCTATATGAATTTTCTTTATTGGACTACTCTATTTTATTTATTTATTTATTTCATGATTACCCAAAATTAGCCTAAGAGAATATAATAGGCTAAATGGGCCATTTTCAGCTACTCCACAAAAGGGGACATTACAAAGACCCACAAGTATAATAAACCAAAATAATCAAACCAAAACAATGGAATAACATAGATAATCATAACCATAGACTTTGAACAAAAAAACTACAAAACCCTCATATTCAACCAACATGAAATTGAGACATGTAAGTACAACCAACCAAAAGGAAGAAGAGGTCCAAGAACTCCAAGAACACTTGTAGGCCAACTCCATAACCACCATCATGTACTAGAATACAAAGGAGCTAGGCTATTCCAAAAGTTTTCAGATCATCCAAAAATCAATTCTATAGCCTACATGTATTTTATGTTAGTAAAATAGTGCCTTCTAATACTAGGGACTAAATCCAAGTGCCCAACATAAGCACACCAAACCATAGCCATGACAACCCAAGTTTCTCCATATAATTAGTGAGCCAAGAACATAAACCTAACATGAATAATCTGTTACACACATGCACAAAATGAAAGAACACAACCATGCATGAGGATTATTATTTACTATCAAACAGGAGCTCCACATCGATATCATATTAAATGAAACCACATGATAAACTCCATAAAATTCCATCTTCTCCATCCTTCAAATTCTTATTGTGTCCTCTAAACAAGATCAATTACAAGATTTCCACTTGAACAAGGATTAATAAATAGGCAATTCCTTCTTACATATTCCCTCAAGCTTTCTAGGCTAAAAAATCACAACAGAAGAAATACCCTAAACCTTAAACACCATGGAACGAACACATGCAACAACATGCAAGTTCATAGAAGTACATTAAAACTCACATACATGTACATGCAAACCAAGGAACTTGGCTCTGATACCAATTGAAAGGGAAAGAAGAACCTAGTATGCACCTTCTCGTATCCTATGCTTTATTTTAATCAAATGTTCAACAACTTGATATAATAAAATACTACTATGCCTTTAATGTAGAAATGGCATAGTTGATTTCCCATCACATTAACCCTTAGAAGAAACAAATTATAGCTTATATATCTAATTAAATTTTGGCTGCATAACATGTAAATCGACTTTTTAAGAACATGAAAGAAGAAGAATAGATGAACAACATAAGAGAAGAAACACTAATATACATGGGAAAAACCCTTTCGAGTAAAAAAATTCACATTCCAAAGCATTGAACCAACATATTAATCTGCAACAAAAAAATATGTTATGTAATACACTTATATGCTCAAAGTCTTAACATGGATATTTACATCTTGCTTCTCTAGAGGAAATATGACAACATAAACTTGAAGTGAATAAATCTCCCCTCTTCACTCCTGAAGAAAACACCCATATTTATAGATTTGCAAGATAGATGCCTAGAAATGCCACATGTCATCATCATCTTCAATTTATGCATGCAAGTCTAAACATGAACATGCATGGTACCTATCTTCACCTAGACTTATGAAAAAAACTCCAATCTCAACATGTAAGTCATTTGCATGCATGCAAATAGTCCCACCTGACATGCAAGACACCTCCTTCATGCAAAAGGTCCCACCTATCATATTCACTTCCATTTCTAACTCTTACACTATCATAATTTTTTATATGCCATGATCTGTCATAATCCCATCATAATAAATCATAATCACTTACAACTTATGACACATGCCATAAATTATGCTACATAGTGGGGTCCACAAAGTGGGATGCCTATTTCCACCAATTTAGGATGCATGTCATCCTAGTCACATAACATGTAAGTTGCCACCTCACTGAAATAGATCCTACAAAGTATAAAATTACAAGCATAGGTATAAATTAATTAATTAATTAAATCAATGTTAGGAACTTGCAAAGGTTGAGACACCTTAATTCCCAACAAGATCTAGGTGTATTCTCTTCATGTTTATGATTTATAACCAATGTAAATGGGTAAGATAAGGACTATAACTAGTGTGGTAATTTATATAAAATAATTAAATTAACTTATATACATACATACATTCATTCTAGTCCCATTTATTATAGCTCAAACCATCATATGTTCATTATAACATCTTGTGGTATATAGAAACATCAATATATCAATAAATATTTATCCATAATACAAAGATATTCACATAACTAGATCATATATTAAATTCGGTAGCCTAAAGTGGATCCAAGATGGGATTGCCAATTTAATAAAGAATTGATGTTAGATACATTGATTGAATGACCAAATGAAATCAAAAACTTAATTAAACCTAGTGGTTGTGTTCATAAGCAATTTTGACTATATTGAATTTCTTGAGAGTATATAAGACCAAAAGCTTCATATTGTGAAAAAGGAGTTAGATAGCTAAAGGTTGGATAACTAGAAGGTTGGATGGTTAGATATTAGATTAATATATTGGAGTTTACAAGAAGATAAATTTTATTATTTGAATGGAGATTTAGATCAATATGAGTTTGAACATGCAAATCCTTGTGAGAATGTAAATAAAGATCATGTAATTTTTTTTTTATTAATTTGTTTTTCATGAAAAATTGTTGTTACTTGTGTGCACATCTATGGTCTTGTAATATTTGGGACATATTTCAAGTTGATTTCTTCTAGATGATTTCATTACTATGGGGAAGGTTAAGTTCTATCACTACAAAGCTTGGCTTGGATGATTTAAAAAGCTTGTTGATTGATACTACAAGAAGATTAATAGTGCCTATTTGCTGTATTTCTCATTACCTTTTTGTCTTTGTTGCTATTTATTTTAGCTTAGTGTTTGGTTATGAGGAGGATAGATTTGGAGTATGGTTGTATTGACGATCTTTTTGTAGGTTTTATTGTAAACATTGCTCAAGTCTAGTTTAATCACATGCATGGCTATTAAATTGATAATGAGGAAATTAATAACCATTAGGATTGATTTGTGTTCTCTTATATCTCTCCCCCATAAAATTATATGAGAGGCTTAGATTAGATGATTTAAGTCTTGGGGAATTTATTTCTTTTCATGAGAATGTTAACATACACTTAAGTTGGTGTAATAAAACACACATCAATACAACTACACCTTGATGGTACTTCATAAATTTCATTGGGAACTTCATTGCGATGAAGTTATATTGTGTTAGCTACCCTTTGGTCTACTACATTGCTAACCGTCTTTGGGCAGTATGCTATTTTACCTTTCTATTTGTTAATAGTTTGTATTTATGTTTATTCTTATTTTTAGAATGGTTAATGTATACTACTCATTGGATTTTTTTAGATTATGTGTTTGGAAGTTTTCAAGTACACTCATTTCAAGGGAACATGTACTAAGAATTGACATCCATATCCATTTATGCATCCCTTCTATGAGTGTTTGAATAAATATACTTTCATGTTGATTTCTTGAGTTTATTTTGAAATGCATCCTCATAGTATTTCACATGCACTCAAAGTGGGGGTAATATATAATGAAGTTCTATACCTTACATTTTTCTCCTTTGTTTTGGGATCACTTTGATTTGATTATTCTTTAGGTAGTGACAAGTGTACATGTGACATGATCTTTGCTAAGATTTGACATACAACTCGAACTATGCATATCCCCATTTTAACTCATTCCTCAAAATTCATTCTAATCCTCACTTTTATCCATTTTTTGCGTAGGGTATACCTATGTCATCTTTCTTCTTTTGGTTGTTTCTATTGCCCCCTACCCCCTCCCCCCTTCTCTCATTCTTTCTTTTTTAAGTGTTTATTACATGCTAGAATTCTACTTACATTTCTATAATATTCTCCTTCAAAGGTTAAATTAAAAATACTTTAATGTTTATTAGTTGAGCTTAGTTTTGAGTTTAATTGTCAAGGGGGTTTTGTAGATTTTTTCCTAACATAAGCGAATTAATTTTTATTTCTTGAACTCTCATATTTAATAACTATCTTAGATGACTAGAAATGCCATGTAAATATTTATCACTCCAATATATATATATATATATATATCAATTTATTCACTATTGGAATCATGGAAAAAATAGATACCATGTATTCTTTTATTTGCACAATAGTAACATGATCATTTCAAAACAACTATAATTTATGTAATTCTTTTATGAATTTCAAGTGATAAAATATGGTAGTGATATCATGATTTTTGTATACAGAACATGTTGTGAAATAGTTAAATTCAATTCAACTACATGCCTTCAGATTTGTAAGATAATTTTTTCAAAATTCATAAAATATCTTTAAATATATTTAAAATATCTATACTAATATTAAGATCACTCAATAAATAAAAATTACGTACTTGTCCAATATTAAGACCAAAATTTTAATTGACAAAAAAAATTGAAATTGTGATATAAAGACACACAATAGACTTCTAGAAAATTCATGATTCGTACAGGGTTAAGAAATTCAAAAATGATGTTTTAAATAAACTTGGGCCAAAATTTTAAAGAAAAACAAGGTCGAATAAATATAAAAAACAACTGGCAATCTTTCAAACTTGGCGCATTTTAAAGAAAAATAACGGTCGACTAAATTTAAAAGGTAGTACCCTGTTTGTTGAAAGGCAGCTCACCAATTCTTCTCTGTTTGCATGCTAATTTAAACAGTCAATTCTTCTTTGGTCACAGCATTGCAGATGGATATGCAGAGCAGCTCCATACTGGTCTCTGCTATGATCTGAGTACATCGACAAACTCGTCAGGTGGCTTTATTTTTAGAGTATTCTTATTATGTTTCTACTTTCTTTGTTTTCTTTTTTCTTTACTTGTCTCTGCTACGATTTGAGCATTATCTATCAATAAAATTTGATATATCCCTCTGATTTTTTGTTCTACTAGAATTTATTGCAAATTTATAAAGATTAAGCTGGAATTATGTGTATGCAGGGCCTTTTCTCACTTTAGGTTGCAATGCGTATGCAGGGCCTTTTCTGGAAATGAGTTGGGTAGTCAGGTACATCTGAATCTTTGTTATGAACGAATTGCCTTCGTTTACAATGTAACACTTCATATGAATGGGTGTCTGGGAATTTTAATATCAACCATTTTTTCTATATGCCTTTGTTTGAAACTGATGTTTTCTATTTCAAAATGGTTTGTGTTGTGATTGCTATATCTTTTCTTAAAATTTCTATGTCCAATATAGAGTATATAAATTTGAAATAATTCTTTATGCATGAAAATTTACTCTTCTAAAACAACAGTGAATGGCATGCAGCACGCTGCTATAAGAGGAATAGAAAATCACTGTGTTGAAGTCATTGTTATAGTCTAAATCTGGGTCATACTTGGGAGGTTCTGAAGAGCCATGTTTGTATCAGTCTTCAAAGTAAACTTATCAGATGACATTTGAGTACACATTAATCTTTCTAGCATGAGCTCTTCACTCTTTCATCAAATCATTATCCAACCTTCTAGACAACATTATACCATTGGAATTATGGACATATTTGAACATTTCTGCATAAATCACCATTGATTGTTTATAATTTCATCCTGATGGATCTTATCATACATAATTGGGTCAGAATTAAATTTGTAGATCCTTCAAATCTTACCTGCTGGACTGGGAAATAAGTAACTGTCACAATGAGTGGGCGGCTAAGTCTGCACAGTAGAGATTAGAACAACCAATTCTTCTGCGTCTAAATAAGTCTCGACGAGAAACATTTTAAACATTAACACACAGTCTTAAAAACCTATTTTATTGAGTTGTCCATATTATAGGCTTATGCACCAAATTTCTGTGCTTCTAATTCATTATCAGCATCCATATTTTCTTCATAATCATATTTAACAGAGTAATGGAAACCTTTAAAATTTTGGAAATGCTTTGGTGAGAAGCACACACGAGTGAGTCAAAATAGAGATTGAAAGGAATTGAAAATGACACCAAAGATGCTGAGATTCTTTCCTGTGTGATTTTTGAACAAGAGACAATCCATGATATAAATGATTCACTTGCCCATACCTCTCATGATAGTTTATTGGCTGAACTGGCACAATAGTGATGTTGCTTTCCAGAAAATTTCTTGATTTTGTGGACACCCCTACTTTTGAAACCTAATTATTTCAATTTTGTAGAGACCATCGCTTTTGAAACATATAGCAACAACTTGGTTCGCATTGATTAACACACACTCTTTTTCAAACACAACCGTGAATTTCTCATTTAGCTAGCTGACAAAGAATACAAATTGGGTTAATCTTATTCCAATATTTCTTTAGGGGGATTTCAATCTTTGCCCTAGCTTTATGAATAAAATTCTCCGATCAATATAGGTAATGGGCCTACATAATGCTTGTCATATTCTTCTGGATTCTGGACCCAAGGAAAAAATCAATTCACATGCTGCTGACTTTTCATATTGACCATGAAAAGATTTTTCTATTTTTCCATTTCATCACTTTTTTAAAAATGGCCATGGTACATTCTCTGTTATCTCCTTTGCCATATCTGCCTTTCCTCTTTGTTTTTTTCTCTTATTAATGCTTTTGTTTCAACATCAAGCGATACTCAGTTTCCATATGGTTCATTTTACTTCACTGGTTACAATGTTTATCAGATCTATTGGAATGATTATTGACTCTGCTGATTGTATCTCCCTTTTCTTGAGTCTCAACCATGACTATAAATCTTTCACCTTGTAAATTCTTGATTGTGTATCTTCATCTTGACATTTTAATTTCTATCTTGATGTAGAAGAATATCTATTAACACTGATAATGGTGCTTTAGTTTGAAATAATATACATAAAAATGTGATAAAATTATTGCAAAAAAATTGGTGAGCATTTAGGCAAAATTGTCATCAATTTCTGTGTGGATTGCTTGGAAATAAGTTCTTAATTGTTTGATCTTTTGAACGTATTTTGTGAGTATTACTTTCAGGCATCTTCAAATTGGTCACCTAGAGAACAATCAATTCATTAGACGTATGAAAGGGGCTTAAACTTTTCTCAGACTTCAAAGACATATCATTGCCACAAATATTTGAAAGAATACCATTCATAACTGAAAAAGGGAGAGAAATGACACTCATAATGCTTATAATTCATAGTTTTTGAAATAGAAAGATTTGTCAGCTAATTTATGCTTGTAAAATTCTTTCCATCTCTTTGGATTTCCTTGAATGTGAGCCAGAAAACCACAGTTTTATGGCATTTGATTACCAATTGTTGTACTTGCAAGGCTGAAGAAATGAACATGAGAAACTATATCCATGTCCATAGATGGACCGAAATAGTAAATAGAGCTGTTAAATACATGGCCAACAATGTCATAGGTAGTGCACACGACTTTTCTAGGTTAAATCTCTGACTTGATAAATCCACAAATTATGGGAATACAAAAAACAAAAACTTGTAGAATGGCAAATAATTGAGATAAGAGATGCCATTAAATGCACTACAATGACCTTAACTAAAGATTATCACCTACAAGTTTCATCCTCTCTTCTCAATCACCATGAATTCCCATGTAGACTTAATGGTCAAATTACGAAATCCATCTTTGGTACCTTTCTGCTCCATTGAAATAGTGAATGCCAGAAGAATTATCTGTTGACATTGGTTAAAATTGTTTAGCACTTACAAGCCATTTTGGATTTTGTTATATAGTAAGCATCATGGAAGACTGATTTAGCCTTGGTGTACCAGAGCTTTGGTTTTGTTTATGGAGATTTAACTTTTAAGTTTTAAGTCTCTCACCACTGTATCTCTATCAAATTAGTTATGTTAAAAACCATGAGTACTCAAAGGAAGATATTTTTGAAGTATTGTCCATAATCAGTTGGACATTGACTTTGGTGCCTCTCTTCAAGTCCAATATTTTTATTGTGTTGAGATTAGATGACAATGGGGAAGGTACAGTCTCTATCAGTCGAATCTTTCTGTCTCCATATTGGACTTTGAACTTAATGAATAGGAAATGTCTTTCAATATTAGGCAGTTTTTGGAGTTGGCTAATATTAGCCAAATCTCCAATCTGCAGATGGGGAATTTTTAACTGAAAAAACAAAAATATTACATGACAAAAAAATGTTTCTAGGGCCAAATTATTGCTTGGAAAGTGTAAAAATTTGCAGTTTGTGTTGTTCATTGTGGCTTTGTTGAGCAGCAGCATGGTTATAGGAGATTAGGGTGTTCATACCTGCAATTACTGGTGTGTTTTCTTATCTTAGCTGTCAGTGGTGTAAAAAAACACTTGTTTTTCTTGTGATAGGATTTGGTTTTGGGGAGCTATTTCAAATTTAAACTTCTAGAAACTAAAGCAACTTTCTATTATGGTAATGAATGCGGTGTTTTCTGCAGTCGAAGGGCTTGGAAGTTATATAACTTGCCATACTGAATGTAAGTTCTTTTGCTAAAGAAGTTATGTATTGGTTTTCTAAAATTCAATATTACACTGCTGTACGCTGTATTATCTTGTTAAATTCAAGCCATTACCATATACTGTTATATTTTGTTCCTAGGAATGAGTATTGTTCACTCAGATGTTTACTTGGACTTTTAAGGCATCTGTACTTCATTATTTTTTATTTCCCTCTTTTGTGTATTGAATAAATTACTAAAGCTAGTATTGTAAAGTTCTTGTCAAATTGCACAACATACATAGAACTTAGAAGATTTGACAAGCTCGATTTGAAATGAATCTATTTGAAATCTCTCATTAACATCATTGTGTCAGAAGATACTTCGTGCAAAAGTTTACATCTATAAAAAGGAAATACTGATGATCAAAATTCTTTAATCTTCTAATACTTTGTTATGACTGTACAGATACAGAGAGGGCTGCATGAGACTACATTTCTTTGACTCATTTTGTTAAACAACTCATGTGCATTGTCTATGCTTCCACGTTTTGCGTACATATCTACCATGTATGTGTGAACCTCTCTCTCTCTCTATACAAAAATTCACACACATGCATATATGTCTACCATATAGGTCTGTATAGATAAAGAGAGAGACGAGTGCCTCTTAAGCCAATGTCATGGCATAGTTACAAGTGTTCTATACACTTTCACTTTGGTGCATAACAGAATCAAGGAATCAAAATATCTATAGAACACTTGTAGCTATGCCATAACATATTCGCTTTGAAATCTGTAGTGGTAGATACACCTTAGGATTCCTCAATTGAGGCAAATTCTTTGCTTTCTTTTGAAATGTGATACTTAACTGAGTATTTTGCACTTCTGTTGAACTGTATAGCTCAAAGGCATGCTCACTATTATATACATAACAAATTTCAGTGAGATAATACTTTTTTCTCTCGTTTGTATGCAGAAGTTACATTTAGCATAGCAGTTTCCTGCAACATCCTCCATTGTGGACCATTTCCTGCATTGTCTTCACAAAGGTTTTGTTGCACCTTTAAGCTCAATCACTTTTAGCTAAATCCTCTCCAAGATGGCTCTCATGATTATTACTATGGAGATTAATTTTGCATAATGGATTTCAAGAATATGATGAGCTTACTTGCCACAGCTTATCAATTTGTTCCGCTCAATCTGCCAGTTGTTTATATGTGGACCAGCCTAATGTAGACAGCTGTGACATTGACTAGAACATGCTGCCAACTTAAGCTGCTATAGATAACATTAATTTTCGAAAAATAAAAACAATTGCAAATAGTTTTCAAAAAATTTAAGTTTCCCTAGTACATATATGTTAATTTATTTCCTTTGCAATTGATCAACAATAGTTGCACTTTGCATTATATGATTTTGTGCAGTTTTACCATAGACTAGAATGCCAATGACAGAGGTTGTGAAGTTTTTCCCTTTTAGCACATGTAAATATGGTCATATGCATTGACAATGCAATTTTGCTTTTGTTCCACAGGGTCTAGATTGTGTAGCTTTTTAAATTAAAGGAGAACCTTACAGATTTTTCATGCTTGCTGCTCAAGGTGAGTAATGAATTGTTGAAGTTCTTTCTATTTCAGCTCTTGAGGTATATGTGCTATTTTTTTTGTCTACATTTGACATTTCTAATCTAGTACATACTTAAATAGTCTGAATACAACATCTCTTTGATCCAACAACTAATTGAGCAATATGCTTTCAGACACTCCTCATAAGAAACAAAGACTTTCCCAAGAACCTATTGTAATGGAGACCTACAAACCACATGAGAAAGCACATATGATGTCAATTGATGAAGTTGTAGACTGTGTGCATTGTGTTTTAATTGATTCATTCAACTACAAAGTTAGTGATTGCCTATTTGACACAATACATGTTTTGCTTCATTACCACTATATACCAAATGAGCTACATAATGGCCTTGTGGATCATTTGCAGCACTGTCTTCATGATGGTTATGTTGTGGCTTTAAGCTCTTTTGAACATGAGTTGCATTCAACAATGGTTTATGATTTGCACAATATACATAACAAATACACATACCTACATAGAATTGTAATGTCCCCTAATTGGGAATGCCCTAATTTTTCCCTAATTCCTTAATTTGAGTAAACAAAGGGGTTAGAGAATATCTTTCACCTGATTGAGGCCTTGATTGAATCCCTATACAGAAGTTAGAACCATTTACCATAATCAAACGATTAGTAGATTATAATCATTTTCTACAATAATACTAATTAGCAGATTACCATAACTAGATATTAATAAACTCATGGTCAATCATTAATTCAATCACAAGAATTTTAACATCCTTGGATGGTTCAATCATAGGAGAGTCTGGGAGAACGTGACTTGATGAGGTGCCTAGGACCCTTTTACCTTAGGCCCAAGAGTGGATATACCATCCCTCTTGGCCTCATGTGGCCCATGCCATCCATATGAGGTGATCTACCTAGGAGGTGCCTTTTCTATTATCCCCTCATCTTGCCAACCATTTCCCTCTCCCTATGATTTGACCTCTTGTGTTGATTCCCCATGATGGAGGAGTGAGACTACAATGGGTGCCTTTAAAATTCCATCTCTCCTAAGCCCAAAGGAAATACCCTCTATACCCCCTTGGCCTCATGGGGCTCATCTAGTCCTCAGCTGAGGTGGCGTACCTAGGAGAGTGCCCCATCACCGTTCCCCTCTTGTAATCTCAATTCCTTCTATCATGGCTAAACATTCAAGGAATATGACAAACAAATATTAGTCACATTTACTGATATGAGAATAGCAACAATATATCATTAGTAACTGGAATGTCTAATTAAATAATCACAACCATTCATATTAAATCGTTATGCATCATATGACTGTGAATTTGGTCCCATACCACCTATTTAGGTAAGCCGATTGCTTCACAAATAACAATTAATGATTATTTTTGATTTAGGAAATGCAAACCTCGATTCCTTATATCTGATTTAATGATCGTTGTCTTGTTTATTGGTTTCCAGATTGAATCTGCTTCCTTCCAATTGCTTGTTCTTTTCATTGAAATCCTTTGCCTTTTATACTTATGTTGGATGGATGGTCATGCCCTTCAATAGGGAGTCACTTTTGTTTGATTGCCTTAACCATTCATAATTATTTGATTTAAGGATAATTAATCTATATTAATATTATCCTTTTCGTTTTGATAATTCGATTTCCTTTAATATTTCTCCTTGTCAATTTCTTTTATTATTTCTCCTTGTCATTGTTGGTGAGGATTGATATACATTCAATCTTTTTCCATAATGCCATGTCTCAATTGTATTGCTCAGTCTAAATGATTTGTGGATTATGAACCCCTGCCTTTATAAAATATAGTTTCTGATGATTTAATTGTTATTTCATGCTTATCAAATCGTTGCTTCTTCCATCGCCACTCTTCATAAGATAAAATCCGTCATTGTACAATGGAAATCGCTGCTTCTCTTTCCTTACTACCATCGATCACCCATATTTATATGTAATTTAGGGCTTATTAATGCATGGTCGGCTAGGATATAATAACAAGTGATATTTTAAATTTTTATTTATGTTGCTAAGGAAAATAGGTCGACCTGATTGTCTATTAATTAAGGGCTGCTAACCCTAATTTGGCAGGGGCATGACAGTCCACCCTACCCAAGATTTCTTGTCCTCAAGCAATCACAAACTAAGTTTTAAATATTGCTCCATTTTGTGATGATAGTAGCTTCAGTTTGGAATACTTGGGGTGAATTTTAATGTTATTTTTTGGCTTTTAAAGAATTGACTATTAGGAAGGTCAAGATGATATCTCAGTGTACTTATGTATTGAAGTAAGATTATCTTAATCCATCTTTGTATCTTACTTATTCCTAAATTTTTGTGCCAACTAGTGATGGCCACATGTGGATTTCTCTTTAAAAATCAACTTGTATTGTTAGGTTCTATCCTTAACTATGTTGAGTTGTCATGATTGATTATTTCTTCCTTGGGAGACCTTTTGATAATTGATTGCTTGATTTCTTGATGGGTGATGATTGCTTATTGAACGCCAATGAATTGATTCATCCCTCATATTCATTTCTTGGAGGAGTCACCCTTCTTCATGGCTGCCCTTGATAGCAATACTTTACTTCCAAGTTGATTGTTAGATTCATTTCCTGTTGATGGTTTCTTTATAGGGAGGTGATTCCCCTTTTTATAGCTTATTATTGAGAGAGTCATAGTCTTTCACATTGAAGGGCCACAACTTTTCACATTTGGAGTTACATTCTTTTCACACACCTTCACTACCTTTAAGAGCTTAATTTAAGCTTCTTGCAAAATTATTTAATGTTCTATTCTCAATTGGATGAAATGCTCTCCCTTTTATATCACAAATTTTAGGGAGTCACACCTCTCCATTTCAAATAGTTACAAATCTTTATTATTGCATTTGGATACTAATAATAATTCAATTTTAGATAAGCTAGTTTGTTAGTGCTTCTCACTCAAGGAGCATTTTGGAAAAAAAAAATTAACATTTTTAAAACTTTTAAGAATAAAGTAATCCTAAACACACATGGAGTAATCTTTGTTGAAGACATATCAGGCATGAAGCAAACACATGGATATACTTAAGACACATAAATACACCTAAGATACGAGGCATGCACATAAATACATGTAAGTCATGAAGTATTGGCCTGAATACATGTGGGTCACAAAGTATACCCGTAAGTCGCAAAGTATACACATGAATTCACATAAGTCGCAAGGTATACACATGAATACAAGTAAGTCACAGAGTATACGCATGAATACAAGTAAGTCACAAAGTATACACATGAATACACATAAGTCACAAAGTATGAATACATGTGAGTCATAAAGTTCACGTACGATGCAAATTATACACTTGAATACACGTAAGTGACAAGGTATACACTTGAATACACGTAAGGCAAAAAGTATACACTTGAATACACACAAGGCACAAAGTATACACTTTAATAAATGTAAGGCACAAAGTATACACTTGAATACACGTAAGGCACAAAGTATACATCAATACATGTAAACCGCAAAGTATTTTTAAGTCAGCAAGTATACACATGAGTACACGTAATACATAAAGTATACACAAGAAGCATGAAGCATACATGCGAATACACACAATACATGAAATTATACACATAAATACAGTTAAGTCGTATGAATACACATATACACATGAGTACATGCAAGTCACAAGGTATTGAATATGCAAAGTATACACTTGTAGTCACAAATTATACACATAGTCGCATGAATGCATGCAGGTCACAAAGTATACACATGGAAGGACCATGCATGCATTATTGGCTTACTTAAGAAGGTTGAATAATTAATTCTAATTGAATGGTAGTTAAAGTGGGGATGTCTCATAGGCTAGCAGGAACATGCTCTGATACCACTTGTAATGTCCTCTAATTGGGAATGCCCTAATTCCTTAATTTGACTAAAACAAAGGGGTTAGATAATATCTTTCACCTGGTTGAGGCCTTTTTTGAAGCCATGGACATAGGTTAGAACCATTTACCATAATCAAACTGATTAGCAGATTATAATCATTTTCCACAATAATACTAATTACCAGATTACCATAACTAGATATTAATAAGCTCATGGTCAATCATTAATTCAATCACAAGAATTTTAACATCCTTGGAGGGTTCAATCATAGAAGAGTATGGGAGAACGTGACTTGATGGGGTGCCTAGGACCCTTTTACCCTAGGCCCAAGAGTGGATATACCATCCCTCTTGGCCTCATGTGTCCCATGCCATCCATATGAGATGATCTACCTAGGAGGTGTCTTTTCCATTATCCCCTCATCTTGCCAACCATTTCCCTCTCCCTATGATTTGACCTCTTGTGCTGATTCCCCATGATGGAGGAGTGAGACTACAATGGATGCCTTGAAAATGCCCTCTCTCCTAAGCCCAAAGGCAGTACCCTCTATACCCCCTTGGCCTCGTGGGGCTCATCTGGTCCCCATTTAAGGTGGCCTAGGAGAGTGCCCCATCACCGTTCCCCTCTTGTAATCTCAGTTCCTTCTATCATGGCTAAACATTCAAGGAATATGACAAACAAATATTAGTCACATTTACTGATATGCCAATAGCAACAATATATCATTAGTAACTGGAATGTCTAATTAAATAATCACAACCATTCATATTAAATCGTGCTGCATCATATGACTATGAATTTGGTCTCATGCCACCAATTTAGGTAATCGGACTACTGCACAAATAATAATTAATGATTATTTCTGTTTTAGGAAATGCAAACCTCGATTCCTTATATCTAATTTAATGATCGTTGTCTTGTTTATTGGTTTCCAGACTGAATTTGCATCACTCCAATAATTTGTTCTTCTCATTAAAATGCTTTTCCTTTTATATTTATGTTGGGCAAATGGTCATGTCCCTTCAATAGGGAGTCACTTTTGTTTGATTGCCTTAACCATTCGCAATTATCTGATTAAGGATAATTAATCTATATTAATATTATCCTTTTCCTTTTAATAATTCAATTTCCTTTATTGCTTCTCCTTGTTGATTTCTTTTATTATTTCTCCTTGTCGCTATTGGTGAGGGTCAATCTACATTCAATATTTTTCCATAATGTCATGTCTCATTTTGATGCAGAGAAACTACAGACTTCAAAGGTATTTAAAGACCCAGAAAACAAAACTTGAGAATATCTCTTAAAACTTTCACCAAAACCCACTTCTTTGACACTTGATTCCAGATGGCTAAAAGACACCAAAACTCCAAATCAGGGTTCTAAACTCTTACCAGACCCTAAACACCTTCAATCATATTGATTTTGACAGTTACAAAGCAAAAACACTCTCTTACAATACTGTTCTATCAGTTTTCCAGTAGCTTGCACCCAAAGACCAAATTTCTTGTAGTAGTCTATATTGATGAAATCGGGTATATCTCTGAAACCACATTGAATCTCCACAAAAAAATTACATTTTCAGGAATCCATTACAGCCTCATTTAACATACTTCAACAATAGGTTCTGGTGTTTTGAAAAGAACATCAGAAAAATGACTGTCCTGCAGCCTTTAGGCTTCAAATAGGCCTATTTAACAAAGCAAGTACCATCTATTTCACTCCAAAACCTCAAATAACCTTGGACAGCATTGCAACAGGCTACAAAACTTCTAAAACATCAATCTTCATCAAATAAAACACTCACCAAAGCAGCAAAACACAAAACCCTTGCTTTTAGAGTGAACTATGCTCAAACAATGAGGGTTTTATTGAAAATGTGCATCCCAAACCTCAAATCACTTTGAAAATTCTTCAAAAAACCTAGAATATGTCTGCACATGGTAAATAAACTGATTCCCAATCTTAAACACTTCGGTTTCATCAAAACACTACTTGTAGCCAACAACTTTAAGCCAAATTTGATGCATTTTCAACTAGGGCATCACCTCAACTTGCACAAAATAAAGAATTAAGAATTATCCATTGGAGGAGTCATGGAGAACATAAAAAACCTTCACACCAAATTTCATCAATTTCCAACCATGGGAAATCAAGATATCCATTTTTCTTCAAAATTTGAACCTTAATTTCTGAACAGGGTAGCTGGAAAGATTTGACCATTAGACAACTTAAACGACCTTTTCAAAATTTCTAGTAAGAATAAAAAACTTATGAAATTAAATTCTCTTTCCATCCATGTAAGTCTCAGACCAGTACTAGTTCGTATAGGCGTACAGAGCAAGAAAACTACAGAAAATGCACTAAAATTACATAAAAAACAGAGTTTCTTCCATTCTTTTTGTCACCAAAAGATACAAAAACTCATGCCTCAAATTCTGTGAGGCTCAAAACATAACATGCAACTCCTAAGAATCAACTACAAATAAAGAAAACTCAAGTGACCGTTCAACTTCTTCAAACATGCAATATTGCCAAGTTGCAAAAGTAACTTTTACATCTTTCACCAACCTTTTTAATCAACGCCTAAAACCGACCCTACATGATTCTAAACATGCAAAAATGGTCTCATGTTAACCTTATTACATAAATTAGATGATAAAACACTCAACTTACTAACTTAGACACCTAAATGCATCACTAAACCAAAAATGACCATGGTGCTCTGTAATGTCCCCTTCTCAAACCTGATCGTGCATATGACCATTGGCCTTTTTTCTGGAAACCCGAAGGCTAGTCGGAAGGTTAAATTAGGGTTTCCTATTTTTGAGGAGGTCTTGGCTCTGAGATGGTGGATTCAATGGCGGATTCCTTCTGGGTTTTCAGAGGGCTTCGCAGCAGTATGTTCATTTTGGCATTCAGAGCATTTTCTGGAATTTACTATTTTTAGTAAATTCTATTTTTGGCAGTACACAGGTTGGTCTCAGGTAGTTGACTTTCCCCTTCAGTTGTCTCAAGTGGCGTATTCAGTTTCGGGCTTCAGAATGCAGTTTTGGAGAGTTGAACTCATTTCACTTAAAAATAACATTATAATTTAAATGTTATTTTATCACCTTGGCCTAGTCAAATAACTTAATGTTATTTTAAAAGGTGGACTTGAAGGGTGGCGCCATCATTGAGGTTATATTAAAATTATATGAAATTTATCAAGTCAAAACTAAGCCTTAAGGAGGACGCATTTATTTAAGTGAGAAATTTAATGAAGTCAAAATTAAAGATGCTTGGAAAAGGACGCCATTTCTTGGGATTAGGGTTTTGACTTTGGAAAAGAAGTTAGGGTTTCCAGGAAGGTCCACAGAAGCTTATAAAAGACAGCCTTGGGTTCTCATTTGATCATCTTATTTTTGGAATATTGTTATGCTGCCGAAATGGTGCTGGATTGCTTCGAGGAATGAATGCCTCCTAGCCTTGGCTCGACTTCTTGCTTGAAAGACAGCAACTAGTGGAGAGTTAAATTGTAGTTGAGTGAGATTTGTAGTGAGGTTTTGCATTGTAGAAGTTGTTTTGCATTTGTAGTTCGGTTTCTTGCATTTTAATCAAATCTAGAGTTGCTGATTTTTGTATTGCAGATTGAAGTTTATACTCATAAGTCTTTGGGCGAATTTATTTTGGTTCTGGGTAGTTTACCCATGCATTTGCTAGCCTTGGGCGCCCCTCTATGCCAAGTTGCAGATTTTTTAGAGGTGTCTTGGATTTTATCTTGTTGGTAGAACATTTCTTGAGGCTGTACCATTCTGTTTTGCCTGGCAAGTGTTTAGAAAAAAAAATACTTCAATTTTTCAGCTGTTTCTTTGTCTAGTCTTCATTGCCATCAACCTAGCTTTCTTTTGCATCAAGTCTCATGTCATTCTGGCAAGTAGTGAGTGAGTTGTGAGCATTTTAGTGGATTCTAGGGTTGCTGGTTATGCATATTAAGTTGCTGTTCTATCATATCAGCTTGCGTAAAGTCTATTTTTTGAGTTGGGTTTGGGTTGAAAGTCTTTGTGATCATTGAGGAGACATTATACTATATTGCAGCATTGTTAGACTTTCTTATGCTATGTATTTGGCAGGCAAATCTCTAATTTTTGTAAGCTGAACAGTAGTACTGTCAGCATTTCTCTTAATCTTACTTTACATTTTGAAGCTGCATTGTATTTCTGTATATCTCCGCCATATGGTCGCCTCATTTCCACTCTGGAATTGGGTAGCACATACTTGGTGTTGAGTTTACTTTCAGCATAGTTAGCATCTCCGTCATATGGTAGCTCCCATTCCATCTTGGTTTGGAAAGCACATTCTTGACGTTGAGTTCCTTTCTGTATTTAGAGAAGAAGATCCTCTGACCATATGCTCGCCATCATCGGCGCCATCCTTGGTTAGAGTTGCTTTTTGCATAAGCAGTTTAATTCAGATCCTCTGACCAATGCTCACACCTTGCCCACATCGGGATCCTGGTGTACATTCTGGTTAGAGTTGCTTTCTGCACGTTTTGGTTTATCTTCTAACCTTAACGGGTGCATTGTTTGAAATCTGTTAATTGAAAAATCAAAAAAAAAAATTGGTTTGGAATATTTCATGCTCCTGCATCACATTTGTACTACTCAGTCTAAACGATTAGTTGGTTACGAACCCCTGCCTTTGTAAAATATAGTTTTTGATGATTTAATTATTATTTCATGCTAATCAAATCATTGCTTCTTCCATCGCTGCTCTTCATAAGATAAACTCCATCGTTGTATGATGACAATCGCTACTTATTCCCTTTCTTTACTACCCTCGATCACCCATATTTATATGTAATTTGGGGCTTAATAATGCATGGTCAGCCAGGATATAATAATAAGTGACATTTTTTAATTTTATTATTGCTAAGGAAAAGAGGTTGGCCTAATTGCCTATTAATTAAGGACCTTGCTAACCCTAATTTGGCAGGGGCATGACAAGAATGGGGCTTTTAGCCATAGAGGTCAATGCCAATGGTGAAATTAGACTTTGGGGTGACACATTCTATGCACAATGGCTAGCATAGTGGTTGAACATACCTATATTCATTTGGTCTCTAACCCACAAAAAATTGTACTTGCATTTCAATAAAGATGCATGCGATCTTGCAATATCAATTCTTTTCCATGGTACAAACCCAATTGATGGACATTATGAGCCTGTGTTCACAAAGATAAACACATACAATTGCCTTTAAAATGTGCAAACACACTTGCCAACTTCATGCTGCAATTTGGACTATGTTTGGAGCACAATTGCAAATGCATTTGATACACTTGGGCTTTGTAGAGCTGCTACTTTTGCTACTACATGTGGCGAAAGCATGTTTGCTGCTATAGCTTTTGTGGTTGGTCAACAGTTTGATGCAATTTCTTTGTGATTTTTTATGGCTCAATCCTTTGCCAATGCATTGATAATACAAAAAAATTTGCATTGGCATGCTTTGACACATTTGTGTAGTTTTCTATAACAAACAACATTCGTCTATTGTAATTGCAATCACTCATTTCCAAGATTGGAATACCATATGCACAAAGCGACCTTGAAGCTTTTGATTTTTTTTAATTATGGTTCTCACACATATTTCATGCAACCATACACATATGGCAAGCAACTACACAACCCAAAGCCAAAGTATATTGTAGTTGCACATGGCCAAAAAAAAAACTTGAACTTAATTTTCTTTGTAACTAGCTCAAGTCATTGTTACTATGAACCACTTCAACACAAACACAAATTTACTCATTACATCCATATAAAGCATCTCTTTTCTATGCTACCTATGACAACTGCACCTACATTTGCAATGACTACCACACTTCAAGATAATTGAAAATTGTCATCAACGTTGTGCACTCTTAAATCAGAAATTTGTAATGGATCCCATCCCATCTATGTACAATATACTCCAAGAGAGTTTAATTCCTCAAGAAATTATAGCTTTTCCTAGCACAAATCTAAAGGTTCACGGAAATGTTAATGATATAGGTAAACAACAAAAATACATAGCAAACAAAAAAATAGCTGCAACAAGAAACATTGCAAACTAAAAAAGGAAATGCTTCGAACCTAAGATTTTTACATCAAATACAAACATGGAATTAATAACTCGTGAGACATTGCACTCTCTAAAAGCCAAAATCCACCATGCAAACATTGCACTAACTACAATGTTTGATATCATTGCAAGTGTTGACCATGTCCCAAATCAAAATAAAGTATCCAAGCCCAGCCCAAGCTTGATGCATCAACAATCATTGCATTGCTAAAAAAAACAAATAGCTGCAACAAGAAACTTTGTAAACCAAACAAGGAAATGTTTACAACCTAAGATTTTTACATCAAATACAAACACAAAATTGACACCTTGTGAGACATTATACTCTCTAAAAGCCAAAATCTGTCATGCCAAAACGTGCCATGCAAACATTGCACTAAGTACAACATCTCCTTCCATTGCAAGTATTGACCATGTCCCAAGTAAAAATAACCTATGCAAGACTAGACAAAGCTTCATGTGTCAACACTCATTTCATTGTTAAAAAAAAGAAATGTTTAATGCACAAAAACAACATGCTTCACATATCCCAAAGCTGAAGTGCAAGCCATGTAGGTCATTTCTATTTCTCAAGACAAGGCCTAGGTATCAAATAACAAAAAACAGACACACATCTACAAAAAACAACACAGTGCAAAAATATGTTAACACATATTTGCAAACCATCGAGGACACGCCAACTCAATCATGTCTTCTTTAAGACATGCTTCATTTTCATCAAAACATTTACAAAGCTAACAATACACTTTTTAATGCCTTTCTCTTTGCTTCCCATTGAGATGAAGGAAAAAAGAATCACATTAGGACAACCCATTTGTAGACATGTATAAAAACTACATTAAATGGTAAGATATCTCATTTTGCCACGCCTTGGAGGATAAGACATAATGCACAAATAATTTTTGTCGATTTCTTTATTTCTCTAGAAGAAAGACTTGTCTCTTTGTGCATTACTTTTGCACAAATAAGACAATTAGGGTATAAAAGAGTGCAATATGGCTTGGTTTTCACAATCATCAATGTTCCTATAGATTTTGATAAGGTGCAACAAGCATTGTCTAGAGAAGTAGATGAAACTACAACAGTGGTAATTAAATTGAAATGAAAACTACAATATGAAAATGCATACGCGCAAGGCAATGTTAGGCTTTCTTGTGTCAATGCTTTAATAACTTTGTCAAAAACACCATTGTATGCAAAAGAGAAAATCTCTATAACTAAATATTAGAAGCTCTATTCACAAGAAAAGTAGAACAAATGCACATAGATTTTGAACCTAAGACAATATGCATGATAATATACCCAAGGATGATGAAGAATGTAAGGAATCGGACCAAATTTTTTTTTTGATTTTTCACAATTGATTACAATGCAACACGCACCCGTTAAGGTTAGCACAAACCAAAACGTTGCGGAAAGTAACTCTAACCAGAATGTACACCAGGATCCCGATGTGGGCAAGGTGTGAGCATTGGTCAGAGGATCTATGCAATGCAAATTGAAGGAACTCTAACCAAGAATGGCACCGAGTGATGGCGAGCATATGGTCAGAGGATCAATGCAATGCAAACTGAAGGAACTCTAACCAAGAATGGCGCCGAGTGATGGCGAGCATATGGTCAGAGGATCAATGCATGATGACAGAATGTAACCCTAACCAAGAATGGCGCCGATGGATGGCGAGCATATGGTCAGAGGGTCCCTAAACTACTCAACTGAAAGCAAATAGGCGGCAAGCCAGCCTCTTCCACTTATTCAGTGGGGATTACATGTAAATTCAAAATGAAGGGAATGAATTGCTGACAGTACTACTGTTCAGCTTACAGCAAATTAGAGAGCTTGCCAAATATCATAAGAGTAAGAACTTCCAAAGCTATAACAAGATAAGATCCCTCTTCTACAATCACAAACTCTTTGAATATCAACCCCTCGCACAACTAATGAACTTCCTTAAATCTGGTATGACTGATTTGACAGATTTAATGTAGAACAACAACATAATAACTCACGAAAATGCACATAACTCACTCTAAACACATCCTATTGATGAGAAATCAAATGCAGATTACTATACTGATATAGGCGCCCAAGATGCAATTCCTAAACCACCCAAAACAAGCCTTATTTATTTTTGCACAAACTTCGATGCACTTCAAGATGGTACGGCCCAGCTGCAAGGGCGAATTTCCTCTATAAAATCAAAGAGACCCAAATAAAATCTGGAAATTGGCAAGAATGGTCGCCCCTCATAAACAGATTGATAGATTCAATACCCAGAATGATAGCATTTTTATTTCATGAGCTGTGAGCAAATCTTACATTCCTCAATGACATTTAGCAACATCAAAATATGACAGAAAATGTAAACTAGAACTCCCAAAATGCAATGACTCAATTGGAAATGCAATTCAAACCTATTACAAGCTAACCTCTCAACTAGTTGCTATCTTTCAAGCAAGAAGATGAGCCCATGCTAGGAGGGATGCTTTCCTCGAAGCGAGTGCCTGAGACAATTCAGCAGCATAACGGTGTAGTAGACAAAAGATACCAAATGAAGAGCTGAGGCTTGATTAAATAGACAAGAGAGAAACATCTAGAAGCTTCCAGAAGGCGCCCAAACCTTAATTTCAAATTCACCTTTTCCCTCCAAAGAATGGTGTCCTTTTTCACCAATGAAATATTTCATTTTTTTAAAATAAAATCAATTCTCTCAAATAGGCGTCCCTTTCTTCATCTCAATATTTGACATTTAAAAGATATAACTTATCTCTCCATGACGCCTAGACCCTCAAAGTTCCCCTTTTTTTTTTAAAACAACTTAAAGTTGTACTGCTAGGCAAGGGGTATAATATTAAAATATAATATTATAATGAAAATACTTATCTCTCCAAGAAATATGCGCCCAAAGCCAAGAATTGAAGTGCCAGCTGAACCAACTGAAGAAGAGGACCAACTGAACTGAACCCAAACTGTCCACTGCCAAAAATAGAATTTACTAAAAATAGTAAATTTGCGAAGTTGCCCGGAATGCCAAACTGAACACATCACTGCAAAGCTCCCTGAAAACCCAGAAGGAATCCGCAAACAGAATCCCGAACCTCAAGCAACAACCTCCTCAAAACTAGGAAACCCTAATTTCACCATCCGCGTAGCCTACGGGTCTCCGGAATAGGCCAACGATCAACTGAAACGGTCATAGCTGAGAAGGGGACATTACAAAGAACCCATAACTGAATCAGTTTTACATCAGTTTAATGACCCACATTTAATCAACAACCTCGATAGAACTATTATAGAAATTGCACCATCAAAAGGTTTTAAACCTATCAGTATTTTCCAAGTCACCTATTCAGAGGAGATGAACTTCCCAACTCTATTTTATGGTTCTAGTCAGCCACCTGCCATTACTAAAAAAAATTGTTTCAAAAAATAGCGAAATGGGAGCTTATGCATAAGGACAATGACTTTGCAACACACATAATAAATATTTTCTTCAAAGCCATTAAAATTATTATTCAACAAGTATTTTCATTAGCATGGGTATGTATAAGAAAAGCTGAATTAAAAGGTAAAAAATCTACTTGCAAAAGATGTCTATAGTCCTACATCTCTTGGAAAAATATTGAGATCTCCATTGGGCTATAGATCATTAAAGAGTATTTGAACCTCACTAGACTATTTAGAAAACACTAGGAAAAATATATTTGCAATGATAAGACAATTGGGACCTCTAACTATCTTTTTGACATTGACAAGTGTTGAGAACTTCTGAGAGCTATTGTGCAAAGCATTGCAAGAAATATCCATTAAGCAAGACAACAAGTGCAATGAAACTATAGAAGATGGGGATGTGGACTTTTGAAATCGAAAAGAACCCAGTACTTTGTAGTCACTACTTCAACCAAAGATTTTGACTCAAAAACCATGAAGTTTTTGGCCAAGTCTTGGACTACTTTTTTGTCAAGGAATTTAAAAAACGAGGCAATGAACATGTTCATTTCATGCTATGGGTAAAAGATGCACTTGTATGCGGAAATTTATCAAACATTGAAATAGAAAGGTTTGTGGACAAGTCTACTTCATGTGATTCTTCATTGTTTGATACAAACCTTGCCAAAATGAAAACGCAACATCATACTAAGACTTGTAAAAAGTACAAAAAATCAAGCTACAAATTTAGTTTCCCCTTGCCCCCCATGAGAAGAGAAACAATATTGGAGCCCTTGGCCATGCTTAATATTGCAATGAAGGATAGAGCAAGAAATTTTTTTAAGTAGTTGGAAAACAAAAACAATACAAAGGAAGTTACATTTGAAAGTTTCTTGCATGAATTTCAAATAGATGAAACAAATTACAGTGCAATGCTACAATCAACATTGTCATGCAAAAATGTGACGCTAAAAAGAGACCCAACTGATATTTGGATAGACACCTTTGCAAAGCAAGTGCCAACACAATGTATGCAAATACAACCACACAATTCATATAAGATGCATATGTTGATGCATCGTATTGTAGTTCATACATGACAAAACAAGATAGAACATTGTCTCTTGCATTTCACCAATTGCAACAACAAAGCACTAATGCTTATAATGGATGGATACAATTCATTAGAAAACTTGGCAATGCATTGCTTAACTATCAACAAATGTCCAGTCATCAAGTTGTTCACATTGTTTTGTCATTTCCATTGCATAAATGATAAAGAAAAAATATTTTCATTAATACTACACTAATAAAAAATAGAGTTTTATGCTAAAAATCCCTAAACTATTGGCAAAAGAACAAGATGATTTTGAAAATATTATGTATGCATTTGTAATAGAAAAATACACACAACGACCAAAAGCTTTTGACAAATTGTAAGTAGCTGAATATACAACCTTCTACTCTAGAAATTCAACAAAGATCCAAAAAAGAGCAGCTCCATAGATCATACCCTATGTAAAATACAATTCGTAAATTGATCCTTAGAATTATTGCAGAAACTTATGTTGTATGTGCCTTTCAGGTCTAGTGAACAAACCTTGCTAATTGGATATAAAACACGGAGTCAACATTCAATGCAAACTAAGCACAAATTGGAAATATCGAAAACATGTTCACTACCCAAATTGCTTCTAGATGTGGTGCCATTGATGACGTTGCTACAAAAGATAACAATGACACCTATCTAGTAATCGGCCTTAGAAATGAAATTGATGCAAATAAAGAGAAAAATGGGATAGATAAATATGACATTATAACTGATCTAAAGCACACAAGAAATACAAAGATCATAAATGCTACGTGCAACTCAATGTTCTCAGAAACAACTCATCCATTCTTTCTTAGAAAACAAGAATAATTCAATCTATGAAGACAACTAAACACAAAACAACAATCAATACTAAAGGATGTGATAATGACAAAAAGGCTTGCACCCAAAATTCCATTGTACTTGTTCTTGATAGGTGGAGCTATCACAGGAAAAAACTTCACAGCTAAAGCAATTCTTGAAGTGATGATCCGATTCTATGATAAGCAACTAGATAGTGACCCACTCAACCTAAAGGTGTTAGTATTGCTTCCACAAGGAAAGTTGCATACAATGCAAGTGGCATCATTACACATTCCATGTTACATCTACTATGCAATTCTTCAAAAATGCTACCCTTGGATTTGAACATGTTTGATAGCTTAAACAAGAAATTTGACCAATTACATTTTTTTCTTATTGATGAAGCTTCACTGATTGGTTCTCAAATGCTTTACAATATTGATAGAAGACTTTGTCAAATCAAACACACACCAACAAACCTTTTGTGAACTTCCATGTCATATTTTGCAATGACTTAAAAGAAATGAAGCTTGACCTAGGGACAATTGTAAAGAACACAAAGTGTGTATAGCACTGGCAACTACCAGGTTCAAAAAGCTACCTGTCCTGCATCAATTAGGAATTGTACCATGTAATACTAGTTTATGAATAGTTGAGTTGGAACCCAAGGAGACTGCCTTGTTTTGGATTGATCAAAGAGGTAGTTTAAGTTCATCGTAAATACTCAAGCAAGATTTTTTGGTCCAATAATGAACAAAAAATGGGAGACATGAATCGATGTGTTCAATGTCCATATCTAATGTCATAAATTTGGAATTCATTCCCTTATCTTGTCTTCAATTGTGATTGTTGTCACAAGGATAGCACCCTTAGCCAAGTGTAAAACTCAGTTATCCTGTGAAACATGGGATCATCTTCAAAATGTGGGTTGTATATGGTGAAGATGAACCTCTAGAGCGGGTCAGTTCCCTTGATAAACCTTCTAGAAACTATTGACGTGATAGGAAAAGGGATAGAAGAACTAGTAATGGAAAGATTACTTAATCCTAGGAAGTGATGCACCAAAAATCCAAGAATTATACCTATTGGTTCAACTCACAACTTCTCTCAAAAACTGCTTTTCCCTATGCACAACTCCATTTTGAACAACTTATACAAAAATAATTCAAAGGGATATTATGTTTCACGTTTTGTTGTATGAAAACAATGTGTTTTAACAACTACAAACTCTAAACTCAGCTAACACATCCCATGACCTACAAAAGTTTCTCAAATTATTGCATGAAAAATGATTGTAAATGGGACTTAACTCAAGGATTTCAATATTGAAATCACAAAAACTAAATCAAATCATTCATAACACCATCCAATACAAAAATTTTGAGAAGAAAAACTTGTTGCTTTTTATTGATAAAAGGAGTTTTTGCTTGTACAATATTGAAAATACTGAAAAATAAACTAAGTTGCTACTCTATACTTCTCAAAAATGAGTTGCAATGCATCTCTTTTGCATAAGGAAGAAAGAGGAATGAAAGAACTAGCTAAAAAGAGTTGGAAGATCTTGCTTTATAGAAATCTACCTCTAGAGAACTGAAGTTGAAAGAGGCTATACCTCGTAGAAGACATTGAACGTGCATGAAGAGTTGAACTGAATGTGAACTGTAGAGTTGAGAGTTGAATCGTGTGTGCTCCTTAAAGTTTGCTTCAACTCAACTAGAACTGAAACCACCAAAAAAAGCTTGAAGATGATTGAAAAAAGCTAAGTTTAACGTCTTTGTATGAGGGTTTCAATTTTTCGGTCGTATAAGGAAAAAAAGCTATATTTTAGGGACCCAAACTCCACCAAAATGCATGGTTTTAGGCCCAAACTTCACTTAACTCCAACCTTATCCATATGGGCCTCTTAAGTAGGCCTAAAATGTCTCTTAGTGCAAGAAAACTGAGTTTAAAGACCACTTAACTTGTGAAAATCCATGAATGACACAATAGGTTGTTGAGTTACTCACAGATAACCTTGTCTTCTAAGTTTAGCATCACCATTAGTAATCTTCCTTGACAGAAGGGGAGGTCTGTTAAACTAGTGGCTATTCTCTTGACCTTACTATAGTCATTTAAGATTGTTGTTGTATTTCATGACCACTATTATGAGATATATTACTGTCCTATTGCACAATAACTGTGTTTTTGCATCATATTTGATTGTCCCTTTAAAAACTGTCCTTTTGACCATTTGACCTTTTGATTGTTCACTATGCAATGATTGATTGTTGTACATTCATAGTCTCTTATCTGTGGTTTATGAGTTTTATGAGAAGTTTCATTTCAATCACATGACTTCGTCATCCTTGGCTGACATCCATCATTGCCATTAAAATTTGTGCTCACTCTCCTCTTTTGTGTCATCAGAATTTTTGATTGTTCATTCATGGTATTTATATTCCTAAGGTCAAGATTTCAGTCATAAAGACTGTCATGATGGTCTGCCATGTCTTCATCTTCCTTGAGCACTGTCATCGTGTCTTCAAATTACCTACCATGCTTGTAAAAACTCCTTTTGTGACTATCATTTCCTTTGACATCCTATCTTGTCAAACATTGATGGGGTTGTCCTCCTTTACCATCTTTGCACTTTGAGGCCAGAAACCTTGCTGCTGTCCTCCATTAATAAATGAATAGGACTGTCTTTTTAGGATTGTCTTTGACTTCTTGCTACACCTATAAGCACTTTCCTCTTCTTTCATAGGACCATAACAAGGTTGTAAAAGATCCTTCACTGTCATGCCTCCCTCAAAATGATTAAACCTTTGACTAACATTGGCTTTCATCATTTTCATTCTTGATTATTATCTTTAAGCTGCCCCTGTCTTTGTATTTGACTATGACTGTCATGGCCTCTTAACTATTAAAGGCTACCCCGTTTTACAAAAAAATGTCATCCTTAGCATATGGGCCTGTCTTCTTTACCGCGAGAATATGGGACTTTGAAAATCATACATAAGGCTGTCATTAAAGTCTGCAAACTCTCTTTTATCTGCAATTGTTGTCCTCTTAGAGAAAGTTCACTGTGTTCTTGTCTTCAATACTGCCCTTTGCCATTGAAACTAGCTATCTTTCTAGATGACTGTTCTTTCACATATTTAAGGGTAGACTTTTTCTTTCACTATCCTCTTTGCTGTGAGGTTTGCCCTAGGTTCATATCACAATCCTAAACACTTATGACTGTCCTCATGTTGATATTGATGTCCTCATTTTTGTACCTTCATACTTCACATGGCCTAAGGTCTGCCATCCACATTGCACTATGGTTGTATAGTCATTTTGAGTGGTCGATGTCATTATGGACTGTGTATGCACTTTATGCCTTCATAAGAACTTCCCCTCATGAGCTCTTCCCTCAACCATTGATACAAGACCATTGTTTTGTTTGATAATCATGCCTATTATTTTTCATATATGCTCATAAGGACCGTCCCTATTTTGAATGCTCGCGAAGACTTATTATTTGTTGCTCATACACTATATTTTCTACACTTTTCTAGTGTCATGATTGTTGCACTTTTATTGTATTATGCTGCACTTTTAGTGTCATTATTGCTGCTCATGATTTCATCATTATTTGATGCTCATGATCTCATTATTTGTTGCACTTATTTGGGCATTTTTTCTGTCCTAAACTGTCATTAATTGCTGCACCTTTGTCATGAATTGTTGCACCCTTGTTCACTCATCAATTGTGCTTTGAATGTGCCTTCCATATATTGTACCATTGTCTTTAATCTCTTGCTCCTTCAATCCTTCAATTATCAAGAATAATAGAAAATTACATGGCTGCATTCTTTGTGTCATCATGTCATCATTCAACTTTTGCCATGGCCTCTTCATTGAATGGATGTCTCTAACTTTGTTTGAAATTTTGTCCCTTGATCCTTTGGAAACCGTTGACTGCCCTCCATTGACTCATGAAATCTGTCATATCCTTGCTTTTAGATTGTCATGTTCCTTTTTCTCTTGGCAGCATGGATACTACCCATTGGTCATATCCCTCTGATCTATTGAGAATTTGTCCACCTGATTTATCCTTATAAAGGATTGTGCATGATTTGCTCTCTTACTATCATGAAGGACCAAAACTGTCCTCTTATTGATAACTTTCTTGAGGTTTTCTTCCCTTGGAAAATATCAGTTTCAGAGGTTACTCCTTGTTGAGACTTTCTTAAACTCCTTCTGGCAGCCATTACAATTGCAATTGTAGCATCAACACTCATTCCTCTTTATGCAATGTTCTTGGTTGTCCTCTAAAGCTTGGGACTGGCATGGCTTCTTTCTTTTATGGTCCTTGAAACTCTTCATCATGACTGACCACTCCTCATGCCAAGGTTGTTCTTGTTAGTGTTTGTAGCTTAGCGAGATATTTTTCTCCTAAGTAAAAATAATTAAGATAATAAACAATAATTATCAAGGCAGGTCGGCCTTGTTAATTAATGGTATTTTATATTTTATATTTAAATCATAGAGGCCGACCTAGATGAAAGGTTGCCTAGTTTGGTATATATACAAGGTGGTGTTCTTCCATTCAAATCATCAAGTCTGTAAATATAATCAAATCTTATATCAAATTGAGATCCTAAGGTTTCTAGAGAAAGTCTAAGTGTAAGAATTCTACTCAAAAATTCTAAGTCAAGTTTCGATTTCCAGATTTCCTTATACTTGAATGTGCTGATTGCAGAACATTAATAAATATTGATGTTTGCATATCAAGGATGGAATCACCTTTTGTATGTTAGGAGACCTGCCTCTAAGGGATGCGTCTCTTGAGAGGATGTGTCTCCACACATGGAGACACGTCTGCTCAAGGGACGTGTCCCTTTGGGCGCGCGGGCTTCACTTACAACCGATAATCATTAGGTTTAACAAACTTAACCCATATACCCTCCCATACATGGCAGATATATATTATATGAGTTCCGATTTTATTCAATGCGAATTTTGAACATCATTTATTTAATTTCGATTTTATACATGCTTTATAAAATTCAAATTTACTTATTTCTAGAAATATTAAATATGAAGAGCAATTGATCTTATATAAACGATGATGATGCTTATAGCAATCATTGTTTATATTTGACCTAAGCTACCATTCATCAACACTCCCTCTTAGCTAGGGAAGATATTTCAAATCAAATAAGTGGAGATATCACCTTCACACGTGATATCGAAGATATGATATGTTTTCTCAATGTTGTCAAGTCATATGACATTCTTCATAACACATCTTCATTATGGTATGTGCACTAACATCAAGTCACATGATGTCTACCATAATTCATGGCATATCCACAGATATAAATATCCACCATGATTATCTCTTAAGGATCACAATGATCTTTAGATGATATCAAGTCCCATGATATCCATCAAAGTGTCCAAGAGATACTATCATGACATGTCCACAGATATCAAGTCACATGATATCTATCATGATAGTTTATCATTGTAGAGTTGTCACTTTACAATGTCAAATACAAGTGTTCATTATTAGAAAGATCGTCACCTTTCAATAATGTACACAAGGGGAGTAGGCCCATAAGGTCATGGAGTCACACACATGACAAAAGAGTTTACACATTAAACATCTTTATATATTAGTACAATTTATAAACAATTTGTATTTCAAACATAAATAACAAATTACATTTCAACCATACCAAGTTTCTTCCTGAAGTGCTCTACCTTGATTCAGGAGAGAGGCTTGGTGAGAATGTCCGCAATTTGATCGTTTGTACTAATATACTCCAACTGAATCACTTTCCTTTCCACCATATCTCTTACATAATGATAGGGGATCTCAATGTGCTTAGATCTATCATGAAAGATAGGATTTATAGAGTTTGATGCAACTCTGATTATCACAATGAATAATTGTAGGATTAAGGGCTCACCAAAGAGTCCCACAAGCAATTTACGAAACCAAACTGCTTCTCTTGCTCCCATTGAGGTTGCAATGTATTAAGCTTCTGTTGAGCTTTGTGCAACTGAAGAATGTTTTCTTCAAATCCAGGAGATCATAGCCGATCCTAAACTGAAGCAACATCCTGATGTGCTTTTCCAATCGGTTACACTTCTAGCCCAATCTGAATTAGAGTACCCATGTAGATCTAGTTGATCATTCTTGTAAGGAAGACCATATCCAATAGTGCCTTGAAGATATCTCAAAATATGTTTCACAACCATTAAGTGAATTTCCTTTGGCTCACACATGAATTGGTTGAGAACATTCACTGCATAGCAAATATCAGGTCTGGTGTTAATCAGATACATCAAGGATCCAATCATCTGTCTGTAAAGGGTTGGATCTGCACACTTGGATTCTGCTGCTACTTCTTTCAATTTGTGAAGGTTGGTTTCCATAGGCGTAGACATCGATCTACAGTCCAACATTCCAAATCTTTTCAGAATATCAATAGTATATTTCCCTTGGTTTAGTATAGTGCCCTCTGATTTCTGCCATACTTCTAAACCTAGGAAGTAGTGTAGAATGCCCAAGTCTTTCATGTCAATTTAATAAATTATATCCTGCTTCCCTTGAGCAATGAGGTGATCTTCTCCTGTTATCAGCAGGTCATCAACATATAAAATAATTATTAGCATATCACCTTTGATTACCTTGAAGTAGAGATTGGAGTCAGCATCATTCTTGTAAAATCCTAATCCCAAGAGATAGCTGTCAATTCTTTCATACCAGACCCTGGGAGCCTATTTAAGTCCATAGAGGACTTTCTTTAGTTTGCATACATGTGAGTCAGGTTTATGTATCACAAAACCTCCAGGCTGTTCCAAATAGACTTCCTCTTCAATGGTTCCATTCAGGAAGGCAATTTTCACATCCATTTGATGGATCTTCCAGCCTTTAGCTACTGCAATGTCTAACATTGCTCTCACTGATGTATAACGGGCAACAGGTTCAAATGTTTCTTCGTAATCAATGCCTTCCTTTTGAGAAAAACCTCTTGCCACAAAACGTGCTTTATGTTTTTCTATACTGCCATCAGCAGCATGTTTGATTTTGAAGAGCCATTTGGAAGAGACAACAAATTTCTCTTTTGGTCTAGGCACTATATCCCATACATCATTTTTTAGAATAGACTGATATTCCTCTATCATTGCATCCTTCCATGCTTGATGTCGGAAAACTTCTGTAACACTGACAGGTTCTGAGTTTAAGATGTTGTTCATTAGAGCAACATAGCTAGAGAAACGTTTGGGTCTTTTACTCTCCTTGAACGTCCCTTTGGGTGTTGCATGATCCTCAGCTTCTTTGATCATCTTTTTGGCCCAAAGTGGTCTCTTTCTGCCGTTGTCATTTGGATTCTCATCTGAAGTAGAAGGAAGTTCATGTGGCATATCTTTAGGATACTCCCTCTAAATCTCAGGAGCAGGTTCCATTTTAGGTACTCTAGGGGAATAGGTTTCTATCTCACTAGAACTTCTTGCCCTCTTGAATGCAATGTCTTCTTCAAAGGTGACATCTCTGCTCAATTCAATTTGTTTCTGCCCGGGTATGAATATCCTATAGGCTTGGGAGGTTTCACTATAACCCACAAATACTCCCTTTTTTCCAGAAGGTTCTAGTTTGAATCTCTTCTCTTTGGGCACATGAATATAGATAGGACAGCCAAAAATCCTAAAATGACTAATGTCAGGTTTTATGCCGGTAAAGGCTTCTTCAGGAGTTTTGTTACCAAGATGAGAATGAGGGCATCTATTTTGGATATAGTCAGCAATCCTAGAGGCTTCTGCCCAGAAAGAAGTTTCAATGTTTTGGTCCAGCAACATTGCCTTAGCAGCTTCTGCAATGGTTCTATTTTTTCTTTCAGCAACCCCATTCTGTTGAGGGTTGTAGGCAACTGTGAACTCCCTCTTAATTCCAGCACTCATGCAGAATTCTTTAAAAATCTCAGAGGTATATTCTTTCCCATTGTCTGTCCTTAAGGTTTTTATTTTCTTTCCGGAGAAGTTTTCAGTGAGGGCTTTAAACTCTTTGAACCTTTTGAGGATTTCTATTGACTCTTTACACTTAAGGAAATAGATCCAGGTTTCCCTAGAGAAGTCATCTACAAATATGAAATAGTATAGAAATCCTGCTTTAGAGGGTACAGACATGGGTCCACATAGGTTTGAGTGAACCAGTTCTAACACATTTAGGGTTTTGCCTAAACTATTGGGAAATGACCCCTTTGTATTCTTTCCTAAGGCACAACCTTTTCAGGTTCCTTCATGAGATGGTTTTAACTTAGGTAAGCCTGTTACAAGTTTTTCCATAGAAGGTAGGGCACGGAAATGAAGGTGTCCTAATCTTCTATGCCAAATCTCATTTGAATCAAAGGTGTCAAGGGTAAGGGCTTGTTTAACTTCAATGCACAGTTTGTAAAGGTACCCTTGTCTTACACCTATAGTTTGGTCTTTCTTGATTGTTGAGTTCTTAGGCCATGCTAGAACTTTCCCATCCATAAAGGTAACTCTATATCCATTGTCTTCAAGGGCAGAGATGGATATTAGGTTCCTCTTAATTCCAGGTACAAATAAGACTCCAGTGAGTTGAAGAGAAAGACCAGATTTCAGTTTGATGGAGCAAGTTCCAACCCCTTTTAGAGGGTGTGTAGAATCATCCCCAATGGTTACTTCTTCATCAGACTTTTCAGTCATAGTGTCTAGGTGTTCTCTGAATCCTATGATGTGTCTAGAAGATCCACTATCAATTACCCAGTTGTGGTGTTGTTAGATATTTGACTAGATAAGGCTATATAGAACACAAAGTTCTCAGATTCATGATCTGAATTTGACTTTCCTACTTTGGCAAAAGATGCTTGTTGCTTTGATTTGTCTGGGCACTTCATTGCATAGTGGCCATATTGGTCACATCTAAAGCATTGCACTTGAGAGATGTGAAATATTCCGAGCCAAATTTTTTCAATTTCCAATTACAATGAGCAAAGCAACACACATCTGTTAGGGTTAGCACTTAAACCAAACGATGCAGAATTCAACTCTAACCAAGAATGCGCCGGATGACGACGAGCATATGGTCAGAGGATCTCAAAGCAATGCTGAATAAAGAACTCTAACCAAGAATGCGTCGGATGACGACGAGCATATGGTCAGAGGATCCCTATCTTCTATTATGCTGAAAGTAAACTCAACACCCAGAATGTGCTTTCAAACTCGGAGTGGGAATGGAGCTACCATAGGGCGGAGATGTAAGATATTACAATGCAAATCAAAGTAAATAGGCGGCAAGCCAGCCTCTTCCACTAATAGTGGGAAATATAATAAAGAGCTTACAAATGTGAATATTGGCTGGTTAGTACTACTAACAGCCTTACAATGTAATATATCTCCTACAAGCACGATGGATTATAGTGATAATCAAACTGCTGAAATGTAGAGCTACTCCAGAATGATTAATATGACTAAGATAGACAATCCCAACCCTATTAATAATTTTACTAAGTCTGATATGACAGACCTGCAGTTAAAAATGGTGAAACTAGCAACTCCAGAACTCACTTAAATACTCATATCTCTCTCAATACTCACTCATTTAACTTGAAATCAGTTGCAAAACATTCTAATGATGATGACAATGAAGATGGATCACAAAAACTTCTCACAAAGACCCCTATTTATTTTGCACGACTTCCAAGCACTTACAAAGTGAAATTGCCTGCAAGCAAGGGCGATTTACTTCAAATAATTCATAGACTTCAAATAAAATTCTGGAAACTTGCACATATGGTCGCCCTACATAGGAAAATAGATTGGAACAGTACCCAGAACCATATTATTTCTATTTCTTGAGTTGTGAGTAAAAACAACCTATAGCCATACAAACCAGCAACTCTAAAATTGACAAAAAATACAATAACTCAACTACAGAGTGTGGGAAGAACCAACTACAATGAAAGGAAACCAACTACAACTAAACCTCTCAACTAGTTGCTGTCTTTCAAGCAAGAAGAAGAGCCAAGCTAGGAGGCTTTCATTCCTCGAAGCAGTCCCAAAGCCATTCCGACAGCATAACAATGTCATAAACATAAGATAATCCAAAAGAAGAGAAGGAACCTCCTTTATAGAATGAAGAGAAGACTCTGGAGGCTTCTAGAAAGTGTGCCCTAATCCCAAGCTGCTTTTAGGTTTAATCTTTGACCAAAACTCTTTCTTCAAAATGGCGTACCTTCCTTGAGAGATATAAATCACTTCTCTTTTTTAAAATAAAATATAAACTCCTTCAAATAGGCGTCCATTTTCCCTTGAGCAATTATAAACTTTAGGAATATAAAAATATTTCCTTCATGAGAAAATACCCCTCAAAGTCCCCTTCTTTAAAACAACTGTTGAGTTATATAACTAGGCCAAGGATATTTTTAAAATAAAACATTTTGACTTAAAATAACTTATTTCTCCAAAATAAACCCCTTAAGCCAAAAATGAGAATTGCCCAATGAACTGCCAAAAGAGGAAAGTCGACTGAGCTGATGCTGACTGGATCACTGCTAAAAATAGTAAATTCCTGAAGGTGCTCAGAATGCCAAACCGAAACCACCAACGCGAAGCTCTCAGAAAACCCAGAAGGAATCCGAAATCCAAGTTCAACATTTCCAAGTGCAAGCTCCGCAAAAAGACGAAAACATCCTCCAAGAAGTTTGGAAACCTTGATTCGAGCTTCTACTTAGCCTACGAGTTCCCAGAATTAAGCTAAATCCAAATGAAAAGCATAGGGCTAAATTGGGGACATTACAAGATGTCTTTCTTCTTAGAAGATCCCTTTCCATTGGGATTTCTCTTTCTTTTAAAAGATCCTCTCTTGTAGGAGTTTTTCTTGTTCCTTTTAGTAGACGTTGTGTTGAGTACATGAATGTCTTCATCCATGTTCTTTTGTTTATTTTCCTTAGTGGAGAGTCTTGTTTCCTCTTGAAGGCAGTCAGTTCTTAGCCTATCAAACTTGGGGAGTTTAGATCGTGCACTTATTCCTTGAACAAATGACTCCCATGAGTTGGGTAGGCCTCCTAGTGCGATTAGGGTTAACTCTTTGCTATCAATCTGATATCTAATTGTGGATAATTGATCCCTTAGTTCAGTGGTCCTCATGAAGTATGCATTAATTGACTCTCCTTTGTTTACTTGAGCATTGTTGATTTGTCTCTTTAATGCAAGAGTCCTACTGGTGTTGTTGATCTCATAGGTACTCTCAAGAGATTTGAACATATGATATGCAATTTCATGTTTTGCTAAGATAGGCACTATATGATCCCTAACTGCATCTACTAGGATTTTCATGGCTCTTTCATTGTTTTCAATCCATTGAGTTTTCTCAGGATCAGCCTCTGGTTCCTTCTTATTTTCTCTCACAAGTGAGTCTAGCTTATTCTCTTTAAGGATCATCATGATTCTAAATTTCCATGATGTGAAATTGTCTGCTCCTGCAAGACGATCTTCAAATTTGATCACACTTGACATTATGAAGAATGTGATGTGAATTCGATTTTGGAAAATACGAATTTTTCTAGAGCAAACTGATTTTAGATTTGATTTGGATTCACACAACTTGGCTCTGATACCATGTAAATGTAATAAAATCTTATATCAAATTGAGATCCTAAGGTTTCTAGAGAAATTCTAAGTCAAGTTTCGATTTCCAGATTTCCTTATACTCGAATGTGCTGATTGCAGAACATTAATAAATTTTGATGTTTGCATATCAAGGATGGAATCACCTTTTGTATGTTAGGAGACCTGCCTCTAAGGGATGCGTCTCTTGAAAGGACGTGTCCCTTTGGGCGCGCGGGCTTCACTTACAACCGATAATCATTAGGTTTAACAAACTTAACCCATATACCCTCCCATACATGGCGGATATATATTATGAGTTTTGATTTTATTCAATGCGAATTTTGAACATCATTTATTTAATTTCAATTTTATACATGCTTTATAAAATTCAAATTTACTTATTTCTAGAAATATTAAATATGAAGAGTAATTAATCTTATATAAACGATGATGATGCTTATAGCAATCATTGTTTATATCTGACCTAAGCTACCATTCATCAACAAAGTCATTCTTATTTTCACATTCTTTCAAGAAGGAGCAGCAGACCATCTTGTAGCAGCAGATCGACTTCAAGAAGAAACATATTTATCTTTGCATCAAAAGATAGGTGCCATTAATTCATTGTATCAATTCTCCTTTGAGAAGTGTCTGGTTGTAAAGCAATATTTTGTACTTTATATGATATATATGAAAGATTATTTGCTGGTTTTTTCTCCCTCGAGTAGGAGGGTTTTCCTAGGATAAATTATGTGTTCTTTGCTCACTATGTTGCATTTTCTGCTTATTCATTTCTAATCCTAAAATTAACACGGTATCAGGGCGGGTCTAAGAAAAGATCAATCAGATTTGTCTAAGAAAACATTGCAGATTGGACTACAATCCATTAAAATAGAAGCCATCAAAGTATCGAAAAGGAGGAATATGAAGGGGATCTAGCATCTTCATTTACTGTTCGAACATTTCAATCGCCTAGTGGCCATGGTCGATGTACTGTAAAGGAGAAGACAAAGATGATTTGGAGTCCTTTTCATTAGTAATTCCTCTAAAGAATTCGGGAGGTGCTTTTGTAATTTGTCGGGGGCCTAAAAAGAGAGTTGCACTTCCAGAAACATCACGCGCAGGGCTTGACGAGTGAACAGGAACAATCGGGTGTTTTAAACAAAGCCTTCCTTACAAAATATGGGTTGCCAGAAATACTTTGAGCGAAGAAAGGATGATATATCAATACATTCATTGTTGTGAATGCGACTAAAGCTGGTGAATGGTTAATCGTGGGATTTCAAAGTCATTCGTTTTGCCGTTACATCCAAGATTGCTAGAGGATTTTAATAATTATTGCCTGTCGCATTGTAAATTAGGATAGAGATGGATCTTTCAGTTGTCTCCACTGTGAAGAGCATCTTGTATATGTTTAAGGCCAATCTGAATGTGTGATATGGAGAGAATAAGCAAGGCGTATCCTTCTTAGTTATCGGGAGCTCCTTATTTTGCATCATTAGTTATTTAATTCAGTAAGTTGTCTCTATATAGGGGTTACCGCTACAATTAGGAAAGGTGTGATGCCTCAGAATTCCATTGACTATTGTTTTCCTTTGAAGAGCTTCAGATGTCCATTGATTGGAAAAAGAGGATATCATGGCATATGACCAGACATGGAAGAAGAAATGGCGCCAGTCATATGTGGTCTTTTTGAAGATACATCTTCTTGGACAACCGATACAAGTAAAGAATTCATGCAGAGCTAAAACATATTTCTTAGCATTGGAAATTACAGGGAGTTTTGGTAAGAGAACAAATCCAAAGGCCACTTCAAGCTTCCTATTACCTTTTGTATCTGCGATTGAAGTTTGAGGGATGGCTTCTCTTAAGGAAGCAATGAATGCATGTTCTGTAAAATCTCAGATTTCATGGGTTCAGTTACTTATCGCGTGGTTCCATACTCTCAGCTTGGACACTCGACTACTCCCTGTAGTCGTGTCTTCTCTTGTCGAGATTGTGGCATTCGTGGAGTGACTATGGGTACGTTGCACACCTAGATCTTCATCAATACTATGACGTTAGGACCCTGTATGTGCGCTAAAGGTCAGTTACAGAGCTCTCATGTATTGGGCGATCACCCTATTGATAATCGGGTCATCATTTCTCTACTCTCCATCGCACCTGTGCAATCACGACATCGTGAGGAATACTGACGAAAGGATCTCTGGTAGTCTGGGCATTGTGACACACAACTCCTCTCTTCAGTTTATGGGTGCGGGCGTAGTCTCTGACTTGGATAGGATTTTCTAGGTCGTCAGACATACAATCTCCAGTCGCATTAGAAAATCATTGCGAAGGTTGCTGAGGTGGTCGCTCCCTTCAACCGTGGATCTCCTTGCAAGTTTTGTATAATGCGATGGGATGGAGAAGTCAGCGACTGAGAAATGTAAAGGAATCACAAAGAGAATCTGAATGCCAGGTAAGGTTCTCCATATCCGCCAATGAGAGTAGCGGCCAGAGCCAAAGGCTTTGCCTGGACGCTACTGGTAATCGCCCCTGCTACCAGCCTCTGTGTGCACCAATCTGCAATTGCACCAAAACCTGTGTAAGCGAATGATGGGAGACAGATACTATGATTTGGACACAGATAGTGTGGTTGTCACAGGGCAGGGATTTTGTGTGGTCAGTGTTGGAGATATAGAAGTGAAAAAGATGTTATAGAGGTTGAGAACAAATCAGATGATGATCCTAGGCTGGAAGATTGTCATATTGTGGACTGTGATGATTATGATGATGTTGGATTGTTGTTTGAATCTGTTGAGATATCGATTTATGAAATCTCAATGGGTGATTCAGAAGATAATATGGAGGTTGAGGAATCTAAGGAATTGTTTGCAGGGTATGAGGATGTTGAGATTGATAATCAGGAGATTGTTATTGAGGAATTTGTCCATGACATGTCAGGAAACTCCTATGATTATGATCATCTTGCAGAAATCTTGGTTAAACCATTTGTCTCAAGGGCACAAGGTTGGGTCATCCTTGGTGGAGAGTTCGCATCAGCAAAGAAGATTGAGAAAGATGAAGACACTAATCAATGAAGAATCTATACAGATTGTCATTGTGATCAAAGGAGGAAATGACATTAAGAGGGAGTTAAAATTCCAAGGATTCAAGGATTGAGTTGAGAGCATGTCCGGGAAAAGGATTAAGGTTTTGAGATTAGTCAATGGAGGGGATCTCACTTCTAAAGGATTTCTTTGCAATCTCTGAGGCGGGGATCAAGAGGGAGTTTTGTGACTCATTGAGAAGAACTGAAGGTTGTAGTGTTGCAAGGCCAGGTGCTAAAGTCCTTGGAAGACCTCTTCAGCTGTAGAGAACAATATTGCACAAGACAATCAATCTGGATTTGACATTGGTAGCTCCGCAAATCTATTCAGAATAGGGTGATCTGGGAGAGGTCGAGAAGGACAATCCTGAAGGGTGTTGTTGAAATAATGTAGCATCGATTAGATATAAATGATGATTGAATATATTCAACATCATCATTTATATATATCGAAATCGCTACATCCCAAGTATTATTTCGATCTGCATTTAGAGGATATAAATTGCATATATAAATCCAGATCAAGTTCCAAATTGGATAGTATTTGTTTGTACAAAGATAAATATAAATCGAACCTTCATGTTTGCTAAGTAACTAAACCGATTGATGATCGGTTGTCTTAGTTAGACGAAGAGACACAATAACTAAGACACGTCCCATGAGCGGACGTGTCTCCCTATTTATATTTATAGCAGATCCGATCCACAAGAACATCATCGAAATTAATAAATGTTCTGCTCTTGAGGATCGAATATCAACAAAAGAAATGCAGACTTAGAAATCCATGATACATACATCCAAGATTTAATTTGACTTCAACTTCATAATTTCAAGTTCATTATTCTGTTTATAATTTGAACGATTTGATCAATATTTAACATGGTATCAGAGCCACGTTGAGAAAATATCCGATTAAATCCAGATATCAGATTATTTTAAAAAAATTGTATTTTCTCTTGAAATCATACACATTTCATTCTTCATAATGTCAAGTGTAATCAGATTCGAGGATCATCTTGAAGGTGCAAACAACTTCACTTCATGGAAATTCAGAATCATGATGATTCTAAAAGAAAATAAGTTAAGACTCATTTGTGAAAGAAAACAAGATAAAACTAGAGAATGATCTGGAGAAATCTCAATGGATTGAGAACGATGAGAAAACTATGAAAATTATAGTAGATGCAGTTAGGGACCATATAGTACCTAATCTAAACATGAGACTGCATATCAAATGCTTAAATCCCTTGAGAGCACCTTTGAAATAAACAACACTAGTAGGACCCTTTCTCTAAAGAGGCAACTTAATCATGTTCAAATAAGCAAGGGAGAATCTATTAATGCATATTTCATGAGAATCAATGAACTAAGAAATCAACTGTCAATAGTCGGATATCAAATTGATAGCAAGGAGTTAACACTAATAGCTCTAGGTGGCCTACCAAACTCATGGGAGTCATTTGTTCAAGGAATAAGTGCAAGATGAAAACTCCCTAAATTTGATAGGCTAAGAACAAATTGCTTACAAGAAGAAACAAGACTAATGACAAAAGAAAACAATTAGAAACCCATATATGAGGATATTCATGTGCTAAACACAAATTCCCATAAGAAAGGTAAGAAGAAAAACTTCAAGAGAAAGAAGAATTCTTATGGAAAGGGATCATTCAAGAAAAGGAAAGACATCTCCCAAATACAATGTTTCAGATGTGATCAATATGGACACTATGCAATGAATTGCCTAATAGAACAAAACAACAAGCATCCTTTGCTAAAGTTGGAAAGACACATACAGAATATGATTCTGAGAAATTTGTCTTCTACTCAGCATTATCAAGTCAAGTATCAAACAAAGTCAACAACTGGTTAATTGATAGTGGTTCATCAAGGCACATTACAGGGTTTAGAGAACACCTAGATACTATGATAAAAGAAACTGACGAAGAAGTAACTATTGGGGATGATTTTGCACATCCAGTAAGGGGGTTTGGAACTTGCACCATAAGTTTGAAGTTTGGCCTCTCTCTACAACTCATTGGAGTATTGTTTGTACTAGGAATAAAGAGGAATCTAATATCCATTTCTTCTCTTGAAGATAACAGATATAGGGTTACCTTTATGGATGGAAACGTTTTGGCATGGCTAAAGAACTCCACTATAAAGAAAGCACAAACTATAGGTATTAGACAAGGATATCTCTACAAACTGTGCACTGACTCTAAACAAGCTCTTATTCATGAGACCTTTGATTCAAATGAAATTTGGCATCGAAGATTAGGACATATTCATTTTTGTGCCGTACCTTCTGTAGAAAAATTAGTAAAAGGATTGCCCAAACTAAAACAAATTCATGAAGGAGCATGGAAAGGGTGTGCCCTAGGGAAGAATACAAAGGGGACTTTCCAAAAAAACTAAAAATGTATTAGAACTAGTACACTTTGACTTATGTGGACCCATGTTTGTACCCTCAATGGCGGGATTCTTATATTATGTAATATTTGTAGATGACTTCTCTAGGAAGGCCTGGATATATTTTCTTAAATGTAAAGAGTCGATAGAAATCCTTAAAAGGTTTAAGGAGTTCAAAGCTCTTACATAAAAAAATTCCGGGAAGAAAATCAAAATACTAAGAATAGATAATGGGAAGGAATACACCTCAGAAATCTTTAAGGAATTTTGTGTAAATGTTGGGATTAAGAGGGAGTTTACTGTAGCCTACAATCCTCAACAAAATGGTGTTGTTGAGAGAAAAAATAGAACTATTGTAGAAGCTGCTAGAGCAATGTTGTTCAACCAAAACATAGAAACTTCATTTTGGGTAGAAGCCTCTAGGACAGTTGTTTACATTCAAAATAGATGTCCCCACTCACATCTAGATAACAAGACTGCTGAAGAAGCATTTACTGGTGTAAAACCTGACATAAGTCACTTAAGGATCTTTGGTTGCCCTGTCTACACTCATGTACCTAAAGAAAAGAGATCTAAATTAGAACCTTCTGGAAAGAAAGGGATGTTTGTGGGCTATAGTGAAACCTCAAAAGCCTACAGAATATACATATTTGGATAGAAACAAATTGGACTAAGTAGAGATGTCATATTTGAGAAAGACATTGCTTTCAAAAGAGCAAAGAGTTCAAATGAGATAGAAATTCAAGATTCTCCTTAAGTCGTGGAGGAGGATTTTGCTCCTGAGATTCATAGGGAGTATCCTGAAGAAATCATAAATGAAAACCAAACTGCTCTAGAAGAGAATCCTAATAACAACAGCAAAAGGAGACCACTTTGGGCTAGAAAGATGATTAAAGAAGCTGAAAATTATACAACACCCAAAGGAACTTTTAGAGAAAGTAAGAGACCCGAAAGATTCTCAAGCTATGTTTCCTTAATGAATGAGATCATTAGTTCAGAACCAACTAGTGTTACGGAAGCTCTCAAGCATCAAGTGTGGAAAGATGCTATGACGAAAGAGTATCAGTCCATTTTGAAAAATGATGTATGGGATATAGTACCTAGACCAAAAGAGAAATCTGTTGTTTCTTCCAAATGGCTCTTCAAAATCAAACATGCTGCTGATGGCAGTATAGAGAAACACAAGGCACGTTTTGTGGCCAGAGGTTCCTCACAAAAGGAAGGTATTGATTATGAAGAGACATTTGCACTTGTTGCCCGGTACACCTTTGTGAGAGCAGTAATAGCTATTGCAGCAATTAAAGGCTGGAAGATCCATCAAATGGATGTGAAAACTGCCTTCCTGAATGGGACCATTGAATAAGCAGTCTATTTAGAGCAACCTGAAGGTTTTGTGATACATAAAGTAGATTCACATGTATGCAGATTGAAGAAAGCTCTATATGGACTTAAACAAGCTCCCAGAGCCTGGTATGAAAGAATTGACAGCTATCTTTTGGGGATAGGATTTTCCAAGAATGATGCAGATCCAAATGTGATATGTTAATACTAATTTTATATGTTGATGACCTGCTAATAACAGGAGAAGATCACCTTATTACTCAATGTAAAAAGGACCTGGCTTTAGAATTTAACATGAAAGACTTGGGCATTTTATATTACTTCCCGGGATTAGAAGTCTGGCAGAAATCAGATGGTATCATTCTAAATCAAGGAAAGTATACTATTGATATTTTGAAGAGATTTGGGATGTTAGCCTGTAGACCCATGTCTACACCTATGGAAACCAACTTGCACAAACTAAAAGAAGCAGTAGCAGAATCAAAATTTTCAGATCCTACTCTCTATAGACAAATAATTGGATCATTAATGTACTTGGTTAACACCAGACCGGATATTTTCTATGCAGTGAATGCCCTAAGCTAGTTTATGTGTGAGCCAAAGGAAATTCACCTTGTTGTTGTGAAGCATATAGTGAGATACCTTCAAGGTACTATTGGATATGGTCTTAAATATAGGAATGTCAAACTAGATTTACATGGATACTCTAATTAAGATTGGGCTGGAAGTGTAACCGATCGGAAAAGCACATCAGGATGTTGCTTCAGTTTAGGATCGGCTATGATCTCTTGGATCAACAGAAAACAACCTTCAGTGGCACAAAGCTCAACAAAAGCTGAATATATTGCAGCCTCTATGGGAGAAAGAGAAGCAATATGGCTCCGAAAATTGCTTGTGGGATTATTTGGTGAGTCCCTGAATCCTACTATTATCCACTATGACAATCAGAGTTGCATTAAGATTTCAGTGAATCCAGTATTCCATGATAGATCAAAGCATATAGAGATCCCTTACCACTATGTAAGAGACATGGTAGAAAGGAATGTAATCCAGTTGGAGTATATTAGTACAAATGATCAAACAACAGACATTCTCACCAAGCCTCTCTCCAGAGTTAAAGTTGAACACTTCAGGAAGAAACTTGTTATGGTTGAAATGTAAATTATTATTGAGATTGAGATTCAAAATGTTTATTTTGTACTAATATATTTAAAAGATGTTTAATGTGTAAACTCTTTTGTCATGTGTGTGATTCCATGACTTTATGGGCCCTCTCCCCCTGTGTACATTATTGAAAGGTGACGATCTTTCTGATAATGAACACTTGTATTTTGACATTGTAAAGTGACGACTCTACAATGATTAGTTTCACTATCATGATGGATATCGTGTGACTTGATATCTGTGGATATGTCATGATAGTATCTCGTGGACATTTTGATAGATATCATGAGACTTGATATCAGTTGAAGATCATTATGATCCTTATGGGATAATCATGGTGGATAAATGTATCTATGGATATGCCATGATTTATTATGGTAGACATCATGAGACTTGATGTCAGTGCACATACCATAATGAAGATGTGTTATGAAGAATGTTATGTGACTTAACACTCTTAGAAGCATACCATATCTCCTGATATCACAAGGTGATATCACTATATACTTGGTTAGAGTTATCTTCCATAGCTAAGAGGGAGTTTTGAAATAAAGTAGCATCGGTCAAATATAAATGATGATTGAATATATTCAACATCATCATTTATATATATTGAAATTGCTACATCCCAAGTATTATTTCGATCTGCATTTAGAGGATATAAATTGCATATATAAATCCAGATCAAGTTCCAGATTGGATAGCATTTGTTTGTACAAAGATAAATATAAATCGAACCTTCATGTTTGCTATGTAACTAAACCAATTGATGATTGGTTGTCTTAGTTAGACGAAGAGACACAATAACTAAGACACATCCGCTCATGGGACGTGTCTCCCTATTTATATTTATAGCAGATCCGATCCACAAGAACATCATCAAAATTAATAAATGTTCTGCTCTTGAGGATCGAATATCAACAAAAGAAATTCAGACTTAGAAATCCATGCTTCATACATCCAAGATTTAATTTGACTTCAACTTCGTAATTTCAAGTTCATTATTTTGTTTATAATCTGATCGATTTGATCAATATTTAATAGGTGCGTTGGAAACCATCCCTCTAAGGTAGTTTTGTAGGTGATCTTGGACGAGGAGGTTAGAAGGTTGATACAAGTACTTGGAGCTTCAGAGGGAGTCACATCATCATGAAGATTTGTTGTAGTGTATATTTCTTCGTGATGGAGAAGTATGAGGTGAAAGCCCTTGTAGTGTATATTTCTACGTGACGGAGAAGAGAGAAGTATGAGGTGAAAGCCCTTGTAGTGTATATTTTTCCGTGACAAAGAAGTATGAGATGAAAGCCCTTGTAGTGTATATTTCTCTGAGATGGAGAAATATGAGGTGCGAGCCCTTGTTCATCTCTGAGACTGAGATGAGACGTCATGGAGAGAGACTCCATGATGACATCATGTTGAGAGACTCCATGATGAACCCTTTGTACTTGTGTTTTTCCACACATGGGAGTAGCCATGGTGGACATCATGTTGAGAGACTCCATGATGACATCATGTTGAGAGACTCCATGATGGGCACTTGTACATGTGTTTCTTTCCACACATGGGAGTAGCCATGGTGGATGTCATGTTGAGAGACTCCATGATGACATCACATTGAGAGACTCCGTGATGAACCTTTGAGCTTTCCACAAGTGGGTGTAGCCATTGTGGACGTCATGTTGAGAGACTCCATGACGACATCACATTGAGAGACTCTGTGATGGATTCTTGTACATCTCTGAGACTAAGATGTGATTTTCCACAATTGGGTGTAGCCATTGTGGATGTCATGTCGAGAGACTCCATGATGAGGATTACAGGAAAAATACCTCCCTAGCTAAGAGGGAGTGTTAGTGTTTGTAGCTTAGGGAAATATTTTTATCCTAAGTAAAAATAATTAAGATAATAAATAATAATTATCAAGGCAGGTCGGCCTTGTTAATTAATGGTATTTTATATTTTATATTTAAATCAAAGAGGCCGACCTAGATGAAAGGTTGCCTAGTTTGGTATATATACAAGGCGGTGTTCTTCCATTCAAATCATCAAGTCATTCTTATTTTCACATTCTTTCAAGAAGGAGCAACAGACCATCTTGTAGCAGCAGTTCGACTTCAAGAAGAAACATATTTATCTTTGCATCAAAGGATAGGTGCCATTAATTCATTGTATCAATTCTCCCTCAAGAAGGGTCTGGTTGTAAAGCAGTATTCTGCACTTTATATGATATATATGAGAGATTATATGCTAGGTTTTTATCCCTCGAGTAGGAGGGTTTTCCTAGGATAAATTATGTGTTCTTTGCTCACTATGTTGCATTTTCTACTTATTCATTTCTGATCCTAAAATTAACAGTTGCTTATCTCTAAAATTGATCTTTCATTGTCCTCTTGAAATGTCACCACCTATCCATTTATTCTTGACTGTGTTATTGATTCTTGATTTCCTATTATGACCATTTTCTATGACTAATCTCTTTGTCATGTTGACTCTTTATTTTGGCATATCTTATGGTGCTTTTTCCCTTTGAAGGAACCATTATACTATTGAAATGAGAGTGAAAAAAATAAGATTGCTCTCGAATTAAAAAATTGTCATTCACACTGCACTATTATTACATTTAATGGCTTTATATAGCCATTTAACCCACTAACTACCCAAAACCGCCCAACAACTAATCTCTACTAACTAAAGTGATTATTGCATAATCACTTACATTATTTATGTTAAATATTAATCTATGTTATGCACTATTTTCCAACACCCCCCTTTAGTGCTAACATAAGAATTTGTATTCTATCATTGCATCCATGAAATTTATGTAAGCAGCACCATTGATGGTTAAAGTTATCAACCAGATCATTTTGTGAAGAGATACCCCCCTTGCAACTACTTCCTTAGACAAACAATTTTGAGAATCTCCAAATAAAAACCTCAGCAAAAGACATATGTCTGGTAATAGATTGTGTATGATTTTTTGCATAAACTAGCATATTTTCAATCTTCTAAACATTTTTTATCAAAGCGTCCACAATCGTTTGCATAGTCCATGCATGATCTGGAACATTCTGAAGGAACCATAGCCACATTTTTGGTATGGAAGTATTGACAAAAAAATCGAAACCTAATCCTCCCTAGGCAATTGGCTCACATAATCTAGGATAATATGTTTTCCAACAAGTCAGTTTCGTTAGATTTGAATTCCTCTTTAATAGTCAATACCCCTTCATCGTGGCCAGTACAAATTGACATCTGAACGATAAGAGATTGGCAAATAGACACAACTTTGAATATCTTAATTTATCCATTTTGTGCCCTAAACACCTCTTTTCAGCATGCACAAACCATGCCTCATTTATTGTAATCACTCCAATGGCCTCTTTTCTCCATGCCTTTTGCAGCATATATGACAGCAACTAAAGAACAAAATAAAAACAACATCCACAGAAACAATCGACAACATAGAATGGAGTCTAGTGCTTCGATAGTATATTTCAATTAAGTCTTGTTCTGCACATGAGAAGAGTCATCTGATATGCAATGAATACATTTTCCATCAAATAAATCGATATTGATATGATTTAAAACCCTATTACAGGAATTAGAGAAGATGTCCATGATAAATAATGTGCAAACTTCTTCTCCTCAATCACCTGCACCCTTCTACAAAACTCAAGATATTATTTTTTATGTTTTAGATTATGAAAATGAATATGAACAAAATGGAGGAAAAACAATGGAAGGGGTGACCAAGATGGATAGAGAGAAGAAATGCAAATGAGTGATGAATGTCATAGATTTGCATGTGGTCTGCATTGCTCCTTTGTTGACAAAATGCAAGAATGGTGGATAGACATCAATGGCTGTTACATGTGGTCTGAACTACTTGGCCTTTGAATGAATTGCTTTGGATGAAAAAAAAATGAATGGAAGGAAAACAAAGAGGTCAAGCAACCTGCTCTAATACCATAGAGAAATGAGAGTGAAAAAATGAGATTGCTCTCGGATTAAAAAATTGTCATTCACTACACTATTATTACATTCAATGGCTTTATATAGCCATTTAACCTACTAACTACCCAAAACCACCCAACAACTAATCTCTACCAACTAAAGTGATTATTGCATAATCACTTACATTATTTATGTTAAATATTAATCTATGTTATGAACGATTTTCCAACATATACTGACTGCCTTCTTGCAATCATGGCTATGACTACTATAGATACTTCCCTTTGATCTTGAAGTGATGACTGTCATCTAGGAAAGACTTTCAATATTTTTAGCCTCCTGTTCTTGCATTGCATTCACCAATTCTTTATTTGGAACTCTCGATCCAGTGCAATATCCCTTATGTTCATGCCAGACCTCACCAACTTCCAAGTGATTTGCTGGTGCAGGCGGTCCTCTGAGCCATTCTCAATCTCTTGTCAAAACTCATCATATCCACGCATGTCCTTTCTCTTTGGAAGTACATAATTTTCTAGCATCTCATATCTCTTTTATATATGTAAAACCTAACATCCGTATTGCAGCTGCAAGAGAATGCGAAAACTTAAAACCAACCTTTGACAATAAATCTACCTTAGCATTATTGATGCAAATAGAATGAGCTGCTAAAAGGCTTTCTCCCAAAAGTCTTATATTCTTTAAATATGTAATAGTCCCTTGATTGACTGCCCATATGCTAGCTACATATTCATTCATTAGGATTGTTACAAGGTCTTGAACAACCATTGTCCTTCTTCACAGTATGCTTCAACTTAAGGCTGAAATTTGCATGAGAGGGTTGTGAACTAACTTTCCAATTAATATGTCCCCACTATATAAGTCTAAGCATAAAAAATAAATCCATCATCGTCAAGCTTATCCATTCTCATTTTTTATATGTTTGGATTTCCAAAATCTACTTCAATCTTGAATGAATCTTTTAGAGTCACTATTACCATGATCTATAAGAGTTTTCACCATGTTGCTTTTAGCAATTTCAAAGTATGGTGACACAACTAGAAAGATTTCATAGTATCCAATGGCAGTGTCTAGTTACTGTGATTCTCATATATGACTTCTATATTGCAATAACCTCAGTGTACATAGGCCTTTCCAATACAACCTTTTCATAACAGCTAGATGGTATATCATATTGCATTATTTTTTAGCACAAAAACCCTAAATTATAATAAGTAGGAGTATAGTAGCTACTATGTACTAGCCTTGGAGATGCTACGAAATATTGAACTCCTCCTTATCCCTTACAATACAAATACTTTAACTTCCGATTTTCTCTGCATGATACTCCATAGCACTAGAACCTTTGATGGCTACCATGCATATCTTTGGAACTTAGCATGAATAGTGTTCAAACAATTTGAAACCCTAGGTATCGACCCCTCCTCATGAATTTAGATTTTATTAAAGCTTTTTCCTCCTTTCGCATGTACGCAAAGATTTCCACTTGTATTTTTCCAAACTTTTCCTTCAAACAAGAGCTTTCTCTTTTATTTTATCATGCAATTAAATTCTTTCATTCTAATTTGGCATGGAAACATGATGCTTCGAAATAATTTTAAAATAAAAATATTTTGACAAGACTGTAATGTCCCCTTTTCCTAGGCAATGGTCAGATGCAGTGGTTAGCCTATCAACGGGTCCTCGTAGGCTAACGTTGGTGTTCAGAGAGCCTTATCTAGGAGTTTTCTTCTCCAAAGTTTGATGATATTCAGCGATAACCTTCCTAAGGTGTTTCTAGCTTCGTTTACACTCACTATTTTTAGTAAGTCACTTGGACATTTGGGTCCAACCTTACTATTTATAGTAAGCCATTCAGATGAGCAGTACAAGCAGTGAGTAACCCCGTGGTGCTGGAAAAATCAATTAATGTTGAGTTTTTATGGAGATATGATTTATTAATTATTATTAAAATGTTATCTCTTATAATAATTAAATTATAAAAGGATATAAGTGATTTTAATGTGCACTTTATAATATTAACTTAAGTGGCAATTTAAAGGGAGACAAAAGGACTTTATTAAAAAGGGATATAAGTGAGTTTTAAAGTATACTTTATATTATTAAGTTGTGCACTAAAAAGGCAGGAAAAGTAAGTGAAATTAAAGTAAATTAAATGAAATGAAGGAAAATGCAAATTGAGTATTGAAAAAGGGCATTTGAAGCTCATTTTATTGATTCATGATTATTATTCTTGTTTTGGAGAAATCCAGTGAAGAGCTTCAGCAAGGGTTTGTTAGTTGAAAGCCATAGACTTTTTGAGGATGAAAACCCTTAGAAAGAATAGCTACGTACAAGAGTGGAAGATCTCCCAATCCAGCTTGCAGACAATTCCATTGCAAGGATTTTGCTTGTGCTTCAAATATTTACAAGAAAGCTTCAAAGCTAGGGTTAGAAGAATTTATTGGGAAGTTTGATAAACTACAGGATATCAGATACAAGGGTTTGAATATCATTTTCACAGGTTGTGAAGAATTTCCAGAGTTGATCATTATTTAGGATTTGAAACTATAATTGATCAATTGTATACAGAGGGTTTGGATGCCTTTGTCAAGAGGTTGATATTTTGTTTCAGTTGTGAGAAATTGTTGGGTTAAGTTGGACACCAATATCTAATATCCTCTTTAGTTTGGCGTGGAGTTTGGAATCTCACTTTGCTGCTATTAGGGTGTTGGGTGATGCTTTAATAGGTTTGAATAATCAAAATACATGCTTATCTCTTGTTGTATCAGTCCATATGCAATGCACAACAAACCTTTGTATTTCTAAGTATTTCTAGTTGGAAAACCTTTGTATTCTGGCTGCCAGTTAATCACAAAAATGTATGTAATCAGTCTGAAAATTTGTGTTGTTGTTATCACATTCTGGAGTGCTCAGAGATGCCTTTATGATTGTTTTTGAAAAGTTAAGCAGCATTTACAGGGCGTCGTACCCTTCACAAGGAGCCAGAAGGGCCAAAAGAAACAGTCTTAAAAAACTAAACCTAAAGCAAAATAACCAGAGACAACACTTCAACAGCACAGTAACCATGGAGAGGCAGCCAAAAAACAGAAACCCAGTAGAGACAGTAGCTAACTGGCATTATCCAAGTTTTTAAATAGGAGGTCCACGGCATCATCCCCAACCCAGTCTTTATTCTCCTGGCCATTATTACCCTCCAGCTCCTCCTTTAAAACAATGGACAAGGTGCTAGTGACGAAATGACCCAACTTCATTGTAAAGTTGGTCAAACCGCGAAGCCTATTGTTGAGATTGTCCATTTTCTTCTCCAAGGCACAGGGCTCCTCCCCAATGTTCGTAGTCCCCAGAATCTCAACATGCTCCTCAACTGGGGGATGTGAAGAGTGAGAGGCCGAGGTTTCTTTCGGTAACTTGTCTTCTAGGGTAAACTGGGGCCCCTCCACATTCTTGTTCTCCTTTTCCTCAGTTTGCTCGTCCTTATACTCTTTGTTGTCAGTCTGCTCCTCCTTTGAATCCTCAATAACCTGTCTCTTTTTACTGTTTTTTCAAATTGGATTTTCGAGGAGGGCTTTTTGACTCAGTCGGGGAGATATTTACAACAGTCAGGGGTTCGGTTTCATCAATGCGCACAACCGAGATGGCTTTGGGAGGGCAAAGGGCCAGGTGGATGTGGTAAAGTCTCAGGATAAGCCCTTGATGGAGCGGAAGAGGCGGGAGGTATTGGGGTTATGGCTGGCTAGCTCTTTGCACTTCTCAACCAAAGTTTCCGAGTCCATAAGCAAAAAGAAGGGAAAGCTAAGCAACATCTTATGCCTTAAATGATTTAACAGGGGAAAATGATAGAAGAAATAGGTTTTGAACCTACCTTCCAAGGTGACATATTTCATCAACGCAAGACACACTTGGTCCCAAGGCTCCGGAAGAGCTTCTCTCTCAAACCCCGACTGGTTCTACACCGGTTCCTCCTTCCTCATGAAGAAAGCTTTCAAGATTTCATTGTCCTGCTTCTTAGTGTGCTTAGAGTATTTTTTCCCGGTACACAACATTCTAGTGGCATGCACAATGACTTCTTCGCTAACTTCAAAAGAAATACCGCCAATCGTGACCCTTCAGTCCTTCCATGAATTAGTAAACTGGCTAGATAGATTAGGATCATGGCCAACCAAATTCTCCATTGAAGGAGCAAAGCCACCTTCAGCACAGATGTGCCAAACTAACGGATTCTTCCGGAATTCATCACAGTTGTCCGGCTCTGTTCGAACACAGTCGCCACCCATTCTATTCAGCTGCACAGAAAACCAAAGAGTTTGCAGAAGACACAATTTGCAAAAGCCAGCAGGGCAACGGATATTCATTCCCATGTCATTAAGGCGAGAAATGTAGCAATGGGTAATGACACCAGCATGCAAATCACACGCGCGGAAGGGGAAAACACCACAAGGTGACTTGACAATGGAGCAAAAGTGGATTGTGAGAAGATTGCGGCCAGCGAAGCAGAAATTGGCGGGCATGCAGGGTTCCCTAGCCTTGGAGTAAGTGCACGAAAAACAAAACAAGTTAGTCGAATAGCTAAAATTAGAAACATTCCTATGGGTGTAATAAGAGGCCCACACTAAACTAGCAAGCACAAAGGCGTTAGAAGGAAGCATTCCTTCATGATGAGGGGTCAAATCATTATTAAAACTCACAGTCATACAAAGGCTATGATGAGTTAAAACAAGATATCGCACAATCCCAAAGAGGAGAGATTGCACGATACGACCTCTCAAATTCATCAAAGTCACGTACTTCCTTAATCCCTTCATAAACCCGCCTTTTTTATTCATATTACAAACCTCAAAATTTAAACCCCGCCACCTGTCTGCCACCTCAGTAATAGAGCTCGTTCACCAGGTCCGAAGGACAAACAAGTGGGTCCCCCAACCAGCACCCAACACCCGAAGATCTCTAAAAACATAACGAGTCGAATAGTTAGAATCCCTCCACCTGTCGACCATCTCAGCATTAGCGCTCATCCACCAGACCTAAAAGATAATCAAGTGGACCCCCCATCCTGTACCCACCACCCTAATATTTCATGATAATTGGCTGCTTTGTTCTCTCAAGATGATATCTTGAATATTTGGCGGTATCTTCTCCATCTTCCTCCAGCATTTAGAGTAGCCCCAGCAAGTGCCGAGATTAGCCAAAGCATCCGCCACTTGGTTGCCCTCCCTAAAAATATGTCACTCTTTTACTCGTAAATTTGGATAAAAGGAACCTAGTATCCAACAAGATATCCTTAGTATTCCAGCCTATTAGTCTGTCCATATTCATCGCATCCGTAATGGACTTAGAATCTCCTTCAATGTGGAGATTAGCAATCCCCATAGAGACAACAATTTTGAGGCCCATTAGCAGCGCTCTAGCTTCCGCCACAATAGAAGAATAAAAACCAATACCTCCAGCAAATCCTACAACCATAACCCCCCCGGGATCTCTAATCACACCACCGATACTAGCCCTGCTTGGGTTGCCCTTAGCAGCCCCATCAAAATTGAGTTTGAACCAGCCTCTATCTGGAGGCTCCCATCTGGTATTTTTTCTGGCTAAGGATTTCGAATTATCAAATGAGTTAGCCTCTAAACCCTAATGCCAAGCCTTGGCCATTCTAATTTCGTAATCTAGAGGTCCCTTCTCCGGAATTTTCCCATTAAAAAGTGATATGTTTTCCTCAATAAGCCGGACACTAATGCCAAAAACATCCCTAGGATTCCTCTCAATGTTCTTGAAAACTCTGTTGTTCCTCTCCTTCCACAAACACCAACCCAAAATAGGAGGAACCTGATTCCAAATTTCACCAGGCAGGGGATGGGAATAGGGACCACACCAGCCCAGGATAAAGGATAAGAGATCCTCACTCATCACCCAAGAGACTCCCAGTTTTTCAAAGGCCATCCCCCAGACTTCAACAACAAAAGGACAGTGTAACAACAGGTGACTGACAGTTTCCTCCCTACACTTACAAAGAAAACATCTATTGGAAATTAAAAAACCCCATTTCCTCAAATTGTCCTGGGTAAGAATTCTGTTATGAAGGTTGTCCACCAGAAGAAATTTATTTTAGGGATCATGTGGCGGTTCCATATCTTCCTCCAAGGTTCCTCAGCAATACCCTGGTTTGTCAGCAGTTTGTACGCCAACTTTACAGAAAGATCCCCCTGTTTGTCAAAGGTCCAAAAAAACTCATCTTCTCTGTCATAAGAGGGAAACCTGGTGGTAGAGAGGATCTCCTGGAGGGACCGGGCTAGACAACAAAGGTCATGAGATTGAGGACAGCAAAGGATAAGGTCCTTCCAAGCCCTAGCCCCAAGGGGTCCAAAAACATAATCACTAATATGGATGCCAAAATACCTCTGAGCCAAACCCATAAGGGTCCTAAAATCATAACAACCCAAAGGGGTCTCAATTAGCCACATATCCTGTAATGTCCCTTACCCGATTTGCCCTAGAGTTCATCTATTGATTAGGTTTAAGAATTCTTCTTTTCCAAATGAATGTTCTCTTAATGCAATAACCCTAGATAAGAATCCTGTATTCACCATATTAACAACAAATCTATTAGCATTAATATCTAGATATCAAAATATAAGCATAATCAAAAAGTAATAATGAAGACATAAGAGGAGTGGCATGGGTAGATCCTCCCGAAGCTATCCATCTAAGCCCAAGGGCACAAGCATCCCCTCAGGACAACCCACCCCTTGGCTTTGAGTTGAACATCCAAACTAAGACCATTTCATACTCGGAGTGGCGTGCTTAGTGGAAACATTGGTACCTGCTTTCTCTACCCATTTCAAAACCTCAGAAGACACTTGACTTATCGGGGATAGTCGGGGGAATTGATAAGTGGCCAGGGCCTACCACCCCTCCAGGGCCGCAGCGGACTATGAGTGGAACCCCCACCCCTCCATGGCCCACCTAGGCCTTGGGATTGGGCAGACTATGAGTAGAATTTCCACCCCTCCAGGGCCCATCCCTGCCTTGGGTTCTGGGGGCGGACTTAAGTGGGGTTTTTAGGCACCACTTCCCTCACACCCTTCCTCCCAATAAGCTTGCAAACACGAGGAAGACAATCTTTTAGCAATCAAATACATTTTCTTTTATTACTGATTCTTGAAATCAATATCAACATCATTATCATCATGATAATACTAAAGAAAGCATTACACCAATAATCAAATTAGAAATATCTATTTCTTATATTCAAAATATGCTAAATATTATTGCTAAGTGAGTACATCACCTGAGTTGCTATATCTCTCCATGTTTCCTTACTCGCCTCCTTCAACCTTATACTAAATTGATCATAGGATGAGGACAATTCATAAATATACATAATCTACTCATGTTTATATTAAAGAGTCATCATTACTTATAAGTATCATTATTGCATAATCATATATATATATATATATATATATTCTTTTACTTATATCCATTTGTATTCATATATATTCTTTATTTATTGAATATTATTCATTAGACAATTTATCTATATCTATGCATATATACTTGTATGCCTATATAATTTTATATATATATATATATATATATATATAATGACTATATTCCAATGCATAACAATCATTGTTGCTGCTGTTCTAAATTGCAAATTATATTTCTCAATGTTTTCCCCCCCCTTCCTTATTTTCCTTCCTTCTATTTATACCATTCAAGGTAGGTGACTCATGGGGGGAATGTATTGTTTGGTGAAAGAGGTGACTTTTCATAAAATACATCCCTTTGTTAGATTTAATTGCTGCATTTATTATCACAATAATATCTATTTTTAAAATAATATATTATTACTATAATTATGATATTTCAGATTTTTATTTTATTTTATTATTTTATTTTGATGTTATATTGAACATATTTTAACATTAAAGTATAATAATAAAACAATTTGCTAATATCTTATTATTATTTTATTCTAATGTATTACAATTTTTGATGTGTAATGATTATAATATTTATTTATTATTATTATTTTTGATATTAAGTTATTTAATAATAGAATGTAATAACAATAATTTGCCTATATATTATTATTATATTTGTTATTTCATATTTATATATTTTTATATTGATATGATACACATTTATTTTATATTTTAATATTAATATTGCTATTTATTTTATTTATTAATTTATTTGTATTTTAACACTTGGTCTTTATAGTTCTGCTATTTTTGGGACATGACATATCCTCCCAAAATCTAATCCGCCTTCCATTGCCCATTTTCCACTTGATCCCATTCCTTAGCAAGCTTTGTGTGCTGCAGATACTCCTTCAGGCCAAGGAGCCCTGGGGGTGGGATTCCGAGAGGCAATTGATCAAAGGTCTTTCCTAAAGATATTTGGAATTCAAAATTTTGCACCAATCCTTAGTGTTCCTTAACTGATGCCAACCAACCTTGGCCATCAAAGCCTTGTTGGTGTTGACAATAGTCCTGACTCTGAGGCCACCACAATTTTTGGCTTGGGAAACCTTTTCTGTAACGACCCCAAAACCGGGTAAACAAATTTTTTTCTACTTTCACTAATAAGATACAAGGAAATACATTTATAATGACAAAGTAAATAACTTTTCTTTTCATTCTAATTGAACATTTCATCATAAAGAAATAAATGACAATACATCATTGTTCTATTTTCCAAGTAAATAATAGAGTACGCTTTCATCATTACTTTTCTTTTAATTAAAAAGCAAGGTAAGAATCTTACAAGTTTCAAACATAGCTCGGAAGCTTTTGAGCAAATAGGAATAAGACCGTCCAGGATCTTCCCTTTCAAACCTTGGTTCATCAGAAGTCTACTGTGGAGGAGAAACATCACTCAGGTGCGTTTCCACCAACCACGGACTTATATTGCGGTCCCCCGCACGTTTATTGTTAAGTAGACGGCCCTCCCTTCTACGAAGAGATTGGTTGGGTAACCGATTCTGTATGACCAACTGAGCATAGTGTGTAATCCTACATAACTAAATCCTTGTGTCCTCACAATCTCAATCTAGCATGTAACCTGGATTACTGTGAACTGACAGTGTAATTCGTCTCACAGTCTAAGTGGACGTTAGGTATACTACACTACTTTGGCCAAAGCATTTCGGCAGTACTTATACTGACGGTCATCTATCACTTGCACTAAGTCAGGTTCAGTTTGACTTAAGGCTGCCTTATCCTACGCGTAGGTTGAGTCCTTTCCGTGGGTAGTCAATCACCCTAGACTTCCTACTTCAACTACTTAAACAGGAAATGGAGTACAGTCAACAAGGGGTCCCTCTGGTACCTCCTAACATGGAAATATTTATCCATGGAGTACATAGCTTTCTCTAGTTAACCTATTTAACTCTAAAGCTTTAGACTACCTTGGTACTGAATCCACCCTCGTCCTAGTATTTAATAACTAGTTCCTTTTCCTTTATTTAAGGAGTTCAAGCAGTATTCAAATAATACAAAACATAAAGTACTTTTATTAAGAAGTAATCAAACATTTCCCTTTTATGCTATTCCTTTTCAAACTCTCCTATGAAATCAAACTATTTCATTTCAACAAGCTTTTTAACTATTTCCAATTCAACAAGCTCTTAAGCTATTTTTTAATTCAATAAGCCTTTAAGCTATTTCTAATTCAATACAATTCCTTAGAACAATAGAGGCTTTTCTAATATTTTCATTTCATACTACAACATAATGCAAAGCATAATCAAGCAAACAAATAACTCATTTTTAAATCAATGACAGAAATTCTACAAAGATATTTCTCATGCCTGATTTCCTTGCTGCGAAATGAGTTCGATTGGTAGCTTCAGTTCTTCCTCCATTGTCCTTCACAGCCTTTACCAGCTACTTCTCAAGCATGAACAACTACAACTCTTAGGTAAATGCAGTTTGGTAATGAGGAAATGTTGCTCTCAGTGAAAATGCAACAGCAGTGATGGTGAAATAAAGCTCTCACAAACTCAACAGCAAGAGGGAATTTAACACACAGGAAGAAGCTTACAGCAATGAAATTCGGAATTCCAAATGCAAAGGAAAGTGGTGAATTTAGCAATGAGAGTGAACCTATATATAGGTTTCGAATTCTCATGTTTACTACATTGTAGGCATGAGAATTCGACACCTCTCCTATTGACATTGTCAAAATGCACAGTGGCAAACGAATAGCTAAATACTCGGCAAAATTAAGTGATGAATCAAACATATTTTTAAAGAATGTTTCAACTATCACATGACGAATTCGTGAAGCATCCACGTACAAGTTTAGTCACTGAAAATGCCCTCAAAAATGGCGAACTGAAAGACAAATGGCGTTTTAAGTTTGCTGTTTGAAAATGTCAAGGGTTACACACAGACGTTTTTAGCTTCCTTCTACCCATGCGTCCAAAATGGTGGCATTCAAACATCCGCGACCAAGTCTAAGATATACGAGCTGGGCGCCCAAACATTCTCCATTGTTTCCATTGTTTTCTGGTTCATACAGTCGCGCGATTTCTTCTCGTGAAGAAATCCACGATTTTTAGCTTATTTAAAATATTTACTTTAAATCTTTTAAAAAGTCTATAGTTTCAAACATTTACATTTCCTTAATATTTTTCATGACTTTCCAATGGTCTTATGAATTTCGAAATTCCTTTCCCCAATAATACTTTCAACGTATTTTCCAAAGGTTTGAATATTTCAAAATTCCTTTGTATGGTAATGCAAAATAATTACCAAAGACTATATAAGTCTATTTCCATTATTTCCAATGATAAATAAATTTCGAAATACCTTTATATGGTAAATGCAAAATAATTACCAAAGACTATATAAGTCTATTTCAAATCTTTCCAAGGCAAAGTCATTTTAATATTTATATTAAAAATGTTATTAATATATTTTGTATTATATTCAATATAACATATTATAGTTTTTAATTTACCTTTATTTAAATATATAAATATATCTATATAATATTTGAATATTACATTAGATATATTAATATATTATATTATCGGTAAGACTATAATAGTATCGATATTAAATATATTAATAAACTTACCCAGTTTACACTTAAATATATCTATACATGTTTATTTTCAATTCTCCAATTACGTGTATTATAGGCCATCAGAGCACCTTTAATATACGTAATTGCACAAACATGTATATATACATTTAACTGTAAATTTCAGGCGTCAGTATAACTTATCAGTTCACATTTCACATTCAAGGTTCATAGAACAGTAAGTCAGTCAATCAAGTAACACCACTCATAAAGCATAAAGAAGTAATTAGAAACTCCTAAGCCTAAGGATGACTTATCATGACAACTCAATCTGACTTAGTTCCCAAAACCCTCAGTGAAGTGTGTGTATGCTCATATGATCAACTTTACCGGTTAGCCGACCAAGTTCCTCTCCCGAGTGATGTTTCCCCTCCACCTGGAGGAATAGTTCCTGTTCCTGCATCCATGGCACAAAACCACGACAGTCAATTGCTCACAATATTTGCAGTATATATAAATCAAATATATAAACAAGACTAATTACTTTCCTCTATGCATTGCTTATCCAAGAATAACATCAATCAAGAATATAGAATGAGCCAATCATAACATGTAAACAAATTCTCAAATTGATAACAAGGTTCAATCACATTTTATTCATTCAAAACCTTCCTTACAATCAGAATGCTCTAAGCATTACTAGAATAGTAACTATACAAATTTCCGGGGTGTAACATTTTCCCATTTAACCAGAGTGAGTTTCTTCTTATACTCAGTCCCAGACCAGAGGAAATTTCTTTGAATTTTTTCAAATATATCAGCAATGTACTTAGGCATCTTAAATATGGAAAGGAAATAAGTTGCTATACCTTGAAGGGCCGTTGTGAGTAGTTGGAGTTTGCCAGCATGGCTGAGGATAGATCCTTTCCACCCAGCTAACTTTCTTTGGATTCTTTCCAGTATCGAATTCCAAAAGTCAGGGGTAACCTCCTTGATCGTGAGAGGGAGCCCAAGGTAAACTAAGGGGAGGGACCCACTAGCACATCCCCGAACCGTAGTCACTCCCCTTTATGATTGTTGTTAGTACTCATAAAATGTTTTGAATCAATCCCAATACTGTTTGTAGACAGAAAGCAATATTTATAAACAGTTGTGTAAGAACTGTATGTTGTTATACTGGTAAATCACCTTAGAATCTAAACTGAGCATTGTATTTCAGTTGATATTGTTACCAGTATCGCCCAGAATTAAGTATTGTGGTCCCCTATGTGAGGTAAGACAACTTTTGGTATTGTAGACTTCTTTTAGAAGTAGTATAATTGCTGGTATAGAACTCTTAATTGTGCAAATTTGAATCATTCATTTTTGAGAATAATAAACTATGGAATTGCTAATTAGTAAGGTGTCAAGCTGTGCATATAAACGTGTGATGAAACCCCTTTACTTTATCTTGTCCATTATTTAGTAATATTTTTATGCAATCTCAGTTCATGCTAAATTAATCGAGCAAAATTGCAACAGAGATTGTTCCATTTGGGGTGGGAAATTACAAAAAAATTTAAAATAAAAGACCAACTCTCATTTTCGACTTTTTTGACTTAAGTTGAAAACAAGATTATTTAAATGAAACATTAAAATAATGTCAAGTTATAATACCAAGTTTGCGAAAAGTGGACTACATTCTTGGCGACCTCAGGGGTGGTTTTCCTACTTAAACAAAAATAAACCAATAGACTTGTATATTCATTGGGCAATAGAGTCATCTAGGCTTGAAAAGAAACCAAAACTCAGACCTTGAACAACAACAACCTCTTCTTAATAACAACAACTAAATGTGCATCAACACTTATTAACTTAAAAGAAACCTACCCTAACCTACACTAACCAGATGTGGTAGTGTTTAAATGAATCCATTAACTAGTTTTGTAAAATAGCTTCCCCTTCTTAACAATTTGCAATGTTTCACTTGCTTATTAACAACCAAAGAGATATGGAAAAATGCCAATTTTTTATCAACTACTGCAACAAATCTTGGAGAATGAAAACAATCACCTACCTCATCATATAGATCGTATATGCTACTGTTTTGAGGTACATAGGTAAGTTGTATCTACTGTTCTTCATCTACAACTTCATCCTTGGGTGCAAGCATGATTTGCAGTACCTTAGTGGACTCAATGTGAACTAAATGTTTGATAGGACGTGCTATTGAAATGATAAATTTTGAGTTCTCTTTGCTATTTTCTTGCTCATGCACTGCTATCTTATCATCTTGTTGATTGGGTTGCTCTATTTCTAGTGACTCAATCGAAAACATGGTCACTTCCACATGTTGCTCCTGCTGCTCATGATTACCCTCATCCAATGGTGTTGGTTTCTCATCCATTGTGAAACAAATACCTCAAGATTATCCCAAAACAAGTCCTCTTCAACCTCTTCATTTCTTTTATCTGGAAGAGGACTGATTTTGACTTCGTTACAATTCTCTTGACAAGTCAAAAAATCAAGGTTTTCAACTTCTTGCTGCTGATTTGTGTTTCATACAACTGTGACCAGATTTATACTTTCTCTATCTTGCTCAATGAAATATAGAAGATCATCAAATGAGACTATGAAATCATGGTTTTTATTACCTTTTTCAAGATCTTCAAATTGCTGCCCTAGTTGATCATGGTCATCCACCTCTTCTAACAAGTCTGATTTTTCATCTTGTTCATTATATGCAAGCATATCAATACCAAAATTTTCTTCTTGTTTCTCCACAATTACCTCATGTTTATGCTCACTAAACCAACTACTTTGATAAAAAATGGGTCCATCTTTGCAAAGGCGAATAGTATCAGGACAAGAATGCTAATTATTGAAATCTTTTTTATTTTCTTGAGATGGTATAAGCTATGGAAATGGCTGCCCTTCAAGTATACTAGGCTGCTTTTGATCAAATTCTAGATCTTGCAAAAGGTGAAGGCTCCTAAAACTCAAAATTTCAAGCTCAAGAGACTTATTTTTCATGGAACACGGAATTTCATACTTGGGAAGCTCTTCTTTTGTAGCAATTGTGTCAAGCAATAACCTCATTCACTCTTCTTTGATAGAAAGATCTCTTAAAAGATACTCCTCATACTGCTTCTTTTGTATCTCGTCCTCTTGCTGATATTGGTAATCTGAATAAACCAATTCTTCCTATTCCAATTTATGCTCTTGATCTCCTTCATACCCTTGATCCCCTTCAATCTCACTCATTTGCCTCTAAAATTTCAACATAATATCCCTGAAGCTCATGTTTTCAATGCTTTGGGTTTGATTAGGAGAATGACTATGCTGGTTGCAAATAAAATGGTTTTCTTGGGGCTGATTTTGAGCATATGTAGGCTACAGGGAAGATTGAGTAGGAGTGGCTGGGTGGAAAGCATGTTGAACATGCTGGTTTGTTTGTGTAGCAAAAGAGTCTTAGGTAAAATCACCTATATGCTCAGCTTGATATGGCTGATAGGAAGGTAAATGATTTTCATGAAATGGAGGTGGAAACATATTTTCTCCATGAAATTTTAACATGTTAAACCATTCAAAATTTGGAAATTTCTTTGAAAATAAAGCAAATAACCTTCTTTTCTTCAAAAAATGAACATACAACACTTTAGTCTGCTTGAAACTAGTAGATTTGAACTTTGATTTGCTGGGTGTGTGAAGATTTTGCCTCCAAAGGCAGAAATTTCTGATGTACATGTTGTACCCAAACCGAAATTTTTGCTTCATTAAAGCATTTTGCTTAAAATGGTCTAAACCTTGTAAAAGTGGGGTCAAAACTCAATTTTCAGGCAAATAAAGTATGGGCTTTTAGTCAGTGTGATGCCAGGAAGATACTGGCAAAATTTGAAAATTTTGAAAATTAGGGTTTCTGAAATCTATTTTTAGCCCGAAACCCTAAAAAATAGGAACTTGTCAGAATTGGATGAAATTAATTTTGATTGGCTTATTTCACATCACAATCACAGTGGTGAAGTCAGTTTCAGTTAAAAGTCAGTTTAAGGCTGGTGGGTAGTTTTCACTTTTTTAGGAGAAAAGTTAGGATCTTCGGGGTCATCAATGGCAGTTGGCCAGTACCAGGTGTCAATATCTAAGCCTGAAACTCAAAGAGGAACGCTCTACGATAAAAGATGTTGGAAATAATGCTTTTTGATGGAGGGGATTTTCAGATTGGCAAAAAGTGCTAAAATATTCTAAGTCTGGGAACTTTTCACTATGTAACGTAGTAGACACTTGCGCAATCAACGTGCAAATCAACTTTATAGTGTCCGTACATGTGAAAATGATGAAGTATAGTCATCCACACACCTCAGCAGTCACAACGCTTCGACATGGTCAACCGCAGGGATGGATACAGCGTTTGCAAAGCATAAAATGGTGAAAATCAATGAATTCAAAACAAATCCGCTCCCCTGTAGCCTAGGGGCGCCCTTCCATTTGAAGGTCAAGATTTGAGTGTTTTGGATAAAGGATACATTCATTATGTTCAGTTTTCAGTCAGCTTTCCGATTAGCCATGAAGCAAGATTATCCGAGTTACAGAACTCCGGCAAACGAAGACAGAAGCCGAGGTTGCGAAGAGTGTTTTCATCAAGGAGGCAGTCTAGAGATGCAAATCCGCTCCCTTCTAGCCCAAGGGCGATTTTCTTTTTGAAGGCCCAGATCTAGATGCATGTGTGTTTTGATGGTTTCAGCCTTTGCAGAATTAGTTTAGCTTTTCAACGAGCTATCAAGCGAAAGCGTATCCAGTACAAAAATCCGGTTATCGGCGGTGGAAGTGGAAATTGCAAGCAAGATACATGTCAGATGAAGTTTTGTAGAATGCAAATCCGCTCCCCTGTAGCCCAGGGGCGATCCTGAATAAGACCTGTTTGATGGATGAATTTGCAATTGAGGTCTTCCTGAGATCTCTTCCAGCTCAGTCCAGCTTTGCAGTGTATCCGTTCACAAGACGATCCGATATTCTGAGTAACTGTGACAGAGGTCCTACCGAGCACGTAAAACAGAGGATGGTGAAGCGTAGCTACACAAAGCTGCACAGCTGTAGGCTAGGGGCGATTCTCCTTTAGGCCTGCCAGACGGGGTTATTTGCAATTACAGTCTTCACAAGACTTGTGTGCAATTACTCAAGCTATCCAACGAGTCTAGCCGACAGCCTCCGGGATTTGGCGAATGCTCGTACGTGCGAGGTCAAGATGATAATGATGTGAAGAAGAGCTGATTGAAGGCAGTTCAAAGAACGACTAAGTGTAAGAATGTTATTTTCTTTGAAAAAGGCGATTTTCTTTTAGAGGCCTTAAAAGCAATTTTCTGGCTTCGTCGTCTCCAAGAACATCTCTTGCAAGTTGACCAAACTATACAGCAAGACAGACGGCACGCGTATCGGAACATTCCAGTTCCCGGTATCAAGGGTCAAAGTATGGTGTTCAGTTGAAAATCACACTTTTGTCAAAATGGTGTTTGAGCTATCACAGAATAGGGGCGCTCATGCTTTTGGGGTTCTTAATACAATTTTCAGATCCCTCACATACAGTCATTGGATGCAGGATACTTCTAGTCATGCAATGAATCCATTATTCAGTCAGTGGAGTTCATTATTCATTGTCAGCGGCAGTTTGAAACATCAGAAGGCAAAACTAAGAAATGGCTAAGTCTGGAGTCAAAACATCAATTTAATCAGAGGCGCCTTATTTTCTAAGGTATCAGATGAGCTCCATAGCAGTTGTTGCTCCCAGCAGACATTTCATCCTTGTCATACAAGCTTCGCGGTGGATATCTCAGCACAGTCGCAGGCTCAGTCAGTCAGCCAGAAATCAGAGCTGAACATGGTCAGTTGTAACTTTGCAGTCAGCTACAAAATAGGAGATTCTTAAAAATCTCATAACTCTTGCAAATGGAAGCCTAAAAGATCAAAATTTGACTTTTTGGAATCAGGGAAGTGTGTTGAACACAGCAAGATGCTATTTTTGGCAAAAAATGAAAAAAAATATTTTTGCATGCAGAGCATTAAAAAGTGACGAATTTCTTCAAAGACAGATATTGGCGCCATTTTTAGTTTTTTGCATGTGTTAAAAATTAAGATATTATTTTTAGTCTGAAGACTCAGAGACAGTGGCAGTTCAACTGGAGAGAAGCCAATCGATTTTCCTTTTTCTAAATTAGGGTTACATTATGCATGCATGATGGTACGAATTGTTTATTTAAACAAGCATGGCGCCTTTCATCATTCACACAGCTTTGAAAGTTCGAATTTCTTCGAAGAGATTGGCGAATTTTCATCAAAGGATCAAGTTCGAAGGTGGTAAAATATTCTTTTGCAGGTACAAGTCAAGATTCATCAGCAGAATTCAAGGCAGAGTGGCGATTTTGACAGAAGAAGATAATAAATAAATAAAAATTAAAAAACATCTTTCTTCTTCTCTAGATTTCTTCCATCTTCTCGTCTTAAAATTTTCTCACATGTTTGAAGAATTGGCGTTTTTGGCAAAACAAATCATCTGGGTTGATTCAGAATTGCTTTCTCAGCAAAACCCATGTGCTAGAATTTTCAAGAAAAATTTGTTCCAGAGCATCAGTTCTTGAGGCTTTGATTTTCTGAAGTGAAATTCCTTTGCATGGTGGAGTAGAAGTCGATATTTTTCGAATCTAACGTTGTGGGTTGTCTTAGAAATATCTTCTGGACAAAACCCATATCTCAGATTTTCTCGGGAAAAAATGTCCTCACAGCCCCTCAGATCTCAACTGAAAACCTTTTGCATGCGGGCCTAAATCACATTTTTCCGAATTTCTGACGTTGTGGGCCATCTTAGAATTTGATTATGCACAAAACCCACGTCTCAGAATATTTTGTGAAAATTGCCCTTCGACAGGCTATTTTTAGCCTTATCTAGAGTGATTTTTGGTTTTCCGGAGAAGTTGTCAGAAAGTAGCTGTGTTCACAGTCAACAGGCGAGTTTTTCCGGATGCAGTTCACACAAATCGAATTCAAGACGATGTCAGTCTTAATTCATGATTTCATCAGAAAAGCTGACATTGATTTGTATCAAGCGCATCAGAAAGGTTGACAAGCGTAGTCACTCAAGTCCACATGGTTTTATGCCTCGTATAGCTGATTGTCTTCCAAGGCCAGTTTAGAGGGTTGATAAGCATGAAAAACATGAGAAACATCAAGCTGCAGAAGAAATAGTGGCCATCACTTCAGTTTACAGAGCCGCCAGAGTTACCAACCAATGAAGGGCCAGTTTAAGTATGCAGAGGTTTTCGGTTTTGCTTGAGTTACTAACTAGCAGTTGATTGACAGTTGAGACATGTGATGACCTCTAGATGGTGATGCAGTTACTAACCTCGTGGAGGGGTTACTTGCTCGAGATCAGGGTCAGTGGACTTCAGTTAAAGGCGTCCCACCTTTTTCCAAGATAGACATTAGACACAGGAGTTAAACTCGAGGCTTCTTTCCGAGTTAACTGGTTGTTACACATTGCATGTCTTGTCTGTCTTGGAAATATCTACAAACACTTGGAGTTTAGATTAGATCTTTCAGTCAACTGATGATAGCATTCCAGTTGATTTGCTTTCAATAAGGACGTGCATGTTGCACCTTGTCCATTTAGATTAGATGTTTCAGTTAACTGATGATAGTTTCCCAGTTAACTGTATAGTTTCATTCAATTAGGGTTTAGGAATAAGATCTTGCATGCATTGCAAGACTTTAGTTGACTCAAGGTGATTTTAGGGTTGCCTACACCTTGAAGTCTATAAATAAGAGCTTTAAGCTCATTTGTAATTTAACTTTTGCTTGATAGCATACATGCTGCGCCTACCTTGCCTGTAGTATTGCTATTATTGTATCTGTTCAAAGAGTAATTGCTGTTATAATAAATTGCTGCGCCTACCTTGCCTTCATGTTATTGTCATAGTGTTTATTCGATCTTAGTTAAATGGGGTTGCTGGTTTGATCGTTATTGCATGCGTGTTGCGTCTATACAATCTACTGTCCCAGTTGCTTACCTTTTTGTTTTGTTTATTATAAGCCTATTCAGAAGAGCAAATAGTTGCGCCTACCTTGCCTTCATGTTGCGAAACTGTACTTAAAGCTTATCGTTTGATGTGTGTGATAGTAGACTCATTCAGCCAAGCAAATAGTTGCGCCTACCTTGCCTTCATGTTGTGAAGCTGTACCAGGTTTACCGTTCATTTGTTTGTTTTAATAAACTTCTTCCCGGATTAGCAAATAGTTGCGCCTACCTTGCCTTCATGTTGTGAGCCCGCACCTGAAGTTTATCGTACAATACATTCCTGCTCCATTTCCTCATGCTCTGTTTCTTGAGGAAATTGGATAGATATTAAAGAAGTTAGCTTAGTTGTAGTTACATGATCTGCGAAACCAGAAAATACTTAGCTGCAACGTTCTAGGTTTTCTTAACCTTGTGCCTCTACCAGCTGAGAACAAAAAGATAGGACATTAGTTTAGTTTTCTATTTCATGCATTCCAGCACAACGAGGGAGCTTCCCCTCCTAATTTGAAGAGCACTCATTACGTAGTGTGCATAGCTGTCCGTACGAACTCACACTCCAGAGGTGTTAGTTCTTACGCCAACAGTTTTCTGGCGCCCACCGTGGGGCACGAGGCAAGAAAACATTCAAGAAAGCTTCACGCTTTATGTCACGGGTATGACCATTTGGCATCCTACTGCTCCAGTTCAACAACCAGGACTTACTCCGACTGCCTTACAGCCAAACTTTGTGCTAATTCAAGGTGAGCAGTCAGACATCATCAGTAGCTTGCGAAGTTTTATTTTTGAAAATCATACATCTACCACCCAGTGGAGAAACGCAGCTACTACTCTGGATAAAGAAGAAGAAAAGGCGGATCTTGCAGCAGGTAGACCAATTTTGCCACCACCCGCGTGGGAATAAAGCAACCTGGCTTACCAGGTTTACTACAGAAGGAGGCGCAATCCTCCCATTCAAGAAGAGCCGCACTTTGAGGAGGTTCCTGAGCATTTTCTAGAAGGATTAGAAGAAGAATCTCCAGCCCCACCTGTCACAATGGGCGACAACGACAACAACAACAACAACAACGGCAATGGTCGGAACGGAAGGAACGTGAGACGTCCAACCCCACTACCTTGGGGCAATAACATCGGACCGTTGGCCTTACAAGGACATCATGAGCTGCCTAAGGGATCACAAAAGCACTTTCCTCGATTCCATGGCGATGGATCTAAGCATCCAGATGAACACATATCAGCATTCACAGCGGCTTGTTCCGTTTTGCATGTTCCACATGAAGACATAGCTGTTCGTCTCTTTGTTGAGACCCTGGAAAGCAACGCATCAGACTGGTTTCATAATCTTGAACCTGGTCTTATCACAAGTTGGGCAGTCATGAGTGAGAAATTCTTGGCAAGGTTCAAGCCTGCCGAGGATAATCACCAATTATTTGCACAGCTCTCAAACTCAAAGATGGAGCCTACTGAACCAATGAGGGAATTCATTGCAAGGTTTAACCGCCTTGTTGCACGTCTTGCCCATACATTAAATCCATCCGATGAGATTTTGATGAGCAGCTTCATCAATGCACTACCGTCAGAAATAGCCTTTCTCTTAAAGGGAAGTGAAGAAGTAGATCTACAACTCACTCAAGAGGAAGCTATCAAAATTGAAGATAATATGATTACGACGGGCAAGATGAGGAATGATTCAATCAGACCGCTTGTTCAAGCGTCTGCTGATCCGCTACTTCAGAAAGTAGCCAACGAGGTGACCATTCTCAAGAGGCAGTCACCCGCACAAGGGCAGCAAGCACTGCCTACACAACAGTCATATCAACCGCCATATCAACCTCAACAGCCGTACCAGCCGAAGAGGAATAACTTTCAGCCTTTCAACAACTACAAATCAAAGTTTCCGCAAGGACAACAAAGACCGCATGTTGAAGCTGAGAAGTCTACAGCGTATTGCACTTTCCATGACACAGTTGAACACACCGGATCTACATGTCCGGAAAATCAAAGAATGAGTCAACTCATGGGATTTGCTGAGGCTACTCCTAGTTCAAGTTTCGTACCTTCACCAACTACAAATGTTGTCTCACCACAGACTGGCAACTTTGATGGCGACTCCGCAACGGGATATTTTGATAGAGAACCCGTTAATGAACAAGAAGAAGAAGAAGAAGAAGAAGACTACTGCCGATACTCTCTTGCAGTCAATCATGAGAATATCTCATCGCCTGTGTTTACACGTGCACAACACTTCAAAGCACAGAAAGAAGAAGAAGAAAAGCGGAAGTCTGATGAAAAAGGAAAGGAAGTGGCTTCCACTTCCAATCAAAGGTCTTCACAAGTAAACACCGTGCCGGCTGTTCAGGATCCATCCTCAGCAAGCTTCGACATTGTGTCTTCCATGATGAAGACGAAGGTACAAATTTCACAACTGGAGTATCTTCAGGATCATCCAGAGCAATTGGAAAGAATTCTCAAGGTGGTAAAGAAGAAGGCTGTAATTCAGCCTACATTACTTGAATCCTCTGTTCCAGCAGAAGACAAGCCAAAGCCGTTCTATATATCTTTGTATATAGGAGGTTTTAAACTCAGCAATTGCATCATAGATAGTGGAGCGTCGGACAACGTTATGCCTTTACAAATCATGAACGCGTTGGGACTTTCGTGCACCGAAACCAAGGAAAAGTGTTATTCACTTGAATCAAAGCCGGTACCGTTGGTTGGCCAACTAAAAGATGCGCAAGTAAGGCTAGCATCTTGTCCAAAAAAGAAGATTATGATGACTATCTTGATCGCTGACATTCCTACAAGTTACGGGATGTTGCTCAGCAGGAGTTTTTGCAAGGATCTTGGAGGAGAAATTCAGTTGGATTGGTCGTTCGCGACAATTCCATTGAAGAAGGGAATATTTAAGCTAGAGCCTGAGGTGAAATCAAAGTTTACGGTGGTTAAGTCCCAATTTCCGGATGCACAAGTGTTATATCAAGACACGGGACTGGGGACATATGCTATGATATCTGATGTCAATGAAGATTGTCAAAATTTTGCACTTTCCGCGACTACATCACATAAAGAATCAAAGATGTGGAGGATGCAGTTTGATGGCAGTTGTTCAACATCAGGATCAGGAGCGGGAGTAGTAATCATCTCTCCCGAAGGTTGCTTATATCCATTCGCATATAGGTTGCAATTTGATTGTACCAATAATACTGCAGAGTACGAGGCGCTTTTATTGGGTCTCAAAAACGCGAAGGATATGGGGATCAAATTACTTAGAGTTGAAGGAGATGCAGAGCTCATTGTCAAGCAAGTTAGGGAGCAATTTCAAGTTAGAAAGAATCGCCTTCAATCCTATAGACAGAGGGTGTGGAATGCCATCAACTGGTTCGATGCTTTTGACATCCAATATATTCCAAGAACGGACAATAGCAGAGCCGATGCCCTTGCAGTGTCAGCTGCTCTTTTCATGCCGCATTCTGACTTTCGTCAAAATTCTTTTGCTATTGAACTGATCTACAGGCCAGCTGTACCAGATAACGCAGACAACTGGCAAGTTTTTGATGACGATGATGATATCAAAGAGTTTCTCGTTATGGGAGACAACTACAAAGAATTGTTCTTTGAAGGGAACCCTATTCCTTTCAAAGAGTCAATTGCTGAAGACTCTGAAGCTACAGAATCCGGAATCATACAACTGAAAGGAAATCAGATTCCTAAGGGTTTCGTATCTTTAGAGGATATTTTTGACCGGCATGACCGTTTCATCCAAAATCAGAAGATGTCAGGTGTTAATACTTCTGCTGAACATTTCCAAGTGAACATCGGCACCGAAGACAAACCTCGGTTTGTGAATCTAGGCAAGTGTTGTACTACAGAAGAAGCTGAGAAGTTTACCGCCTTGTTCAAACAATACAAGGATGTATTTGCCTGGTCATATGAAGACTTGAAGGTCTTCACACCCATAGAATTGTCACATACAATTCCTCTGAAGTCTGATATTAAGCCTTTCAGGCAAAAACAAAGACATTACAATCCGCGGATTCAAGATACTATCTACGCGGAAATTCAGAAGATGGTGGACGCAAAGATAATTTACCCAATTCATCACTCCACCTGGGTGTCTAACATTGTTCCTGTGCGCAAAAAGAACGGAGAAATCAGAATTTGCGTGGATTTCAGGAACTTGAATTTATCGTCCTTGAAGGACAATTATCCCTTACCGATCATGGAGCATACATTGCAGACAGTCACCGGATCAGAGATGCTATCACTTCTTGATGGTTTTTCCGGTTACAATCAGATTGCAGTGGCCGAGGAAGAGCAGATCAAAACAGCTTTCACCACGCCGTGGGGAACGTTTGCTTATGAGAGGATGCCTTTCGGCCTTATCAACGCCGGTGCTACTTTTCAGAGAGCCATGGATTTGGCGTTTGGGGATCTAAAAAATAAAATAATAGTAGTTTATCTAAATGACTTGACGGTTTTCTCAGATAAACGAAGCGATCACTTTTTGCACCTCGCAAAAGTTTTCGAAAGATGCAGGCATCATAGAATTTCATTGAATCCTAAGAAGACCATCTTCGCGGTAACGGAGGGCAAGTTACTTGGCCACATTGTTTCCAAGGAGGGAACTAAAATTGACTCAAATCGGGTGGATTCAATCAAGAGCCTGTCTCTTCCTACAAGTAAGAAACAAGTGCATTCTTTCTTCGGTAAAGTCAACTTTATCCGAAGGTTTGTACCAGATTTTTCGGAGCTGACGAAGGAAATCTCAGCCATGATGAAAAAGACGTCCAATTTCATATGGACAGAAGAAGGTAGACAAGCCTTCATCAAAATCAAGGAAGCTATTGCTACCGCACCAACGTTGGTTCGTCCTGACTTTCAGAAGGATTTCATCCTTTACTGTTATGCGTCGGAGCATACGTTGTCTGCAATATTGACTCAGAAGCTCAGTGAAGAAGGAGAATCTCCTATCGCATTCATGAGTACCAGTTTTAAAGATTGTGAATCGCGCTATTCTCAGATTGAGAAGAATGCGTATGCTGTCGTTAGAGCTGTCAAAAATTTCAGGTTCTATATCTTGAATTCACATACTACGGTGTTTGTCACTGATCCAGCAGTAAAAGGTGTGCTAACTCAACAGGAGATGGGCACGAAAAGAGGAAACTGGATCGCAAGAGTTCAAGAGTATGATCTGGAAATCAAGCCAACCAAGCTCGTTCGCGGGCAAGGTCTTTGTCGATTATTGGCAGAAGATGGTGATGAAAAGAAGAAAAGCAATAGTGGAACTGGACCTGAACCAGAAGAGGACCTTCCTTTGGTCCTATTAGTTGATTCTGCGGAAGAATGGTACACAGCCTTGTGGTATTATTCAACTTGGAGAATGTCCACGTCACATGGACAAACAGCAGAAGAGAACATTGAAGCTGAAAGCACAGAATTTTGTGCTTGTCGATAACGTTTTGTACAAGCGTGGCCTTGACGGAACTTTTCTTTTATGCGTCAGTAGAGACTAGCAACAGAGATTGTTGGATGCTTTTCACAGTCAAGCATGCGGTGGTCACTTCTCATCGAGGGTTACTGCATTCAAGATCCTACGAGCACGGTTCTATTGGCCAACCATGTTTCGTGACGCATATGAATGGGTGTATAGATGTCAGTCTTGTCAGCAGTTTGCTGGTAAAGTCAGATTGGCGGCTACTCCACTCAGGCCAGTTATCATTGATGCTCCATTTCAGCAATGGGGTATTGATTTCATAGGTCCCATCAACCCACATTCCAGTAAGGGGCATATTTATGTCCTTACAGCAACAGATTATTTTACAAAATGGGTTGAAGCAGTTCCTACCAAGCGAGCTACCTCGGAAGTTGTTTGTTACTTTTTAAAGGAAAACATCATTTCACGCTTCGGAGTGCCTCGCAAAATTGTGGCTGATAACGCAACAAGTTTCTCGTCAGAGGAGATACTTAATTTTTGTTTTGATCACGGCATCACGCTGTCACACTCATCAGATTATTACCCTCAAGGTAATGGATAGGCCGAATCATCAAATAAGAACATAGTCACAATTGTGCGCAAGTTAGTTGACGCAAATCAGAAAGCTTGGCATAGTAAAATATATGATGCTCTTTGGGCTGATAGAATCACTCCCAAACGAGCCATCGGCACTTTGCCTTTTATACTTTTGTATGGTACAGACGCAATGTTACCCATTACATTGGAGTTGTCCGCTTTGCAGTTGGCATCTACAGTGGATGATGAAGAATTCAAAGATCCGATCGAAAGGAGGATTTTGTACCTGATGAAGCTAGAGGAAGAAAGGGTGGAGGTTGTCGATAGGATCACTCAGCATCAGGAGCGAGTGAAGAAGATTTTTGATAAGAAAGCTCGTCCGCGAGACTTCGAGATCGGAGATCAAGTCCTGTTATGGGACAAAAGACATGAACCTAAAGGAATGCATGGTAAATTTGATTCCTTATGGTTAGGACCCTTCCAAATACATGAATCAAGAGGAGCGAACACATACATGCTCTCACATCAAGATGGAAGGCTTCTCCCGCTACCTTACAGCGGGCAATATCTCAAGCACTTCAACCCTCCGGGGGAGGAGTAATTTTTGTAAGTTTTATAAATGCTTTTTATGCTTTATCGTAATGTCGTATTGTGTTTCCCCGTTCAGTGATGTTTTGTCGTGTTTTAGGTGATTAAAATAGGTAGTCTTGTTTTAGGTGATTTTTAGGAAAGTCCAAGTGTATTAGGTGATTAAGGAAAAGTCCTGACTCCAATGCCCAATGTTAAAGTCAATGGTCTACGAAACCAAAGATTCCTAGATTCTCCTATGCCGTAAGTATCCGACATGGTCACCAGACGGAGCCTAATGTTGTACCCAAACCGAAATTTTTGCTTCATTAAAGCATTTTGCTTAAAATGGTCTAAACCTTGTAAAAGTGGGGTCAAAACTCAATTTTTGGGCAATTAAAGTATGGGCTTTTAGTCAGTGTGATGCCAGGAAGATATTGGCAAAATTTGAAAATTTTGAAAATTAGGGTTTCTGAAATCTATTTTTAGTCCGAAACCCTAAAAAATAGGAACTTGTCAGAATTGGATGAAATTAATTTTGATTGGCTTATTTCACATCACAATCACAGTGGTGAAGTCAGTTTCAGTTAAAAGTCAGTTTAAGGCTGGTGGGTAGTTTTCACTTTTTTAGGAGAAAAGGTAGGATCTTCGGGGTCATCAATGGCAGTTGGCCAGTACCAGGTGTCAATATCTAAGCCTGAAACTCAAAGAGGAACGCTCTACGATAAAAGATGCTGGAAATAATGCTTTTTGATGGAGGGGATTTTTAGATTGGCAAAAAGTGCTAAAATATTCTAAGTCTGGGAACTTTTCACTATGTAACGTAGTAGACACTTGCGCAATCAACGTGCAAATCAACTTTATAGCGTCCGTACATGTGAAAATGATGAAGTATAGTCATCCACACACCTCAGCAGTCACAACGCTTCGACATGGTCAACCGCATGGATGGATACAGCGTTTGTAAAGCATAAAATGGTGAAAATCAATGAATTCAAAACAAATCCGCTCCCCTGTAGCCTAGGGGCGCCCTTCCATTTGAAGGTCAAGATTTG